>JAVKLF010000069.1:7775110-7797213 GCA_034783495.1 Millerichthys robustus | reverse complement strand
GTGATGCTGTAGCTTCACTGACATCAAGGCTTATGTGAATCTGTGTTTCAGCTGAAGCTGGTGAAACACAAATGTCTGCGTCTGTCGTGACTTCACTGACCCCCTGATCTCTCAGAGCTTGTGTTTGTTCTGTAACTGTTGGTTGAGAAACCTCCTCTAACATTTGTACTGAATGCATTTCCATTTTGTTCGTCCACTCAGCCGTATCAGCACATTCTTTCATTACCTTGTTCTCATTTTCATGGTGCTCGTTTGAGGGTATCCCGAAACTTTCCTGGACAGTTTCAGATGCATCATTTTCAGAATCAGTGACACTGAAGCTCGTCTGGATTTGTGTTTCAGATGAAGATAGTGAAACAGAAATCTTTGTGTCTGTGGTGTATTCACTGGCCTCTAGAACACTCTGGTTTAGCCTTTTTTCTGTTGTTTCTGGTTGAAAAACCTCAAGTGACAGTTCTACTGCTTGGGTTTCCATTTCATATATCTTCTCAGCAGTGTCGACAGATTCTTCAACAAACTTGTTCTCATTTTCGTGAGACTCATTTGAGGTAATCTTGAACATTTTCTGTACAGTTTCAGATAGGTTTGTTGCACTCTCAACATTGAGGCCTTTCTCGGTCTGTGTTTCAGATAAAGGTGATAAAACAGAAATGTCTGTGTCTGTGGTGAGTTCACGGAGTTCCTGACCTCTCTGGCTTTGCGTTTGATCGGTCGTTGTTGGTAGAGAAACTTCCTCCAGCGTTTCTACTATTTGCGTTTCCATTTTGTTTGTCATCTCATCAGTATCAACAAACTCTTCAATGTCCTTGTTATCATTTTCATAAAACTCAGAGGATCGCTTGAAACATTTCTGGACTGTTTTAGATACTTCACTTGCAGGTTCTGTGACGTCAAAGCTTCTCTGAATCTGTGCTTCAAGTGGAGGTGGTAAAACAGAAATGTCTGTGTCTCTGGTGAGTTCACTGACCTCAAGACCTCCATGGCTTTGTGCTTGTTCAGTAACAGTTGGTTGAGAAACCTCTTTTAACAGTTCTGTTGGTTGTGTTTCCATTTTGGTTCTCCACTCAGCATTGCCGACACTTTCTTTGATTACCTTGCTCTCATTTTCATGACACTCATTTGAGGAAACCCTGATACTTTCCCAGAGAGTTTCAGATGTGTCATACTCAGGGTCAGTGACACTAAAGCTCGTCTGGATTTGTGTTTCAGATGAAGTCTGTGAAACGGAAAGGGTTGTGTCAGTGGCGAGTTCACTGATCTCCTGATCCCGCTGGCTTTCTATTTGTTTTGTAGTTGTTGGTTGCAAATTCTCCTGTAGGCTTTCTGATACTTGTATTTCCATTTTGTTTGCCTTGACAGAACAAATATAGTCTTCAATAGCTTTGTTTTCATTTTCAAATCTCTTATTTGTGGAAGTCCTGAAGTTTTCCAGGACCTTTTCAGAAACATCGGCTAAAGACTCTGTGGTGATGAAGCTCCTCGGGTTTAGTGTTTCAATTGAAGGCGGTGAAAATGATGTCTCCATTGTTTCCATTTTGTTTTGACTCTTTTCATCAGCTATGGACTGTGTGTCTGTATTTTCTTCATTGATATCATGGCTCTTAAGATACTGCATGTCCACTGCCGGAATGTTACAATCTTGCTCTGATGTTGTTACAGTCGGCATATCCATTTCAGTTTGGCTTTTCTGTATTTCCTTTGAACGATCTGCTTCAGAAACTACAGAATCTGGTGTAATTTGCATTTCTGATTCAAGTTGATCTTCTTGTACAGTCACACATTCTGAATTTACCACATTTTCATTCTTCACATTTTGTAAATTTTCAACCATTGTTTCTTCACGAAGCTCTTCGTTTGTGTCATCTGTTGTCTGTCCATAGACATCCTGGAATTTCTGAGTTTGTGTTTCAACCACAAAAGCTGTCCTAGAACCATTAATGGGCACCTGCATGTCCTCCTCTACTTGACTTTTATTTCCATCCAATGAAGATGCTGGATTTGAACTTTCCATAGACCATGTGGTCTCCATTTCCATTTGATTCAATGTTACAGCAGGAGATTCAAAATTAAAGTCATTGTTTGCAACCACTTTCAAATTTTCTTCCCTGTGATCCCCAAAAACCTCAACTGACGTGTCTGTGGTAGGTTCACTGTCAGTCTGGCTATGCAATATTTCTATAGGCGCAACATTAGAGACCTTTTCTGATGCTGCAGTGCCTACTAATACTTCTATTTGACTTTGGGCAACAGCAGAAACACATTTAACATCTTTGCTGTTCCTAAAACCTGCATTCTCCAGATCTGTGGGTTCACTAACCATTGGAGTTTGCATTTCTTCAATAGAAGCAATTTTTGAGATCTTTTCTGAAGCGGCTGCAGCCTGTACAACATCTACAACTTCAATTTGACTCTGAGCAGCACAGTTAGCGTTTTCCAGATCTCTCTGAGCTTCGTCACGAATATCAGTGGTGGGTTCGCTGACAGTTGGAGTTTGCATTTCTTCTATATGAGAAATGTTTGAAACCTCCTTGGAAATGGTGGCAGATGGTCCATCAAATGTTATTTGACTCCGAGTGGCACATATGTCTGCGGTGCATTCACTGACCTCCTCATTAATCTGACTGTGTGTTTCCTCCATCTGTGTACAGACCTCCTCTGACATTGCTGTAGTTTGTATGTCTACTTCTATTAGATTCTCAGCTGTAATATGAAGACATTCAACATCATTCCTGCTTTGAGAATTTGCATTATCTGGATCTTCTTGACCTTCATCAGGTATAACTGCAGTGTGTTCGCTGATAGAGCTCTCATGAATTTGAAATTCTAATTTAGCTTCCGGACCAGAAAGCTTGAATGCTGCAACAGTGTCCATTCCACTTTGACCCTGGGCTACAACAGCACATTCAACAGTGTCCATGTTTTCACATTTGTCAACCATAGAACTGCTGGAAATCTCAGTAGATGTGACTGTAGTGGATTCACTCACATCCAGGATTTCTTCCTTTTGCATTTCCACTGGAGCTTCAGAATTTGAGATTTCTGGTGTTACTATAACCTCTGCTTTATGCCCACATTCAGCATCCACAGTGTCTTTATTCTCCATAGTTTTAAAATTGTCTCCCCCATGAGCCTCGTGAAAATCAGTGGTAGCTTCACAGGCATCCTGGTTTTGTATTTTTACTGTACCATCTGGATAAGAAATCTCTGCATCCCCTTTGATTTCTGCAGCAGAACACTGGATGCTCTTGTCCTCTTCGCCTATGTCTGAAGAGCCTCTCTCAGTTTCAGCAGCTACTTTTGTTACTTTTTCGGAAATCAGACAATTTTGTTCACTTTGTAAAACCACTTCAGGTGTTTGACCCTCTGGAACTTTCAAATTGTCAGAAAGCATCTGTATTTGATTTTGAACAAGCATACGTACAGATAAAGTGTCTGTACAGCTGTCAGGTGTCACAATACCACGATTCAGGTGCACTTCAACTAAAGCTTCAGAACAAGCAGAAGTCTTAGGAGACTGGAAGTCAACACCATCTCTGGTAATTTCTCCAAACTTGTCCTCAGACTTTTCAAGTGTTTTGCTCATATTATCACACGAGCTGGCGACTGTATCTGACATCTCAGCGTGAATATTTGTAGCATTGAATTCCTCTTTTGAAGCTACTTCATCACTGAGAACTATTTGAGTATTTGAAATAGTAACAAATTCAACCATTTTTATGTTTTCCTCGAGTTGACCCTCTGCATTACTAATTTCAACCTGTTCTGGAGCAGAATTTGTTTCAGTTAACATAACTCCATCTAGTTTTTCTGCACAGATTTCAACAGCTTTGGATACTTCCTGCTCCTTGGTTTTGCTTTTTATATTCTGCTCATTCTCTTCAGAAACAAACTGTGTAATCAGGTGAGTCTGGTTTGCTGATTGGCAAACTGAATCAGTTCTTTCATCTATGAGTTGTACACCTTCACCACTTAAATTCAGCTCTCCAGTAACAGCACATAGTGTTTTCTCTGCCAATGCTAGTGTATTATCTACATCGTTTGGGTTTTTGATGAAATCTGTTTCATCTTGTTTTTCATTTTCCTCACCCACAAGCACGAGGCAGTCTGCCATTTCTCTAGAAGATGCTGGTGCTTTACTATCCATGAGAGTTTGGCTTTCTGTAAATTGTATTTCCACATATTTACCTTTTTCAGTTGCAGACTCCACTTTAACGCTGGTCTCTGTGCTCCCTGTTTCAGAGCCTAAAGTGTCCATCGGCATCTTTTGTGTTTCATTATGTGAAATTTCTTTGCTCCCTTGTTCAGTAAAAGACTCTGCAGATTCTTTATCTTCAGCCTCCCCAGTGTTTTCAAGTGAAGTGGATTCTGAAAATTTACCATAATTGTGTTCTATCTGTACAGGATCCAAAGGTGAGAAGGATAAATCTTGGCTTATTTCCTGTGGATCAGAAGATGACTCTTCAGCTTTGCGCATAGCTTTAACTTTGTTGGAGTATTTTCTGATGCAGCGGGCCTTGTCTTCTTCGTCTCTCTCTCTGAAGAAGTCCACTTTACTACCATCGCTACTTAGATCTTCATCAGAATCAGTGGAGGTGGTTTGCGTCAGGGAAACTTTGGAGTTTTCTCTCTGTGAGGGAGATTCTTCGCAGGAGGCACTTGTGGCATTCAAGAGCTTGGCTTTTTTCACAGGTGGGTCAGGGGTGGTTTTGCTGGAATCCTTTAGGGGAAAACTTTGTTTGGATGATTTGTCTGATGTATTTTCCTGCTCCGCAGCCAGTCTTTTATTCTTAGTCCGTGGGGCTGCTGCAGTGTTTTCTTGCTTGTTTTCTGTTTTGACAGAATTGGTAGTGGATTCAATTGTGGCTGACAGAGATTCTCCATCTTCATCCAACTTTCTTATCTTGGGCTGCAACTCTGGAGAAGCTGATCCTCTCTTTGGGGCAGGCATTCTGTGAAAATATTTCATTATTATTAACATTTAATTTGATCATAAGAAAATAAATCCTACATGTTAAAGTAATTGCTGTACCGTGAGCAGTCTCATTACCTAAAGAAATATTTGCTGACGTAATGAAAGTTAAACCGCTAAAAGTATCAATGCAAAAGCTACACATTAAAAATAAACACTATATAAGTATTTAGAAAAAATACAACACACATACACACAATTAATAAAAAAAAGACTAAAATAGATGAAAAGGGAGAAAACACTGACCAGACTATGATCTACTCAATGTTTACATTTAACTTTGACTCAAAAAAGAATGAAAAAAAATACGACGCTCGGAACGAAAAATATAAAAGTAACACATGCAAATTGTTCTACAGCTGTCATTTAAAAAAATCTGGCTTTGAGCCACTTTTTTAATCTGCATTTTTGCGAGATCTCTTATTTACTTACAGACTAATAAGAACAAATTGTCAAAGATTGCAAAATAAATGCATGATATACAATCTTTTACCAAATGTGTTGCCTGTTTTTATGCATGAAACCAGCCTGGCTAGCGGTGAATACAAACAAAAATCGGACTTAAGTAGATTTCTTGAAAGTTACGCAGTGTACCATCAGGATTTCCTCACTTTTGTGTCACGTATAGAAGCTATCCAAGTGATTGTTTAAGAGGACAGATCCTGTTGTCTCGCTGAGCGGAGCAGGCAGTCAGAAACGGAGGGTTAGCTGAGATTAGCTCAAGGAGCTAAAGCTAGCAGCAGCCAACTCGCAACAAATGAGCGCAGCGACTCTCGCAGCTAAACTGAGTCTAAACAGCGGAACAGAGGATTCCCCGGCGGGCTGTGGATGATACCAACATTTACCAGAAATAAAAACCGCGATAAAAACCCCGCAAGAAACTTACTTTGATGTTGTGTTTTTCAACTGCAGCTGTATTTTTTTCTTCCTGTGAATAAAAATTAACTGTACTTCCGGAGAGATACGGCGGACGTGACGTAGCTGGAACCGCACACAAAATCAATATTTATTTTACCAAAACCTCACTTTTTGCATTTATAAGCAATGGCACATTTTAAGCATATTTTACAAATAACTACTAAAGCAAATGTAACGTTTTCTTTTTGGTCAAATTGACCCTAACATCAGTAGAAAAATGTTTTTGGGTTGCATCGATTGTCGGAGTAAATAATGAGATTAACTTGCTCATTATCCAATCAAACGTTTGTTTATATAAACTTTGATTATTTTATGACAAGCAAACCTTTATTTGCTACTTTATATAAGAATATATATTAGTTTTTATTGTAGTTCTCAACAGACAAATTTAAAAAAAAAATTACAACAAATCATGTGAATGAATCTAAAGATTTCTTTATAGAAACAGCTCAATTTTTGTTTTTATATTTAATTACACAATGAGGAAAATTACTAAAAATCCTAAAAAGCATTTTTAAATTTCACTACAGCTCTGGATTCCAAATATCCTCAGCATTTTATATTCTTTCTTTTACCTGATTTTGTCAGGATTTACATGCAGAACAATTGAATGAAAAATAAATGAAATAAAAACAGACGGGTTCTATGTTACTTTATTAGTAATTATTATTATTTTCATCAAAAAAAAATCACATTAACGGCAAGTTGAACAAGGCACAGCACTTTACAGTTGCAACCGTTCTAGAGAAATATTTAGCATTTTTGCACATACGCGGTTCAGTGACTAAAGGAAAGGGATTTTTTCATTGGTGCACTAAAGAGGATATATCATAAAGACAAAAGCATAAAAATGTTTCGAGAACAAACGATTGCTATTTTTTCATCTCAAGTATTCCACTTCCAGGTCCTCGCTTCTTCGCACTGCAAATATTACAAAACTGCATTCCAGGAATCTAACAAAAACAAGAAGGTAAAGAGAGTAAGAATTCGTGGTAAAAACATCCTTGATCATTTTAAGATTCTCAATAAAATAACACCAAACTCAAGAAAGAATTTGAAACGTTGAAATGCTGACTCACTGTTCCTGAAGACGGTAAACACTCCTTGTGAAACATGTGTCTGCAGTGAAACACCACCACAGTGAAAGGTTGAGCCATATCTGAAACACACAAGAGAAAAGCATTTAGTCACAAAAAATTACTTTTAAATAGAACAACTGGATACAACATCAACAACCCACCTGAGGGTAATATTGTGCCATGACATGACTCACAAATGTTTCCCTCTGAAATATATAAACAAGAACAACATATTTTTCTAACTTGTCCCACATAATTCACTGTATAACTATAGACAACCAGTAAAAGCTGTACCCACCATCGACTCGGACTCCTCTCATCTGCGTTCGCTGCATCTTCTGGAGCAGAGACAGTGAGTCCGCCACCAGGATTTTCTTGCATCCTTCCCTCAAAAGAATCTTGGAGACAAAACAAACAAAAAACAATAGCTGGTTTGTAAAACAGTAAGATTATTAGTTTCTGTTCTATTTGAATAAATTAACAAAAGGAATTGACCAGAACATTTTTTGTAACAGGTGTAAAAAAAGTAATAGAATCAAGATTTTGCTGCAAGTAAGTGAAAAATAAAGGAAATCAGTTTGAATTTGAGTAACCAACAGACTGTCTTACAATCTCAGATTGTCTTACAATCTGTTACAGATTAACTGTTGTGATCACCTAATCTGTAAACCACACAGGAGTAGGTGTTAAAGTATTAACCGTTTCCATACTGGTGGTACTGTTTTAAGAAATTATTCCTTTTTAAGAACTTGACTGACCTGTAGGTTGTAGTCATGGAGAATTTTCACCAGTGAATCTCTGAGGTTTGGGATCTCCATGCCTTCTTTTATGCGCTTGATGAGCAAAATGGGATCAACATGAGTGCCGATATTATTGAGGAGGCCAGTGATGAATGCTGCAAACAACAACAACAAAAGACATGCAAGTCAGAATTTCAGATGTTGAAATAAATGTTTAGAGTGACTTGATGCCTTACGTGGCTTGTCAATCGAGTAACAGATGAGATCCTCCCACAGCTCTGCATCATCTTGCTCTTTTGCAAACTCGATGGCCTTGTCCACGTCCTCCAGCTCCTCCATGATCATCTGCAGGGCTCGTCTACAGTTTCCCATCCTGCCTGCAAGCAAAGAGCTGAATTGGTGACTCTCATTTCCAGAAACAAACACACCCATCTCTAAAGACTTACTGAGCAGGAAGACTGTCTCTTCTACAAAGTTCCTCTGCTGACAAATCTCAAGTGCCTGAGTGCAAGGCGACAATAGTATTAAAGTAAGACAAAATGATGGATGTTTTACAGATTAATTAGAACCTGATGTGAAGCATGATGTACCTTTTCAAGAGGGCAATGGGTGCTATCCCTCAAAAAAGGCAGGAGGTTTGGACGGTCATATTCAGCATACAGACCAATCTGTCTCTCGTGGAACTTTTGGCCTTTGTGGTGATCCCGCTTGAACAGTTTATGGAGGTACTGAAGAGGAAACATGTTAACCAACCCTATGTATGAGATTATTTGTTTAAACTTTCAACTCTCACTCAGCTCACCACATGCAGCAGCTCAGGCCTGCCATCTAGTTCCTCCACCACCCTGTCGATCTATTAGAAGAGTGAAGAAGAAGAAATCAGGTGTCAGAATCATCTTTTGAATCAAAACAAAATTAAAAATACATAAGACTGTCAAGTGCACTTACAGATATCTTGTCTTCGTTGTCGAGAAGCATGTCAACAGCTTTCTAAAAGCATCAAATTATACGTTTTATTACTTAAATAGACAAATTTGCCTGCTGGTTAAGACTATAGCAACATTTGTTTTTACCTCTTTATCAAAGTCCATCAGTAGGACAATTTTGTCCTCTATGGAGGAGAACAGGTTGTGTTTGTGGATCAGCTGGTAGACATCTTTATGTCTCAGTCTCAGATAAATTTCTAAGGCTCTATCATACCTCTGGTCATAAGTGTATCTAAAACAAGAAGTTTAATGATTTAACGTGAAGCCAAGATTAGTCGGAAACAAAAAAACTGACAGAATTCATACATCTAAATAATGCACGAGTAATGTTAAAGTGACTCACAGCTCAGCCAGTGTGGTGAGCAACGTGCTGTTGGTGGGATCTTTCTTCAGGTGATCGCTGACGGCCTGAACAATGGCCATGTTGTTATAAAGCTCTCCTGGCCACTCCCGTATCAGTGTGGCAAAACCCTTTATAGAGTGAAAAGGAAAAAAAAAATCAATTTCTGCAACTCTATGTTCCTCAATGATAATAAAGACTATAAAACTACCTCATAGTCGGTTTTTAGAAATTCATGGAGGATCATTTCATAGATGGCTGGTCTGAGACGCAGATCTCCTCTTGGTAAATACTGACTGATGGCCTGAAATCAGAGAAATGGTAAAAATCAGGCACTAATAATGAACATAGGAAAACTTTTCAGGGATAAACTGTGAGCCTTTAATGCAATTTCATAACAAACATTACTTTATTAAAGTAATATTTACAGAAACAAATTACAGGCATTCAGACCTACCTTCAGCTGCCCGATTGTCTTAAACCTGTATACTTCATTCTCCCACAACTCCATGTTTTTTCCTAAAACCTTTTGACATTTTCTGCAATCAAAGAAATTTTTTTAGCCTGCTTGTAGCTAATCCAGTCAAACCAGTATCATATTTCAAAGTTTTAGCTATTTCGTCCTCTTAAGACATATAATACACGTAATCTGATTTTAAAAATGCTAAATTCTTTACATAAAAGTGGAATTTGTTTTAGAGTTTACAAGAAACATTTTCCAATGGGAAATCAAGACAAGCAAAAACAGCTTCAAATGATCTAATTTCCAAAATAATAAAAATACATAATTTATTGTGTAAAGATTCGGAAAAAGAAAAAATAAGCCTTGTTTAATTTCAGGAGTACAACTGGGCCAATAATGTCAAATTGCATCAAGTAGTTTTACAAAGTTACTTAAATAAATCATTGCAATTACATGTAATGATTGTTACAAAAGACAACCTGAATTATGCACAATATTTCTTCATTACTAATAGTGAATATGTTAAATCCTACACACCCATGCTACGTCTCCACCATGTGGGACTCACCTCGCCGCAGAGTTGTAGTCTCCGTTCTCCAGCAAATGATTGATGTAACTCATTCCAATTTTCTGAACATCGTGTCTCTTGATGTTTTTGAAGCTGATCTCTGCAGCCATCAGTGCTTCCTGTCATAGATACAAAATTAAACTACGATATTGGCATCGTAACCTTTAGCAGCGTTTCAAAAAAAAAAGTTGAACCCAAACCTCATATTTCTTCTTTTCAAGCAGCCAGTCGATATGGTCATCTTGGTCTCGCTCTTTGGCCACAACGATGTCTTTGGGACTGATGATGTAGAAGAGCGACTCTCCCTCCGAATGCTCTGTTAATGAAAATACATTTATGGCTTTGTATGCCGCACATTACAGCTGACATTTGAAAGCTGACGCATAATATAATCAAACTGCAGTAAACGGCAGCGGGACATTTGTCTAGGGGCGGTTTTTATGGGCTCACCGAGACGGTAGTCTCTACATTCATTTTCTTTGAAACAACGAACAGTCAGAGCGTCTGAGGAGATCTCCTCACAGCTCTCTGGGAGAGGCTGGATGATGTCGAGACGAGGCCGTGCTTCAAACTCTTCATCCTGCACGCACATGTGATGACTTGTTACTTTAATTTCTGTACTTATGTTAACTTTTATTAAATTACCAGCATCGCTGTTATCACCTGATCGGAGTTCTCCTTCACAAAGAACAGAGTGACGAGCTGATCTACCAGCGGTGCCAAGCCACAGATGAAAAATTCAGTTTCAAATGCAGAAACTGAAAGGAATAAGTAAATAAATCCCACAATGCAGAGTGCAAAAGGAAATAGAAGTATATTTAGATGGTTTAGGGTGACACAGTACAATTATTTCAAACATTTGATGCCTCTACTTCACCTTTGTCTTTCACTTTTCCAATCACTCGCCACTATCACAAGATGGCTTTAATTCAGTCAATTTTACAGTTATTGATCTAAGATTTGGTCTGGTCATCATTTGTCATTTGTCTAAAACTTTGGTGTGCAAAGCAGTAGGTGATATGCATTTGTTTTGCTGAATGTTATTGTGTTTTTATAATCATTTCCTTATCAAAGCCAAAGTTTTACAGCTTTTGCATGGAATAACTATTGAACCAAAAACATGAAAAATAAAAATATTTTTAAAATGAATATAATTAGATAAAATAAACAGCACAGAAATCTACAAATAAACCTTGTTTAAAACTTATGGTATTTTCTAAGACAGATGGTCTTTGTTTCAGTGTTTGCTTGGACATCCTCACAACACACGCCTGTTTGAAACCAATAGGAGCACCATTGTGATGATCATTTTAAATAATTTACTGCATTTTGACATTCAATTGTAATGTTCTGTCCTCTACAACATGAACCTTTCTTACATCTGAAACAAGGTAAACTGTAACAAAAGTTGAAAAATACCAACATTTTTGAAAAAAGCTTGGCAACAAAACGCATTTCTTGCTGATGAGTTTAGCATGGTTTTTACCTATTTCTACATAGCGGCTGGGCAGATCTCTTATTTCTGAATGATTTCGCTCTTTCACAACACAAATCTAGGAAATAAATAGAAAGATGACTTAAGACTTGGAACAAATTGTAAAAATAGTTGTACTGAACAAGAAACAAACCTTAATGGAGGTACCCCAGCCGACAATGAGTGTGGTGTCATTTTTCCAACACAGACTGCAGGGATACATGTCAGGCCTCAGGCTGACATTATCCCTCAACACGTTGGAGATTCGTTGCTTCGTAGCCATGTCATAGATTTTTACTCCCTAAAAAAATAATAATATTTGAATAAAAGCATAAGTGAGTTCACAATCAGCACTGGAGGTACGGCCTGACAGTTTTTTTTTTTGTTTGTTTGATTTTTAAGGGGCGACAGTGCCTCAAGAGTTAGGGAGTTCATCCTGTTGGGTTGCCAGTTCGAGTCCTTGTTCTGTCAGTCTCAGTTGTTGTGTTCTTGGGCAAGACATTTCACCCACCTTGCCTGCTTGTGGTGGTCAGAGGGTTTGGTAGCGCCGGTGCACATCAGTGTGTGAGTGTGTGAGTGAATGGGTGGGTGACTGAATGTAGTATAAAGTGCTTTGGAGTCCATAGGCTTATTATCATTTTATCATTTCACGAGATCGTCACTCACCAGATTGTTGGCCCAGACGACCAGGTTAGCTCTCCACTTGATATTAGTGATCGTACCCTCACCTTCATGTAAAGGTAACATCTTCCAGCGATTCAACCAGTTTCTTTCATACAGAAGCAGCTTGAAGGAGAAAAAATATTCAACAAGAAACAACTCAGCGTGCAGTACTGGAAAGGAACCTACAGAGTGCAGTAGATAAACAGCATTTGCCCTGATCTAGCAGAGGCTGAGTCTTTCAGATGGACACAGAAGCCTTTAAAACTCCAGCTAAAACTGCAAGTAATGACATATTCTTTTTATATAAAATTTTGGCACAGAGAAAATTGAGATGAACTGTTAATTTGTCTTAGATGAAGCAAGAAAAGCTTCACTGATAAAAGAAGTCTTTTTAAAACACATGTGGTTGACAAAATGTATAAGTGGAAAATGGTGTGGAGGTCATAACAGAAGTGTTTAAAATGTGCTGCATTAAAAGCATGATTTTACACCCATCTCATCTTCACTGATGTTTAGAGGTTTAGGTTGCATTTTGTGGGCACATTGGAGATGGTTGAGATAAATGAGGAAAAGTATGGTTTATTTTGTTTTTAACATTTCATTTTACACAAAGGCATGGTAAATGTGTGGAATTTCTGGCATCACATTGTCTTCATTTATTGCAGTTCGCATTTCCTTGCATTCCTTGCGTTGTTTTCATCTTTTAAATACAAAACATTGGACAAAAATTCCCCCCAAAAGTGCCTAATATTACTGGAGAAGGCTCTTTAATTCAGCATTTGGGCTATGTTAATAAACAGTTTGCTCTACAAAGAGATGATACGACAAAAGAAACTGGGGAGACAAAATTGAATTTCCTTTGACAGGATGTGGCTCCCGTTGAGGCTTATTGATTTTCATCAGCGGCACCTCGCAGAGGCCTTCACAACATGGAATGGAGAGGAATCAGCACCAATTCAAAGAAAATGGCAGAGGAACACTAAGAATGTAATTTTATTGAGAAAGTTTGTCCTCCCACTTTTGTAGAAATGTTATCATACCTTTTTTATGCGCGATAACAGCAATTCATAGTACTATAAATGATTATTTCTAAAAGCTAAAAAAAAAAAAAGGCAAATCCAGCGTCCAAATTCATTTCACCTTATATATGCTTCTCAAAGAGATGACTTTATGTGTGTCTATAAATCGGGAGACTACGTACCTCCTTTATAATGGCATCTATTTGCCGCGCCTGTAAAGCAGTGCTTTTGAAACATTGTTGAGAGAATAGCACTTTGTGAAAATAGGCAGCTCTGCCAAGAGCACTCCAGCAACGAGACAGAAGAACTAAGAGCTTTTCACCGGAGACAAAAGGCCCGAGTTTCGCCTTCAGCTGAGCCAAAGTGACTTCGTTTTAACAGGAATCGGTTTCACCCGGACGCAATCGGGGGGGAAATTATTGCGCAAGGAAATTTCTATAAATGCTGAAAACGGTATATAATGATGACTGTGCTGAGAGAAGGGGGAAAAAGATTTAGTTCGAACCTACCTTGTTACCCCCAGTGACAAACTGTTTGGAGTTTGATCTGCTGAATTGAGGGTGTAATGCAACAGCCTACAAAAAACAAGAAAAGAAAAAGAAGAGGATTTTACAGGTTGGAAAAGTATGTTTTATTACACAATACATGTGTAATAAAGCCCTGCAAATTGGGGGGAAAAAAGCCTACTTTGATGGGACAGTCAAAGTTTTCATGGAAGCCCTCTCTGGTGTAAAGGCCGAACACTTGAACCTGAAACAGAGACGAGGCAGCAGAACAGAAAGAAAAGGTGAAATACTGGAAATACCTCCTTTAATTGCTGCCTCTGCAACTATTTGAGGCCAGCAGGGGAAAAGTGGGGTCCGAAAAGACTTTGATTGGCTCCCTACTTCTCCTCTGGGTTACCAATTAGTGGACAAGTTGATTTTTTTGAACCCTGCAGGCTTTAGAACAGAAGTCGTAATCTTAGACTTGACCACAGCTTCAGTTTTAGCTACACTGCAGTAAATGACATCTTCTTCTTCTTCTTTTCCTGAAAGCCCCATAAGATGAGTGAATATTAAAAAAGTTCTGATACAATCTCTTTTTCACATCAATAATTAAGGATTACGTTAGATTTCAAAGGATTAACAGCAAACTGAATTTATGAAGGCGACTGTAGCATTGGTTTTAATTGTCTGCCCCATTTTTTATTTTTTTTGCAGCGACAAGATCTTGTATTTTCTTTTTTTGCCACCACAGCACTGGAAGTAAGGGTGAGAGGTGGGTGCATATCACACAGCATATCTTGACTGCAAAATCCATGAAGGATGGTGGTAATGATGAGAAGAGACAAGATAACAGCAGGAACATGGAGAGGGTATCCACAGAGCAGCTGATGGCTGACTGACAGCTCAACGGATCTGAGTACAATCCTTCCCTCAAAATTGTTACAAGCTTTTTATAAATTTTAACATCACAGAAAGAAAAAAAAGGTAGGTTTATGTATTGATTTGGTGAGGATAAGCCTCCAGATTTAATGCTCCAGATGTGGAAGAAATGCCTTGTAGAAATTCACTTCTAAACGCCTCAACTTCTAAACTATTAGCATGAAGTTTGAGGCTGATAAGTTTCTAAGAATTACGAAAGATAATAAAAACAGATTTGAAGGATGAGTAACCAGCACTGTGGAGTGGACAGATCTCACCTTCCCATCCTCTGAGCACACACCAACATGCTCTCCACTCTCATCCAGACTGATCTGGTTGATCTTCACCGAACTCTGCAGAAACACAGTATCCTTGTAAGAGGTGAGATTTTTACTTTAAAATGCATTTTGTGGCTGAATGACAAAACAAAGACCTACCATTCCTTAGTGGAACACATATTCCATTCATTACAAAGTTTTAAACTAAGATCATCTTATGTCAAGAAATGACTGAGAACAGTTTTGGTCAAACATTGAAAAAAATTTGTGCTCAAGACATCATGCTTAGAGTAAGTGTTGTGAATGACTTTTAGCAAATATAACATCAAATCAAATTTTAGCTTAGTTTTTGTAAAACAGAAATAATTATTTTAGTGTTTTCTAAAGTCAGCTAGTTTTCTTGGCCATCTTGAATTAGGTTAGCCTTAAAAGTTCATCAGTTGTAGTGTTACATCCAATGATTATTTACTGGAAGTACGGTATTTAAGTGTTTTATTTTAGGTTTCTTTTTGTTCCTGAAACATGACTGTTTGTGTTTCTTTCAGGGAAGAATAAAAACTCGCTGGTTGTTTTGGGTGAGACACACTTGAATCAACATACTCAGCAGGAACACCACAGTTAGAAGTACGAGTAGTGAGTACAATAATGTAAAACTACCGACTTTGTGTTCCGACCAAATCAGCCCTGATTACTGAGGTTCGCCTTGCAAATTAAATTACAGTTCAGACTTGATTCTCTCCTGAACACGTATGGAGAAAATGTAAAAGTGGGAGGAAATCAGAGAGGCAACATCATTTCTGACAATAAATTAAAGGGTGAAAACTTTCTTCAGGGCACCAAAATATTTGTTCTTGCTTCTAGAACTCCTGGCCATTGTGCTTTTTGTGTTGCACAAACAAAATGTCAATGGTTGAGATAGTTTGAAGCTTACGCTAATATTTCTTAAATTGTTTTGAAAAGAGACCAGAAGATCTCGAGTCGCTGTGGAAAAGGTCCTAAAACACAACAGCAATAAAACAACTTGTGAGGAGGGCGGGTTGTTACATTATTAGGGAACTAGTTTCTTGACAAACATGACCATCACCTTTTGATACAACTGTGTGGTACTGAAAGTGCAATAGATTAGTTAAAATGTAAAATGTGAGGACTTTAGTATAGTTATATTTTCTTTTACATGTTGTGAAAATAAAAACAGAATGGAAGGATTTGCAAATCTCATAAACCCATATTTTATTTCCTAAGAAACAAAGTAAACGTTAAATGTTGAAAAAAATTGTACTTCTAAACCTTTTGTCACCCCTATCCCACCCCCATCATTTTTAGGAGTTGTATAAGGTTGTTTATCATGTTTGTTTTCAGGATTAACAAGAAACAAAAGTGTACAAAAATGTAGATGCAGACAATACTCACAATTTCAAACTTCTGAGTAATATTTCCTTGAATGTCCAGCAGGAAAACTTTTCCAAAATGGGTTCCCAGGGCAAGAAACTGTAAAGAAACACAGATAAATTAAAACAGAAAATACAAAAATCCCAAATTGTGTTTTAAAAAAAAATAAAATAAAATAACGGAAGCTCATGAAGACTGCAAAAGAGGATAAAAAAATATATATCCTGGAACACAGACAGAGTGGGGATTGGGTGGGTTTGGAGGCAAAACTGTGAAATTGCAGGAGAGTGGAAAAGCCCTATTTATTAAAGCAGACAGTGTGAAATGGCATTTTTTCCCCTCTCAAATTAAAATGCTTAAGCATAATAAATGCACTCTACATTCGACTTCTTCCTATTCTCCCATTGCAACCCAATCACCTTTTTTTCCAAACACAGACTTGTGATTTTTCACTGCACAGCAACTGGTTTCTGTGTTTTTGTGCTTCAGCAGAAGTGCGTGCGTGTGTATGTGTGTGTGCGTGTGTCCACAGGGACACAGAAATTATAGAAACCAGGGGCTCCTAGCATTAGATTAAGTGTGTGTTCCTCCACCCCAGCCCCTTGCTCCATGCCCTCCTCCTTAATCCCCCTCCCTCCTCGACCAGCATGTGGATGTGCGGCGAGCCCACCATGCTTCAGTGCAGTCTATAATGAAATGCTTATATTTACAGGCACAGCTGAGCATGTCAGACAGAGCCCCCTGCAATCTCCCCAAAATAAAATAACCAAAAATAAATAAATAAAAGGTTCAACCTTGTGAGGCGGAGCGACTTTTAAAAGGGATTTATCGGGATGGAATTGTTCAAATGAAATTCCGATTCAGACACTTAAAATATGAGGGAACAGAAGGGCAGTGTGTGCTGCCGGGGGGCTTTAAGGTTGTAGGAGTTTGTCACAGTGGGGCGGGGGGTGACCACACGTAGCTGGATGGCTGAAGGTACGTAAACACAGAAATTACAAAAAAGGGAATGACAGTTGGATCAATTTTATCAGACTCTTGCTGTTGCTTGGTGTATGTTTTGGGGTAGAAAAGAAAACAAAATAAAAAAAAGGGAACCAGATCCCTAAAGAACAAATAAATAAATGAAAATCAATTGTGGTTAATAAAACATTAGGTAAGGAGACGTGAGCGAGTATGACTTTTGCTCTGCTCAGGCGTGCAAGTGTGCTGCTGGTGCCACGACGATTAAACATCATGCCGAGAGCAGCCCTCGTAAAAATATCAACATCCAGCAAACAGGAGAGAAAAATACGCAAGAGTGGGAATAAAAAGAGGAAAAGACAATAGCGCCTTCTGATGCACCTCCCTGAGAGGAAAAACACAGGAAGGTGAGAAAAGAATGAGCTGCCTTAACAGGTTAAGCAGAAAGGATGAAAACCAACTTTGAAGATGACATTTCTCTGAAATGCCCTTGCAGGTGGTGGATTATCATCTTTACCTTGTCATGGACAGTCATACAGCTGGCTGCGTCTTTCTGGAGGATCTCAGTCACCCCGTTGGAGAGCCTCTCATACTTCAGCTTGGGCTCCTCCTCGCTGTCCTCCTCCTGGTTGAGACAGAAGATGGACTCTCATCAGAATGCTTTCTTAAAGGTGGTCATTACAACAGAGTCACCTCCAAATTTTGAGAATGCCATGGCTAAAATCCACCATGCAGTAAAATGAAATATAATGTATACCATGAATTCTGAACTATAATTAGCAGTATACAAAATCTTTTGCATTTCTAAATTTACTTGAATAGAAAATCGGACTGTGTTCATAAAAAATATTTATGGTAAATAAATATAAAAACTATTTCCAAATAAAGCACTATAAGCACAACAAGCTGCAGATATATCTTTGCAGAAAAATGATTTCCTTTTAGCAGCTCCTTACACATCTTCTTCCTATGGCTTTATTTTTGAACACCTTACAGATTGCACAAATGTCTGCAAGACTTTTTCACTCAGTAGAAGCTTGTATAGTATATCGAAGATGTGCTACTACCAATGCTCAGTTCATGTTGGATTTTTGTGCCATCTCCAGCAACATTGCATTCACTGACCAGGAAAAGAAAATCCCATTCCTGAGTTTTGGTTTGTCATTATTCGCTCGACTGATCGGTGCTTCGCTATTAAAATCACTGGGTAATACTTTAGGTGATTACAACAATTTAACCCCAAAATTGTAACCCCAAAAGATAAGGAGATGTCAACAAATTTGCAGGTTAGTAGGAGGCACCAAAAATTATGATCATTTGTCCTTTATTGTCTGAGAGGGAAAACAAAGACCATTTTACAACCTCACCTTGACTGAAAAACAACAGCAGCTGGTGATAAATTCTTGTCATGTCCGCCCTGTACAATTTTGGGATCCACATGTAACGGGCACACAGAGATTGATTTTCTTTTCCTTCTTTCCTCTATGTAGTAATCATAAAACAAACAGAACATATTTTTCTTTGGTATTAGTGGCTCTGTGGCTTATTCTCTTTGCACAAGTTCATTACTTGTTTCATAAGTGTAAGCTCAAAAGAGATTAAATAAGAGATACATTTTTTCCCACATCTTTTACATTCCTCCATTCATTTAATGGCGTTCCAACCAATCTATCTACACTGAAAGCTCATGAATTAAGAGAAATAAATGTATTTGTTTCAACAATAAAGTCAATTTGGACCTGAAATATGGTCACCACAGTGTTTGTTATTAGTTATGTTTTCTCTTAAAGTGAATGAATATTGAGAAAACAGTGATAAAATAAATTAAACTATGACATTTTTTGTTGTTATATACAAGTAAAGAATAATGTGTGTTCCTTCACTGAATTTAGCAGCAGTAGCATACTGAAAATAGCAAATCTATTTATGTTTACATGTGTGGAACTGTGATATAACGCATAAACTTGCATAAAATGCTTGATAAAACAATTTTCCTCTTTGTTGTTGTTGCTCATCCCCGGTGAAATACATTAAATTATTGTTTTCATAAAGCAAACTTAAGGTATTCTACTGTGTTAGACTTTCCAGCTTGAGTCAACATTTGAGGCCAGTCACAGCTTGAATATTACTCATAATTTGGTTTATAACCAATGCTGCACAGTCTGTGGCCATCCACAGGGTGCATCAACTCAAAACATTGTCTGCCATTATGTGCTCTGGGCCTGGAGGTAGGGGACAATAGCGTGGAAAAAATGTTATTTTCAAAAACAATCCTTTCCCACTCAACAACGCCGTATCTAGGCTATTTCCTGTGTATTCTGGTTGTGAGATTTCTGATGCGAGGGCATTTGTCACGGGTTTCAGAGGCGTATCAAACAACAAAGCCAAACTTCATCTCCAGAGAGAAAATACTCGTTTTTAAAACTTTTCCCCACCTCTTGTATGTTGCCTTTTTTGTCAACAAAACTGGACTTTATGTTGTAACCATTTATGCCATTTTCTTTGTCTATTGTCAGTTTAAATACAGCAAACAGAACCTTTCAGTGTGACGACATGAAGGACAACATAGTGCTTTAAGCGAAAGGAGAAAAGGACCACACTTGTCCTCTTCAATGACAAGAAAACAAATGTGTCACACTGCCATCTGCTCATCCATCTCACAGAAAAGGTCTTGCTGAATAAATGAACCAATAATGCGAAAGCAAATAATTCAAAACAGAACCTAAATTATGTGACTCATGTTTCACAACCTATTATAATGTATTTTAGGTCAAAGTGTCCATTTAAGCTTTAACAAGAAAATATCACAGCTTCAAACTTTTGACAGGACTCAAACTGAACATGTACGAAAAGCCAGTGTAAACAAAGTGAGCTTTCAGTCAGGATTTAAAAGACTGCAGACTTTGCAGTACAGATAGTGTAACATGTTTCTTAGTCCTGTTGAAAAGCATTTGCTATATTTCTTACAAGGACAATGTGGCAAAATGACAGAAGGGAACTAAAAAGCGACCTGTTGTTTGCAAAATAGGTCGCTAAACTCTCAAAATATACAGTTTTGGAATGTGGTCTTAAAAAATGTTTTTCCATTTCTTTTATTTACTTTGCTTTTCCATTTAAAACTTTTGTAATTGTTCATGTTTTAAGACAAGTTTATGTATAATAAAAGGTAGTCGATTGTGTAGTAAAGTAAACTTATTCATACTTAAATAACTTTTTAGTTTAAAAATAATTTGTTGTTACATTAAATTATCATTATTTTTACAGAGTAAACACTTTCAGATATTTTATTACTCTAACTTTTTTTAGTAAAAGGCAGGGATCACAGTGAAACTGTTGTTACAGTGTCAGGAGATATACCAAAGCCAGACACATTTTACTGATGGATGTGAGGATTAGCGTTTTCTATCTGATTAAATAAATCACCCAAAATGAACGTCTTTAATTTCCTGGTATCTGAATATTTGTGTCCTATGGTAATATTCACAATAAAGGACCAAGGAGGACAAAAAACAAAACACGGAAAACGTTTCTGCACTTTCTTTAAGCTCACTGCAACCTTATATCTAGTATGTTACTCTTTACTCTAGATAATTCATGTTTTATTCTGCATCCTATGAAGAAGAACTCCGTTTCCTGCCAAGCTGGCTTGTAAATTCATTTTTTATTTAGCTCATGTGCGATTCTATGAAGCACTGGTATACTGTAAAATGCCAAAGTTCAGTCATAATGTTGATGGATCCGGAAACCGATGTGTAATTCATGAGTGTTTGACACATCTCACAACCTCACAATGATACTTTAGGGATCAAGCTGTGTTGATATATTACATCCTATCAGTGGGCACTGAGTTTCATTTGAGCCCCCCAAAAAATCAAATATGCTTGACAGAACTGTGAACACCCCTGACGCTAACTATCTGTTGTTGTTGATGCATTCCTACACTGACACACTGGTGCAACTGCATGACATATTTTCTTTGTAGAAAAGAAAGAAACCATCTCTATAAAATAAAATAAAAAATCTTACCTCAGATTCATCTGGAGATTCTTCATTTGCCTTCCTGCCCTAATAGAAGAAACATACTCTGTTTAGATAAGGTGCAACATATGGTGCTGATAACATCTATTTAGCTTATTAATTATTTTAGAAAAAAAAAATAGGTATTAAACATTTTAAAGCTACAGTAACACATGACTGAAACGAATGTTCTCCATGACACAATTCTGTAAGATAATTTACTAAATAAAATCAAAAGACATTAAATATTTGCCAGACTTTTTTGTATGATATAGCAATTCTAGCCAGCTAGCTAGAGGCATTAAGCTTACCTGATCTTCCACTTCCGCCATTGTGATATTAAAAGGTTTATATCTGATAGATTTTTTAATCTAACTATATGAAATTCATTTTAATCTACAGTTAAAACTCTTTTCCAGTGAAAAGCACCAACAAGATATCGCAACAAAATCGTGTTTTTGTCGAAGCTTCCTTCTTCGAATTTGTTAAATCACATGACCGGGACGATGCCGTGAAGCATTGTGGGTATTGCAGTCTTTTTTTGGGATTGAAGCTACAAGAAGGTTGGAAGTGGCTGTTGACAGACAGGTAGACGCTGCTATGTGGTTCAATGTCTCAGGTAATGCACATTTATAACTGCGGTTACTTGTTTTAAAGTCTTTAAAGCTTATATGTTTGTATTTATCGAATTACAACGTTTATCTTCTTTTCTAAAGAAAACGTCCTCCTCAAAATGTGTTGAGTTGCGCCAGGTGTATGGACTTTAAATTTGTTGTAGGCTAATGAATCTCGAGAACAACATTTTTGAAGTTGATTGTTATAGTATATTTT
>JAVKLF010000069.1:7758837-7773237 GCA_034783495.1 Millerichthys robustus | reverse complement strand
ACACACACACACACACACACACACACACACACACACACACACACACACACACACACACACACACACACACACCTGACCAATCAGAAGTGCCTATCTGTTGTGGACCTGCTGGGCACCTCGGTTTACAAGCTTCAAAGAGCTCCTTTTAATACACTGCTTTGATAGCCCTCAGCCTTCACTGACCCACCAACCGTCCACTGGGGAGCATTTTAGCTTCAGTGGAGGAGAGAGCCATAACTGTTGATCATATTAACGAGCTCAAAAAATCTGCTAAAGTTTCGGCCTTCATCACCACTCATTCGCTCTTCTAAAAGCTTTTACAAATAATTATTTAGATTATCTACTTTTGCAGCCAGCGTACTGCAAATACATGTTTGCATTGCAATGTCTTGTTTAGTGACTCTATGAAGAATATTTGCATGTATAAGAAGTCAATCTCAAAAGAATCTCAAAATGGATTACAAGGAGTTTTTACATTTAGTATGAGATAAATTGGTGGGCAGTTTAGTTAATAACCCTAAGGGGGAGACAAATCATCATCTACCAAACCATATTAGACCTCAGGATCCCAGCGTCAACCTGCAGCAAATTCACAGACATAAATTCTTATTGTTAGAATCATATTTGTTATTGTTATATAATTGTTTGAGTATATTTCTGTTTTTTTATTACATTTTAAGAAATGCTCAAATCAATATACATCAATGTGCTTTAGACAGGAGACAAACATATAACACTAGTGTGTTTGCTTTTTGAACATAGTCACATTTTTTGTTGTACCTTTTCTTATATTACTATAAAAACACTAAATTTAATATGAAATGCATATTTTTATGACCAATATATTTTATAATCATTTATTAGTGTGTATGTCCTTATATTAAACAAGTCATTTTATGGTAAACTAAACAGAAATTATTTGAATTATTTGATTTTTGTGATACACAAACAATTATTTTACAGTAATTATAGGTCATTTAGAGCTTCCAAGGTCTGCTCTGCTTTATCGCCTACAGGTATTAATTTCCTAAAAATTGCCAATGAAAGTAAAACAAATACATCTAGTTATAGCAGTATACTACAGAACAAATTATTTATGATTTTTTATTTGCGAAAATATCCACTTATTTTTTATCTTTTTCTTACAGACAACCCAAACCAAATAACGAGCTTTGTTTTACAAAATGTCATGTACAGTTCTCAAACTACAAGAGAACAATGCAAACAGCTCAGTTAACATTTTGGTAGTCTTCAAAACCAGAAGCTTAAAGATTAAATCTGGGTTAAATTAAGTAAATTAAATTAACTAACTCATTCTGTTCTTAGTGCTTCACGCTTATTTAGTTTGGTGAGAGTGGTCTGATGTTTGGATAAAAGGTTTAAAAGATCCATAAACACATTTAGTATTTAATGTTCAGGAGGTGTCTTAACTCCATACCCAGTGTTTATTCTAAGCAGATTTACGTCATGCTGTCTGGAGAAAGTTGACTTAATAAAAAGGTCAACCTCTGAATGAGGTTACAGGTTAATACAGTTATAGTAAAAATAAAGTATAGTAAAAAAAATTCCTTTTCTTCGGTCACATCCTGAAATCCCTCACTTATAGGCAAAACCCCTCGCCTTGCAGCAGCTCCGTTAGGACCACCAGCTCTCAACACTGTTATCTGATGACACTCAGGACTTTGCTAACTGTCCTGCCAATGGGGTTATTAGGTGAGTGGGAGGGAGAGGGGCACATCAAGTGCTTTTTCTTGTATTTTCAGGCTGAGCTGCATCCACACTGAGTGAACAGAGAAATCTTGAGACAAACACTCTCTGCCATTTCTGGTCCAATCAACTCTTTGAAACACCCATTCAAGCTCATATTTATTGCTTAATAAAGGGTTTCAGGTTAAACAAAAAAATTGAAGTTATTCCATTACCAACTGCTGCTTAAACCCAACGATATATTTTCTAAGAGTTAGTTTTTAAAACTGCTGTTATATATATAACTACATTATTCTTGAAACTTGAACAAAACAACAACAATAAATTTAGTGGTGTGACTGCAAACAGGTAAAGCTGACTTTTTGAAATAATTATCTGCTGTGTAAGATGGTGAGAGATGAGTTGCCCTCTTATCCTGGAGCCTCAGAGGCCAGGGGGAGATTAGAGCTCTGATCTCATTCCCAGCACTTGTTTGGAGTCTGTCAGGAAGAGAAATGCCAACATTAGAGAGGTACCGCCACACTCCTGATATGATGAAATAAGGAGAAAAGGGAAAAAGATGGAGGGATGGACAGAAAGGACCCTGCCCTTCTCTGAAGTGTCAGTAGCTTGTTTATTCTATTTTTCATTGTAGCTGCTAGGGCAAAGATTCCCATTTTTCCTTTATTCTTTCCCCCACCTCCTGACAAAAACCACAGCTCTCATTTTTTATAGGTCTTGCAAACTCTCATGCCTCAGTGAAAATTACATTGTGAAACGGTAGAAATTTCAGGGCTGCCTGTGCTCTCCGCTGTCCCTCTGAGCTTTCAAACAGTCAACAGACTGTGAAGAATAAATAATAAAAAACTATTGATTATTTTGATGACTGCAAGATTCAATTAGGTATTAATTTTGCCCTCCAGTGGACCTATCAAGCAACTCAAAGGGGAAGTGGGGTAGGAGGTGGGGGTGGCCCCCCGAATGCACGCAGAGTGCGGCCGAGCTCAGACAGAGGAGAAAGTGTGTTTACCTCGGCGGGCAGAGCGGTGCATTGATGTGCAGTGTCCCACATTTAAGTGCTCCACAAACGAAGCCCCGATGACTAGTGACATTGTTACCAGGAATATAAGTATTGACCAGTCGGCTCACGTTTTGTAATGGCAGCTTAAACTACTTCTATTGATTAGCATTTTCATAGATTATCATGTGTCATATCAGAAAGGGCAGATTCCCGTGATGGGCACATTTAAAAGGCCCCTCTGCATAGCAAATCATCAACCACCCTGATTGACACAGGAGACCATTTGATGGGTGCAGGGGTAAGATGAAGCCCCCCACCCCTCTTTTTTTTTCCTCCTTCTTCTGCGTCTTTTTTGTGACTATTAACGTGCTGGTCACCTGTTCTCTTAGACATATTTAGGTTGGACTTGATTCATAAATAAGAAAAGGGGCCGTAGTTTTGCTGCTCTGTGTCTGCGCCTCAGAGCCCGAGGTGGGGTGAATACTGTCTGAGGAGCTTTCTAGTCAGAAGACACAAGGGGGAAGAGACAGAGGGAGTAGAAATGGGAGGGAGAGAGAAAAGGGAGGAGGTGACATCTCTGGGATCTTTTTTTTCTTGGAGGTTACCTCAGGCTTGAACCTGTGGTCGCCATATAGAAAGGAAGGTTGAGCAATCTGCCTGTAAATCAGAAGGAAGTACATTATCTGGTCCGTATTCTGTGGTGGCACACTTTAGCTGCACTTTCACTGACTTCTTTACCAGGGCTGTCTAAAACTTCTTTTTTATCCATTTTCTTTCGGGGGCTAGTCAAGGTAAGTGACACTCTTACAACAGCTTTTATCCAAAGTTTCTTTTGTGCCATTTTGAATGAAAAAAATATATGAACTGACTAATTTAATCAATTTTTTTTACTGTAAGTGTTCAAACCTTTAATCCAACTTTAAAAGGAAACTTTTTTCTTTATTTTCTTAATTTTTTTTAATCATTTCTGTAGATGCTGTTTATTCTTATTTCTACACAGTGTTACAGGATGAAAATTATTGAGCTGAAAATTCAGAATCATAAGTGACTTCATGTTTTGTGTAAATAAGGCCTTAAGTTCAGGTTGCCTCAAACTCTGGTGTAAGATGCAGCCTTTAATTTAACTGTATGTTCTCAGCTATGTGGAAATCGATAAAATCATTTATGTATACTTTTGCTCCTATATTTCCTGTAAATACAGAGTTTGAATCACTTAATTTGTCTGCCCATGAACCTCGTTGTAGTTTACTGTCGGCTCAGTGTTTGCTGAAGACGAGGGACATGTCAGTAGTGACGAGCCCCTTAGAGATGGATGTATCACCTTTTTTGGACTGCAGGGTATAATGGTAAAGTCACGCGATCCGTAACAGTTCTTCACCAGGCAGCAGCCAGCAGTATCAGCGGGATAGCACCAGGCTCAGATAAAGAGGGGAGCTGAGGAGGGAGGGAGCAGAGGAGAGAGGGAGAATGATGAGTGAGCAATAGGAAGGAGAAGCTGAGAAGAGAGAGAGAGCGAGTAGAGACATACAGAGGGAGTCGCTGAGGGTGAAACGCTGAAGCACATCTAACCGGGGGCATTTTGTTTTCCTTTCTTTTTTTCTTCTCCACTCCGTTTCCCACCTGGGCTCCCAGCTCCCAGCAGGATCCAATGATTACAGGGCAGCTGAGCAAGCCGCTGCTCTCCCTGCGCAGCGACATGAGCGCGGCAGAACTCCGAGCGGACGACAAAGTGGCCACCCCAGAGAGCGATTTGAACGACGAGCCCCTGCTCCTGCCCTCTGAGGCCACGGACAGAGAGGGCACTCCCAACAAGCTTTATGGTAAGTCCATTAAATCCTCACATCTGTTCCCTTCATGCCACAAAGCTGCTGGCTGAGGACTGAGGTGTGCTTCTGGCAGCAGTGAGTGGAAACAGGAGCTTCCAGAGGTGGGACAGGTGTGGAAAAGTCAAGCAACAAACTAAGAATGAGCAAGTTTGACTGTTCTCACTGCTTTGATATGTTTGTGTAGAAATCTGTTACGCTGTTTAATCCTATTACAATCTTTATTTATCTACATTGCTACAGTTTGATGTGATTTAATTGGATACAGCCAAAACCAGAAAGTCAGCTGCACTAAATTTAATCACACTTCATCACACATCCTAAATTATTTCATATCTATTTTTAAAGTACCTATTTATGTTCAGTAGCAGCAACTTTGCACAAGTTCTCCTTGCATAAAGATTCTTGAAAAGTTAAACTGGTTTGTAGAAATTTAATTTTACCCATCGGTAAATTCTGCTCAGGTCTGGCAGCACAACTCAAGTAAAATCTTGTGGAGTCTTATGTTTATTTTTTCTCATTAAATATCACAAATTTTATTAAATATATTTAAAATATTAGCCAAACTAATAAAACGTTCTGCAACTGACTTAGTGCTGTGTAAAATAACAAAACAGTACTGGACTGAGCTATTTCATTCACAAGTTATTAAAAATCATCTGATTGTTCTGTTAATACAGACGTTGTTGTTTTTTTAAATTGTTGGTCTTGTACAGCAAAAAAATGTATTCATAATTACAAAACTTTGACACCATTACCTTGATTGTTTTTGCTGTTATCTCCTTAATTAGGTATTAATTGGGTGTTTGTGTCTTGATGCATGCATTTTCCATAATTAAAATTAATCATGTGGACTAATTCAATTACAGAGGCTCGTTATCAGGCAATAAACACAGAGATCGAAAAAAAAAAATCATTTAACAGATTTTTTCATTTGAACTTGCAATTAAAAGGATGATTTAATACTGAAGCCTTTAGTTTACAGTTATAATTGGGAACACAACAGACTAAAAGGCTTTTTATTCTAAAATATAAAAGATCTTATATTTACAGAAATATAAATAATGTTTACATACATTTATGTGGCATTGCTCAATAATGACAAAGACATTATATTTGCTTGATTGCAGGGAATTATATTTGAAATCTATATATTCATTTGATGTTTTTATGTATTCTTGTTCTCATAATTAGTACGTTTGAGCCATCTTTATGTGCCACTTATTTGCAAGTGTGTTTTAAAGTAAAAGTCAAAAGAAGTTGTCTCATGAGAAACATAAAAACAGTTGAAAAAACTAAATCAAAAGAACCAAAGTTGTTATTATATATATATATATTTTTTTTACTAATTCTTGATTTTTTTTCTTCTTTTTATGTTCTTGTTATTAAGTGTTCCAGTGTTGATATGGATGCATCATAAAAATTATAGGAGCTTTTTTAATGGCTTTAGATTTTGATTAATATAATTTTCATGGCAATTTGTAATAGTCTGTGATTAGAAGTTCTGTTCATGCCTGCTCATTGTGAACATGTTTGTATGAACATAAAATTTTTGTTTGTAAACACTTTAAATTGTGCTTTTATTTGGTATTTGTCAGGATTTAATGACGGTAGCTCAAATCTTGCATATAATTCATTCGCTCACTGTGTGTGTTGCTTTGAAAGTGGCAGAAAAAATAGTGAAGTCCTTGTTAAGCTTGTCAAAATATTTGTGTGAACAACAAAAGAAGAATTTGAAGGTTGGAAAGCTAAATATTACTAATTAGCTACAGTTTAGCTGTCTTTTAAATTCTGCTCTCAAGAATAACCTCGGTCCAGTCCTCCAAACAAGTACTGCACATGGAAGGATTGCTCTCAAAATTGTTTCAATTTGGTTAAATAAGCTTCAACTTTTTAGCTTTTTTATTGGAATCCTCTTCTGTTTCTTACTCGCTGTGTTTTGTTTCTCCTTTTTCCCCTCTCACACTTTTTTGACATTGAACGCTTTACTCTTTCTTTAATTAAAAAACGGCCCTAGAAGTCATATATTTACGCAACTTGTGGAAACATGATTGTTTTTGGCTGAGATTAATTTGATGTTTGCTGATGGACAGTGGTCATTCTGCATGTGACCATTTTGAGCCCCTCCCGTCTGTGGAAGCAGCGGGTTTTTGTGGGTTGGTTGTGTCTGCCCGGTGGCAGAGCCTTGGGCTGTGCCAGCAGCAGGTCTGGCGTGGGAGCTGCTGCACAGAAGAGTTGTGAAGAAATAGTGGGAAGATGTTGCAGAGTCGTGACCTCTGCTGGTGGGTACAGTGGGGAGGAAGAAGGGGGGAGTATCGAAGACGAGAGACTCAGCATTTCTCCTTATTTAAAAGCTTCCAGACTCAAAGTAAAAGCATAGTGATACTTTTTGCTAAATAGGGGATTTGAATCCTTTTACAAGTGAAGTCACTATAAAGTCTTTCCAAAACATCAAAATATAAAATGAGGCGACACAAGTAAAAGCTATACATTTAGATTTTTTTCTAACATTTTTAAACTCCCCAAGAAAGTTAGAATTAGAATTTTTTTTAAAAAATGCGTACTCTCTACATTTTTTTGTTCATGTATTGGAATTTCATTTGATTCTGATGAATTTAATTTTGCTTGCATTTGTGTCTGCAGACGTTTTACTGCAGTAACTTTGCACTTCATTTATAATCAATATGACATGAGAACAAAAATCATGAATCAATTTAAACCAGACTCAAGATTGTTTTTCACATGGTTCTAAACTGAGAAAAAGCCACAATATTTAAAATCTGTTTAAATTGTGGTTAAAAACCGGTTGTAATGCTCCGTTTTTACAATATTTAGTACTTTCTTTCCTTTTTGGTCTACTAGCCAAAAAAATGTCTTTGAGTGCCCCAGTTCCATGTGGGACAAACACACAAACCAAAAGGATTCTGCCATACAAGATGAAGGAGAGCTTTGACAGTTTTGGGGAAAATAGCTTACCGATAATTTGTTCCTCTAAAATGTTATTTCGTCTAAATCATTCAGACTCAAAGATCTGCTCCAAAATGCAGTAATTTATTATAGGTTCACACAACCCCAAACTAAAGGCCAAAGCATTTTAATCAACAAAATGTGTGATAAATGTTAAACATTAAATATAGAAGTGTTACAATATACGTTTTTAAATTTTAACATTATGATTGGATTAAATTGGCCTTTCATGTACTTTTAAAATTAGTCGTCCGCAGCTTTTGAACTTTACAGAATCAAAAATGTTTTTAGCATTACTGACTTGAAACTGTTTATACAGTAAGTGTCAGTATGAGAAAGAGGAGTCACCCGGTTGTAGACAATCGGAGTGCTTATGTTTGTCTACAGTGCATTGTCAACCTTCAGCAGCTTCAACATGCTTACTGCAGTGGTGAAAGGGTCATTCTCCTAAAAGCTTGCCTGTGCAAATACTCTTCCACTTCAGGTAACAGGGGCTACGAGGCACCACAAACATCTCGCTGCCTTGTATTTATTCCAAGTAGAAGTGGACATTAGGTGGGAAAGCTGTGGTTAGTGGGGCAAGCAATTTTTTTTCTCCAAAGGACGAGATGGTGTGGATGCCTACAGTTTCTGTCTTCTCTTCTCAAGCAAATCTCCCCCTTTCAGACATCAACAGACAAGATAATAAGACACTCAGAGCACAATTCTGTATTATATTCAGCAACCAAAGACTCATCTCTTGTCAGTTTGCATTTACTCTCCCAAGGATGTGACGCTTCTATCATCATGCTGTCAAAGAGAGCCAGGCTGGAAAGACAGGAGCACTCATTTCATACACTTACTGTCTGCATGAAATGGTCTGCACTTATACGGATTCTGCCAAAATGATGGTACATTTTCACAAAGGTCACCTAGAGACCCCCTTCCCAAAAGAGCAAAATGAATCTTCACTGATTCCTAGTATTGGAGGTCATTCAGGAAAAAAAAGTTAAAACTCACATGGCACATCTGCTACTATACCTTTTTTCCCCCGAGACACATACACCCTAATATACATATTGTGCTTTTGAGTAGTAAAATGTTTTTCTGCTAATTTTATTCAACACATTATTACAGTAAGAAAAGTTCCAGTCTGTATTCTTGTAGTTTTGAATTTATTTTAAAATGCAAAAGTTTCATCAAGCGTCACGTTGGGATGCCAGTATCTTTTAGGTCCAACACATTTGGTATTCTTGAAGTGAAAAATGGTAAAAGGACATTTCAGATTTTGTGAAGTTTCTTTTGTAAGGTTAAAGCAAGGCTCTGAACATTTAATATATTACCTGTTGTAGATAGCTGTTGACATGCTAACTGCTAGCCTCAACTCCAATCTCAAAATTTTTAAGGGCTTTCATGTGAACACTCTTATAAAGTTTCACATTGAAGGATTTTTCCACCAGAACTATTCAGATAGCCTTCCCAATATTCTATAGCTAGTTGGCACTGCAGCTGTTAGTGCGTTTTAACGTAAAAGTGACAGAAAAGTTTATAAAGTAGCATTTTTATGAATGTCTGTGATTTTCTTTTTTAAAATAAGAGTTGTTTTACAACAGCAAAAAATCCCTTTAGACTTTGCTTAAAGCCATTAGCTTTTTAATCTTGTCCAAGTTAAACTCTGTTACAAAGTACTGCCTACAACAGGTAAGACATTAATTGTTCTTTCAACAGAACCTCTTTTCAGAAGATCTGAACTGTGACTTGAATTCACGTACTTTTTACTAAATATTTGAATGACTTGTTGATAAACAATATTTTACCAGAATGCAACGAGTGTTAGGGAAAAAATGGAGCTTTTGTTTTAACATAAACTCATTTAATTAATTAAATTTATTCTCTTGCCTATTTACATGTTTAGTGCTACCGGTAGTATACAGGTTGGACATTGAGCTCTTATTTCGGTTATAATGCCTCCTATACACATCACACACAAACACACATTGCTGGAGGCATGAGTTCTTATTATTTTTGTGTAATCAACTTAGTGAGAAAGATGCATGGTGAGATACGGCGCTTGCTGATGCAAAGAGCCTTCTAATGTTGTGTGGTGAGGTTAAGTAATAAAGTAGCACAAACCCATCATTAAATGGGCCACACAGAGTACATAAGAACTGGATAAAGTAGACCAGGAGGGGAACAAGTCTCTCCCCAGGAGGTGGATCTCATTATGAGGGTTTCATCTGTCTGCTCAAACTTGAAAACAAGCTTAATGCATGCCTATAAAGCAGGTGTATTACATTTACTAATATGCTTTCAGTGCCCGTGGCCACGGCGACACAATCACAGAATGGAGGACAGGGAGGGAGGATGAACACAAAGTGGACTTGTTTTCATAACAAACAACAGCAAAGGTCATCTGGTTTCATGAATGCTTGTTTATGCAGAAATGACTTTGAGCAACACATAAAACTTCAAAATAACTGACAACGAAGTTCTTGCCAATGTTTTGTGTGCATGTGTGTGTTTAAGGTTAAGAAGATTATTTCTGCCTTGACTAGAAAGAACTCCAAAGAAAGGCACATTTCAAGTTCTAGAGGTGGACAGCTGGGGAGAAAATAAATTGAATTTTGCTGTGCATTTATTTTAGGTACGGACTTCCTTTAAGTTGGGAACTAATTTTCATAAAAAAGAATTGTATGTGTAGTATGCACTCTATAACCAATATCAATATGCCTTTCATGTAGAGCTAACAAAGAGAGATCACGTCTACAGGCCTGGACACGGTCGGTGTTGTTGAAATGTAATTGAAGCTGCAAGGGTCACATTTTCAGAATAGAAATTACTGTCTTGTCTTTGACTTGTGTGGCGTGAACCAGAGATGCATCCCACAGCCCTTGTGTCCTTCACAAGCTTTTATTATTTATAACGTTCCCTCTTTGAGCAATGACCAGTACTAATGCATAACCTTCTGTCCTTCTGGCTGATTCGCTTCCTTTGAAACCAAAGATTGAGGCAGGAGAGGTGGGTGTGTGGTGGATGAGGCAGGGGTGTGGGCAGGAGAAGGGGGAGAGCTCGTATAGGGGCAGCAAAGATCCAGGCTATCGAGAAGTTATTATGTTTTTTCCCTTTATATCTCAGGATGTGAAATAACACTGTGATGCTTCCTTTCTCTTGAATAAAGTTATAGGCTTCAAAGCACTGCTATTTCCTGACGTTCCTCCTTCCATTATTAGTCTGCTCCCCCAGAATAATGTGACGGCACTGATGGGCCAGGTTGAGGTGTCTTCGCTACATCATTACCACAACAGGGGAATACAGTTACAACTACAGTACATTTTGGAAATAAACTCATTCCTAGATCAACTTTGTTTGGCTCAGCTTCAGTAAGGATGAGGTGTATTTTTGTATGGCCTGTATAACTTCACAGTGATTAATCCTGCGCAGCAACACTGCTGTGATCCATTGTCATTATAGCTCCATGACAGAAGGAATCGGAGAGAAATGGGGAGGAGACGAGGCTTTGAGGGGCTAGAAAGTGGGACATGGGCAGCATTAGTGCTGGATAGCCTGGGGGTCCCAGGCTGATGTGTCGGGCGTGACATGTGGGTGTCTCTCCCACCCACACACACACAAACACAACACCGCACCGGCTCCTTCTACATGTCCTGCAGCTGACCAGACGCAACTCAAGATGTTTTTTCTAACTTGTGAACAGTTTAAAGATGCATGTTTGATCTTTAATGTTAAGGATATGAGTAGTATATTTTTTGTTTACTTTAGTATTTTTATTACTCTTTGAAATACTAGAAGAAATTAGTAAAATAGTATTTATATCGTACTTGTTTTCATTCCCAAAAATAAGTTATTTACTACATTCTTGTTTAAAAATTAAAAAAGGACAAATATATTTGAGACAATATTTAGCATTGTTGTGTAGTAATGATTATTTAACTGATTAGAATATTTAATTCTATAATAGCTGAATCCCTATAGGTGCATTACACTTTGCACACAATTGTTTCTTTCAGTTATTTTCAGTTGTAACAAAATTTGTTTAATAAATAAAGAAGAGGTCTCTGACAGAGGAGAAGGCCTTTTTTTTCACAGAGTTGCGAGCTACAGGCAGCAGAATCCTATTTATACCAAATATCATTTAAGCAATTTAAGGGGAAGAGCAATAGTGAATGCAGGCGTCCCCTAAAAGGCTTACAGCTCTCTAAAGCTGTCTTCATCATCGTGCCCCACCTTTGTTGATGGCTGTAAAAGGATGAAGAATATTTTGGATTGTTATTTGCCTCTTTTATCCGTTAGCTAATCAGGTTGACATTGCTTCAGGAATGAGCCAGACGCTCTGTAACAGATGTGCTCATGTGCGAAGTGTCCCTTGTGAGGATGAACACAGAAGCCCTCTTTTCCCCTTTTCCTCCCTCATCTTCCTCTCTTCATCTTCTTGACCTTTGAAATGGGCATTGCCTCTTCTCACCTGTTTACCTCCCCCTGGTCCCTCTTGTGTTTGTGCTGCTTCCAGCCTCACTCCAACATCAAGGGAGAGACAGGTAAGAGCTGTAGCAGAGCACTCTTGGTGTATGAAAGTGCTCTACTACAAGTTTTCATGAAAACCTGTGGTCGTTAGTGAAAGCTCAAGTCCTGGAGACCAGAATACTTATTGCTGGAAGGATTGTTGGCATTCAGATTTCAGATTGATTCTAACATCTATCAGCTTTCTTCTGCAATTGAAAGCAGTTCAGTGCTTCAGTTTTTTACATTTAAAACTCCCCATCAGCAGAGACATGCAAACCATTTTTGTTGCCTGTCCTTCCTCTTTGCTCTGTCCTCTTGAGTCTTCCCTCCTCTGATTCAGACTTAATGATCACCTCGGAAAAAGTCACAAAACTGCTGAGGTGTAAAATCCTTTCTGTTCATGGCACCACTTCGTGTGTAATTCCCTAACTCCATAATTCCACTTTGAGCGAGAATAATGAATGAGATAGATTTTTTTCCTCCCCTGTAAGGTCTGCACCTTTGCACGATGAGGAATCAGGTTTTAATGTCGGAGGCCGGGGGAGATTGCCATGGCCCCTTCTCCCTCTTGCCCCCACTCTGCACTCTTAATTAAGGAAATGACAGCTCTCCCTGCAGCAGCAGTAGCTATAATGTAGCTAATAGTGTTACAGGCAGACACTCAAAAGTCAGTCTCTGGTGATTTTCTATCCCCAGAATCACTATTGACCTCTCCCAAGCAGCCTCTCCACCTTAGCCTCTAAACAGAGTATTACTTCGGCCCATAGGGAGCCATCTGACTAAGAGCACTGGAGTTATTGGCAGCAGATTATGCCCTGTGTTATTGTTGAGGGCTTTGGTGGGGGTAATGAAACTGAGCTAAGTCACTGGTGATTTGGGCTCTCTTGCATTCTACAAGGAGTTAACAAAATCACTTTAAAGCTCACGCTTCATATCATGGGCAGTTTTCTTCAACGCAGCACTATGACTCGTGTCCAACATTGTATTGTGGGTTTGTTTTTCACACTGTTTGAGAGACAAGACCGGCGGTGAAATGGTCTGTCTGCCCCAGCTTTTGTAACGCCACATCAGCTATCCAAGTGGTATTAGCAAAATCAATGGTCAAACAATCTGGGACAAGTGGTTGTGTATCGATGGAATAAACTTTATGTATGATGTGACTTGCTGTCAACATGGGCCCATCATTTACGCTCCAACCGCAAACGTCAATGCCCTAAATCAACAGTACTTGCACTGATGAAAATTTTAATTTTGAATTTTATTTGCCTTCTGTTCACCACTACGTCCAAAAATTTCACTCAGTTAACATTGGAGGATGTAATTAAAGTGTGATTATAAAGTCCTATTAAATGTAAAATTGTATTTATGGATTAGATTACAAAAGAAAAAAATTACCGACATCATAACAGCAAACATACTCACTCAGCCAGACATTTTCAAAGGGCCCATTATAAAAATGGGGGGCTGGCTGTTTCTTTCTGAATAGCCTGAATCGTTACCGGGTCCCTCTCCGTACATTTGACAACTTACATAATGCATTTCCACTAAAATAGCTTAAGTGTTAAAGCTTCTTTTATGGACAAAAATTGATTCATAAATGCACCGAGGCGAAAGCTAACGTGAGCACAAAGCTTTCAATAACACCATTTCATACAGACTGTCAATGTACGAAGCGGTTGCATTAGACAAGGTGGCATGCTGATTGCTTTGTGAAATCCAGGCTAATTGTTTTGTGGTGTAGTCCTTGGGGCACCCTGCATTAAGACTGGCCAAATGAAGTCAAATAAATATAGCTCTTAGCACCCCCGTACACACACACACACACACACTTACACATATAAAGGCCTTCAGCCTTGTGTTGCATAGAAAGCTGCTCTCCAGTGGCCACTTTGGTGATCAATGCAAGAGAATTTATTTGGCAGTGGATATTGACAATATTTTCATGACACAAGTCGCATCAAATTGGACCCTACACCTTTTAATAAATGTAATTAGTTCACTTACATAAAAGTGAATTTTCACTGGAGATGTCATGTTACTGTCAGTATGAGTTGGGTTGAGTGAAACTTGTGGTCAAGGACATGGAAACATACATGTGGGATATTTAAGGGCTACAGGGTGCTTTATTTATTCAGAATAAAGTGATGATTTAAAGGGCACTTGCGCAGTTACAACAGCTGCTTAGGAAATTTTGAAAGAAGAGATGTAGCCTGAACGCCTTACATAAATGTAAAGCTATGCTGAATCTGAGTTGTCTGTTCTTTCATCCATTTGGCCTCTTCTTTCATCTCTGTTCACATCAATATATCCATTCATTCCATTTTATCTACTGAGTGACCTGTGTATATTCACCACATCAAAGGAATGTCTTTTGAGTAAAGGTTTGATCGAGATATTTAATCCCCA
>JAVKLF010000069.1:7739626-7751715 GCA_034783495.1 Millerichthys robustus | reverse complement strand
CTTTAGTCACACTAGAGAAGTCGGCACAGCGCAACCAGGCGTTTGCAGAAACGTCTAAAGCCGCTTGTTTCACTGGGAACATGGCACAAGCTGACATGCTTTTCTATTCTATGTTTACATTGTGAATTTGTTGAAGTTTGGAATGTCTTTAATATATATCTTGAGCCTGCTCTTATTGTTAAGAAAATGTTTAATTGCATTAGCTAAAAAATAGCACAGCTTTATAATTATACAGATTTCAGCCACAGTACCAACCTCCCCACTGCTGGTTCAAATGTTTAAAATCTGAAGGTGTAAAATTTATTGATTTAAATGTGACATTTTAAGAGACTTTTTTTAAAGAAAAAAAGTATCATGATGAGATTCATCTTATTCGTTCTGCGCCTGCACCACTTGAACTTAAACTTATAGAAACAAATAAAAAGTGCTTCCCTAAACAGAAAAATACTGCTTTATTTTGAAAAGCACTTTGAATTTTAGGCACATTATTCTTTGTCAGTAATTTACATAGTGAGACAAACCTGAATCAAGGAAAAATACTCAGGTCTATTTTAAAGCTGGACTTGTATTTCTAAAGTTTCTGAAGTTTAGTAACAACTGCATCTCAAATAAGCATTGTTGAATATAACGTTTTTGTTGTCCAGTCTGCTCCTTGTGTTGATGTTTTGACACATTTTTGTGTTTTTTCAGATGAAGCAAGCACATTCTTAAATAACTGAGGATAAAGATTTTTTTGCTCTGCTCTTTGTTGTGTCATTACAAATGAATTTACAAAAAAAAAAATCACTATTAGATGATAATGGTTTTAAGATTTCATTTATTTCCTTGCATCTTTCTGCATTTTTGCTCTATACAATTTGAAGTTTTATGTGTTTGAAGGTCACTGGTTAACTTTAATTGAACTACTAATCAAAACCAAAAAACGTCCAATAAAAAAAGTCCAAAAATCTTTACAGGTTCTAAAATTCATTATACAAATACACATACCTGCAGCTCAGGAAGGGCAGTTAGCAATATTTTACATGAAGTACAGAACAGCATTACATTACCTTCTGTGCGATACTGGAGTTAATGATTTTAGCATGATTATTAAATTAAATCAAATTATCTATTGAAATTATTATGGTATGCATAAAGCTGTAAAAACTGAAAATGCTTATAACTGAGTCATATTGTTATTGTTTTGGTAAAAATTAGTAATTTAAATAGTATTGTGGTGTATGATACTACAACTTGTGTACACATTTTAGAAGGACACAATTCATTGATGTTTCTGTTACTAAGGCTACATGTATGTGTGTGTTTATGTGTACACATGCTCTCCCCAGTCTCTCCTGGTGGCCCAACAACTGGCTAATGCGGTGGGTGGCGTGATGTCTGGGGCCGCGCCAGGCATGAACCAACCCATCCTCATCCCTTTCAACACAGGCGGACACCTCGGTGGGCAGCAGGGCCTGGTGCTCTCCCTGCCCACAGCCAACATCCAGAGTCTGGTGGCTGCCGCCGCTGCAGGGGGCCTCATGACGCTCCCCCTACAGAACCTGCAAGGTGAGAGTAACTGTCATATCTGAGGAAAAAGATAACAACACAGCAACTAAAGGCAGCTGTTCTTAAAAAAACAAACCTTCCTACGTTGAAAATTATTTTCCATTGTTGCAAAATTAAGAATGCATTTATTTATTTTGCATGCTTTATTGAGCAACCGTCATCAAAAACTATAATACACAACAAATGCTGTTTCCAATGAATTTTACACTCATTGTTTGACGTAACAAAAATTTCCTTCAAAATAAATTACTCAACAGGGGTCCTGACCAGGTAAGAATCCTTGAGAGATTTGTTTCCCAAAAAGCAAGGATCCTCAAATTGCCCAGAGTTACAACCATATTAATTACAGGTCAACGTTTTGCAGTGCAGCGTAAAAGCACTTTATGCTTCTTGCCTGTGCATAAGAGTGCACTGTACTTCACTTTTTATCTCTTTTCCACCTAATCTGTCCATCCACATGGCTGTACTTATCCTTTCCTTTTAAACTTTAATGTCCAAGTGTTCTCTTTTGATCATAGTTGTAAATGGTTTTCATTTTAATGTTTAAAACATTGTCTCTTTTATACCATTAGATTGAGGATGGATGGGGAAACTACCGTTCATAAATCTTAAATGAAAGCCGCACTAATGTAAAAAATTGTAAAGCTGTGTGTTTTTGGGATGCCGATTACAATAATGCCAGTGCAGCACAAAGTGCAGGGAAAGCTCCTATCATGAGGGGAAATGGATGCGCAGTGGCCTTCAGTGAGGAAATGTGGAGGTAGAAGCCTAATGGACACAAACATGCATAAATAACAGCAGCCATTGCTGTGGGCAGAGCTTTTAATAAACCTGCATCTATCCAGCAAGCCCTTCAATGTGTCCATCAGCAATGGACGATAATGGGCCCAGCAGGCTCGTCTGACTCGCACGTCAACAGAGCTTCCTTGTGTGCACGAGGAACAACCCAGAGGCTTCAGTGATCTGATGAACAGATTGACAAACACATTGTCAAAGTGTCAGAACTCCAAAACAAACACCTCTCAGTCATTCACATTGTCCAGTGTTGAACAAAGCAGAAGACTGACTGAATCCAGTGTGCTGATGAAATTTCCCAGCCAAGAGACATAGAAGTGGAGGAAAAAAACTCATGGAGAAATGCTTCTGTGGCAGATCTTTTTTTTTAAGAGAATGGACTGACAGACTGCCTGTTTGCATGTCCTCTTATCTGAGGGGGATGCATTGAAGGGACCTCCATGGAGAGAAAGTGACACAAGTCACGGGTGAAGCTAAATGTCTTGACTGTGTCCGGGGCCCTCTGGCCATGAGGCGCTCCTTCACTCTCCCCTGTCTGAGTTGATCACAGCTCGACTGAATGAGGCCTGCTGGCACAGCACCTCTGTCAGACAACTGCAGCTCTGGCCTCTGCCCCGGTGTCCCCCTCACTCCCCCTTCCCTCAGCCGCTCCAGGCCTGATTAATCACACATATAATATGGTGCTGTGCTGTCGCCAGGGAGCAGTCAGCTTGTTTCACAACCGCCGAAGCGACTGTGCTTTACAGCATTCACACTGATAGCTAATTAGTGTCGGATCAGACGCAAGACAGAGGTGAAGCTCAGTAATGAGACACAGGGAGGAGTCCAGCCAGTGTATGTGTTTAAGTGTAATGAGGTAGTTAATGTCCAACTAATTGGGCTGTTTGTCTCCTTGAATAGATATTTTGAGGTGGTTGAAGGGTGTGCTTTACAAGAAAATCTGCATGTGTGTAGCTTTAGTCTTCAAACTTTTCTTCTAATTTCACTTTGTACAGTCAAAGGCAGCGTTTCATCACACAAATAATCATCAAAATAAGGATTTCAGACCAAAAATATTCTTGTATTTTGCTTTTTCACATTAAACTTGTATGAGTAAAAAGGAACAAATTAAACACTGACAAAATCATTTTGATCTTAAAATAAAATCATGCATATCAAACTTGGTTCCATGAGAACTGATGTTGTCAGAAGGGAACTCGCTGGTCTTCTGTGAGCTTTAGGAGAGCAGCCCTCTCAGACTGTGATGAATAACTATCACTGTAATGGGGTTGTGCTACAAAGTTGGAGCAGTTGTTTAAATAAAACCGAGCAGCATCTTGTGGCAGACTCAGTAAACACAGGCACCAGTGTAACTGGTTATTTGTCAGAATGATTTATGCCTGCAAACATGCAGTAAAAACAAATTCCCAATGAAACTAAACAAGGGGGAAAGTTATCTTTTGTGACAGAGCGTACCGAATTCTAGCTGACTTCACAAAGGCAAAACTAGGTTGGGTCATGCTGGAGGTCTGTAAATATGATGGCTGATGAGAACAAAAAAAAATCCCATTTGATTTTTTTTCTATAAAGTAAGATTGAAGTATGAATGAGTCATACAGACAAAACATTTGTAGATATTTGTTCTCAGATGCTGTGCTGTGTTTTTTTTTTTTGCATTTTAAGTGGAGTTTCGTTCACCTTGATATTATAACAAGCCAAGTGTGATTACCATACTTGTAACACTAGCTGTATCAAAGGACTGTACATGTAATGCTCAATGGGAGGAAGCAGAACAAAGTCATCTGTCTACTTCTTTCCTCCGTGACTCACTCAAAGATAATTCAAGGAGCAGCTTTACCAGAGCTCTTGCGTATTAATAAACATATTCCATCTTATTTGCTCAGAGCAGAAAGCCATGCAGAGCATCACATCAGAGAGCTGAGTTCTAATGGTGAGGTGAAAGAATTGTTCCTCTATTCTCATCCATAGGAAACACAAAACAGTACTCAGGCTTCCTCATGAAGGTCGGCATCCCACTCACCTGCTGTAATGAGACTTTGTGTCGGTGCCAATCAAAGGCACGTCTGTCGTTTTGAAGAAAACACTCAGCGGTGTCGTTCGCTCCTTTTGGGTTTGGGAATAATACAAATTAGGGAAATCGCTCTGTTCATTACACCTCCAAAGGGTGGCCTCCTGGGGGAAGAGTCAAATGTTTCCACACTAGTTAGACATGTCAGACTGGATCTCTTCTGCCTCAGCTACTGCTGCTCCTTTTAAGAGAAGCTCACTGGGCCAAGCCACTGACTTAACCTTTGTTTGCTGTGACAACACCACTGTGTCCCTTTACTCATATTATCTGAACTAAAGACTATCAAACATTCTTTTTTTTAGACTTGTTACTATCATCACTCAGTGTGTACATTTGTCAGTTCATTTTAAGAAAAAAAAGAATACGCTGTCATTTGTGGACACAAGCCGTTCACAGTTTCTCACCTCAGCATCGGTCATCATAAAACAATATAGGCCAAACCCATCTCACTTAACTTATCGCTGTTTAATTTGAAGTGTTCTCAAGCTGTATGCATTCCACGTCGTCCTTTAATGATTTAAGCTTGCTGTGGTTGTAAGATGACTCACAGGGGAGAGAGCTGCATTAAATAAATAGCAGTGATAAAATGTAGACCTCATACATTTCAAAGCTAATGCAACTAGCGGTGCAATAGGAGCAGCTGCACACAGTCCTGGAGCGGTAATTTGATTGATTTGTTGTGACAGCAGCCAAATAATTGAGAGTGAGAGCTGCTGCTGGAGATGAAGCTCAGGCAGAGTCAGGTTCGCCAGGCAGTCCCAGCAGATACGGCACCCGCTTTCTCATCTCTGCCATTGATATCTGCCAGTGGTTTATTGTTTGTCTTCAATAAGCAGCTTGGAAATGTGTGGGGTTAGCGCTGCCGTGACGGATAAAAAAAAGGAGAGAAAAAAAGTCAACTAATCATAAAAAGCACAGAGTATTAGGAGGGTAAGGATCAAAAGCCTAAATTTACAAGCTTGGGTTTACTGTACATGCGCACATGAACACTTACGTTCCCATGAGACGGATTCGTGCTCTCATGTCTGTTTTGAAGCTGAGATGTAAGTAGATTTTACCTCCTGCTGTTGTACTTGTTGCAGACATGCTAATCAGTTGTTCAGAATTCAGGTTACTTGTTATAATTGCTTCAAAATAACAGTAACAAATAATTCAGATACACTGTGGGTGACTTTATTAAGTATGTGACCCCAATCATTATGTCTTCTGCCAGGTAAGAAACAAAGTGTTTTTTGGCTTAACCTTCTGACTCTTGCCTTGTGTTTCATTTCTTTGGATGGTAGCTGCACGTCAGCTACCACAGCTTAAAACAGACAGAAAAGAAAGGGGTCAGGATGAGATTGTGTGGCACTGTGGAAGAAAACAATAATGTTGTTAATCAGACGTGGCTGTTTCGGCTGCTCCTCTGCAAACCCTGACATCTGTGCCCACTGGTAAACACCAAGGCAGGCTTTTTACAAACCTGCTGCCATAAACACACCATCTACAAGACAGTGTTCTGTGCATTACACACTGCTTTTCTGCACTGTGTACAGCAACTGTGGGGCTTTTATTTCAAAGAAATTAAAGTGACAAATAGAGAGTATGCATGAAAAGAATATTGTTTCTGAATTAGTATTACAAACGTTAGCCTCTGATAAACAAATAATTGCTTGCTTGCAGTAATATTTACTTCAGTCCTACTATGTAAGCAGTGTAGCTCAGTTTACTGCAAACTTATACTGTTGGATTAATTTAGCTTCATTTTTAATAAAAGTTAATTATCTACACTTTCTCTATATCCTTTATAAAGATATTTGGTATTTAGGATACACAATAGATTGCATGTATTGATCAAGAATTCTCACAATTATGCATAATCAATAAAGTTTATCTTTTCATTATGTGCCATTTTATTGTTGAGTAGACAAGTCAATGACCGAGGTTCAGCAAATGAGGGATATTGAATGCTGTAGAGATTACAACACATATCAGTGTGTTGTTTCCATGATATTTCAGGACTTTTAAAGTGCTTGCAGTAAATGCCTTGACCACTTGACCCCAAAGTTGTTTTGTCAAAATTACATCTCACTTTTTGCTTTCCGTTTCCGGCCACACTGTTTCCGAAAGATTTGCTAAAGGTCTGCAAGATTGCTGAGCCACAATCCAGAAGCTTTCAGCTACAATCTGTAGTCAAGCATTTTAAATGAAAATTGATTTGTGATTTACATGGTCAGTAGGGGGAAAATGAACTTATGAAATATTGTAAATGAAATATTAGAACAAGGTGCAGTGGAAAAAGGCAGACAGAGATGGTAATCTTGTGGAACTGGAATTCCTGCCTGACAGAACTGGGTGACATTTTACATTTATCTGTGTTCTGCATGAGTTGTAATGTTAATGGTAATTTTATGGGACTGAACTGGAATGAAAATGGTGTTATCACAAACTGCTTCAAATGTGGAATTGTGTAAAGCTGTACAGCTGCATTCTTTATTTCGTTTTCTCAGGTAATGTGAGTTATTGCATGATCTGTCAACTGAGATTGAATGTGTGTATTTAACCTATTTTTATCAGCCCGTTCTACTTACAGAGCCTTATGCCTTACATTTTTCAAACAAACAAGCCGCTCTGTTTTGATATTAACATAAATGCCACATTTGTTTCTGAATGTTTCTAATATATACTGCAGTTCTTTGTGTTTGGTCACACTTTGCTGTGTATTTATCACAGATGTGTTGCTCTGAAGCTCAAATAAAAAAAGAAATCATTTTCCAAGGATGTAAATAAATATTAATATTTTGTCCACAGTATATTTCTACCTGCACATTTTTTAAAAAAGGACAATTTAAAACATTATAATAAAACCCAACATATTGTCAATATGGATCTATAATGGGCTTATTAATGCAAGCAAGTCAATGTAGCATTCCACTCTAATCAATACTTCTTACACAGCCCAGATGTTTTAATTTTGTTCGATATTTGGTGCAGTGAATGTTTCCTTTTTTTCACTTTGGCTCTGTACAACATTTATGGATTTTCATTGAGCTCACTCTTTTTGTGTTTGAAAGAAAAGAACCAAAGAAATGCAAAGACCAAATGCTGTGATCCCGCAGCAGCAGAGAAGCTGTGGGGGTCTGGGAGGCAGCTTGGATCACACAGAGGTCATTTTTAAACAAAGCTCTCCAGTTCCTTGTGTGTGAAACCAAAGAGTCTGCGGTGACATTTGTCAGCAGATGGTGTGGAACCAAACCCCTCACCAGTGGGGACGTCTTAGCTGCTGCTAAAAGCTCTCTGCGGTTACTAATTGCTGACTAGAGCCTAATTACCTTAATTAATGGCAGAGGTTTTTGGGAGCCAGATTTGTGGGGGCTTTTATCAGTATCAGTGCAGCTTAAAAGGTCCCGCAGGAGGCCCGAGGAGTGTGTAAGTCCCATGGGTGCTATTTCTGGACTAACTGCAGACACATCACAGATGGATCCTGTGGCATCAGTACAGGACAGCGTGTTTGGAGAGAGGTATCTGTTACTTACAGATCAGAAGAAATCCTTACTTAGAAGGGAGGGGACAGCTTTTCTTGCTTTTCTCATATTTTCCCCTCGCTCTCTTTCTTTATATCTATCTTTCTCAAGGCCGCTTCCTGAATTATACTGCCGTAATTCACAATGACAAAGTAGACTTTGCACCTTTTTCCACAGACCGTGGGGGGGGTTTGTTCAGTGGGCTCTCACTGTGAAATTATCCCTGGTACTTTCATTTTCCAGCTGCAGTGAAATGGTTAAAAGACACAAACCATCCAGTATGAAAATAGGACTGATTCAACAAAATCTGCTGCTCCCTCGTGCTTCCTGCTAACCCGTTCAGCTACCCACCCCCCCAGCCAAAAATCTCCCACTTCTCCCTGCTTTTTTTTTCTTTTTGCTATCCTCTCCTCCTCAACCCTCCCCCCAGCCCCGACAGGCACCTTGTCCGCATCTGAAGAAGGCTTGTAACTTTCAGGTGCATACATTTCTTTTGATGATATATTGTCCCGGTGCGGAATTTCATTTACTGCCACTGCCCTTTGCTGAACCTGTTGCTAGTCAGTGAGCACGATAAGCGTATAAGTAGCATGCTACTTCATTCATCATACATCGTTCTAGGCTCTCAAATATCTCATATACGATTCAGGAAGAAACTACTAAACCGGCACAAAGAATCCCACCAGGATCAGCTGAGGGTCCATTAAACACTGTGTACGAAAACACAGTGGACTTACACATTTTCTTTGTTTTGTCTATGAAATTACTCTTCGTTTGGAGGTGCACATGTTTTATTTTTCTTTCTTTTTTTGCAGAGGAATGTGTATTTCAAGTGCAACACTCATGTAGTACATAATTCCATGCACATTTGAATGCATATACATTGTGAAATCTGTTTTTTTCCCCTTCAGTCGTAGTGGCTGCTCTGTGTTGTATTAAACAGCATTAATAATCACAAGAGGCTCAGTGTCACTCAGAAGTCTCCACATCACTAAGGCAGACAGTGTTGTGCTGCTGGGCATGTTGTGCTGTGTGAAAGTGCTTACACGCTCCCTCAGACAACCAAAGGGAATAATTAAAGGCAGAAGATGGAGGCAGAAGAATGGAAAGCAAATCCCATTGTTTGGGGTTATTTCATCCCACTGACTTTCTTTTTCTCGCTTTCTTTTGCACTCTTCTCACATTCCTCCCCAATTGCATTGTGGGTGTGTGGCACGTTATCAAAAGCATATGTAAGCGAAGCTGCACAGAACAAAAGCCCTGTGATGTCCCTCTCAAACCCACATTGTCTTTTGATTATTCTACAATCATTGTATATCTGTGTAAGAAGGGAAGGAAGGGAAGGCCTAATAACCCCATATTATACAATACTGTAGCTGCTCAGAAGCCACAATTCAAGAAGCTTTTTAGATGATTTCAAGACAAGCTTACTTAGTGCTCTTTTGCTCCTTTTTTATCTAATGGTGTAATTCTTCAACCTCTCAATATCCAAGTTGCTACGAAAATAATCCACAATGAAATTCAAATTTAAACCGAACTAGACTATTAGAGCAACTCTACGCCACTCCATTTCTAGCACGGTAAATGTAGCCGCTCAATCTCTCTCAGCTTTTACTGTCAGTCAGAGAGCACTCAGTCATCTCCGTGCATCTGGCTCGCAATATTGATTTTTCCACCCACTGAAACAGCCGCATGAACATAAATTTTGCATGAGGCTTTTACTCGCGGCCTCCGCTTTGGTCTGACGACACATGATGGGACCATGAACACACTGTAATAACCCAGGCTTTCCTGCCAGGCAAAAGGCCTCTTTTTTCATACATGGGGAGGGGGTCCAACACCTTCTGGACTCTGAAGGACAAACGCATGGAACCCCCTCACTGGGTTCCCTAGAATTACAGACTGTTAGTGAACGGATGTATTTGCAATGAGAATGAGACGTGTCAAAAAAAAAAAACAGGAAATATATTCAAGTTCGTCACAATAATTTAAATTTTTAAAATGCTTTGTTCAGATTTACAGGTTTAACTGAGTATTCAAACTTTTTTGCTTAAATAAAAAACAACAACATCCATTATCTGATGGAAATTTGCTACAAAAAGGTAAAAAAAAATATTATTTTAATAAGCTCAGGTCAGAAAAAAGTCAAAGAAATTTACTGGGTGTGTCTTCACTTTACTTGCAGACATTATCTAAAAAGGCAGAAACAAAAATTATTTTGCAATTTCCTTCCTAAAATGTTTTGGAAAAGAACAAAATTAATAGGAAAAAACTAAACTGGGTCTCAGTTTACTTGGGACCCCCTGGAATTTTGTTAGAGCCCCCCCCGAATTTCCAGGACCACACTTTGGGAATCAATAACAAAGCGTAAGCAACACCAAAAGGGCAACATTATCAAGTACACAGAGATTTTCTTGTATGTGTAACAACTCCATGGAGAGGATTTGATTCTTTGAAATGTTTCCCCCAGAGTCAGAATTCTTCAACACTGCTTGATATTGCCCTGCATCACAAAGTGAAAGCATTAAAAGTGAGATCCCTACAAGCGATGCAGTTTACTCTCTAAAATCTTGTGGCTCTGTCTCCATTCAAACCTTAGCTGCCTATAAATATATATTTTCTGTAGTCACTGAGCTCCTTCTGCAAGTGGACTGAAATTGCCTGCTGTGGCTCTAAGTAATTTTTTATTCTGGCTATTTCTGAGAGGAGAATTTATTCTCCATTTTTGTGATCTGAACGTTGTTCGACCACACACCACCTTTAACACAAAAACGTGTTCTTTGTTGTGAACAAAACATAAAGAAGTCCACCTTAACTATGAAAATGATTATATGTTAAAACATAACTTTTTAATAATAAGCAGTGGTTCTGCAGCTTTTGCTGCTTGTTTGTGATTGGATCACAGAGGCCACAGGTCCAGAAGAGAAACCAGACCGTGATTCTGTTCAGCTTCTCCTGGGTGATCCTGAGGCAATCCCAGGCCAGAGAAGACATAAAATCCCTCTAGATCTGCTCGAAGGTCTCTTTGACATGCCTGGAAAAACTCAAAAGGGAGGCGTCTATCTGAATCAGGTGCTTGAACCACCTCAGCTGACTTCATTTGATGTGAAGGAGCAGCAGTTCGACTACGAGCTCCGACCCTCACCTTATTTCTGAGGCTGAGCCTGGCCACCCTACCCGAAATTCTTCCCACTAATAGCTAACAGTTTTAAAAATTTATTGAGATTCGTTTGTCGTGGTGTTTAATATGTAACATTTGAGTTTGATTACATGTAAATGCCATTAAAATAGGTGACTGAATGATTAGTTTATCTTTAATACCATCTACAGCTCTTCAGTGTGACACAGTGACTCACTGTAATAACAGCCAACATTGAACAGTGGAATTGAGTGCAGAGACAATGATTTTCCCCCTCATCAATATATACAGATGAGGCCTATAGCTCCAATCTAATCGAGAGAGTAAAAAATGACCTTCCTTTGACCAACTTCATAATTACCAGATCTTATAGAGTCTAAATCTCCTTATCTCTAGTGGCGTAATTATCACTGTGACTCACTGAAAAGGCAATTGAGACACCACTTTATGGACTCCACAGCAGAACGTGAGGCAGAGCAGTAATGGGGAGCTTGTTTTGTCACCCTTCTCCTCTTTCATTAAGGAATGAAAGCTGAGCTTAGATCTGGACAGTCCCTAAAAATACAGGGTCGGTCATCCCGAATTATCTGTTTGACTCCTTACAGGCTCATCTACAGCGTCTGTGTGGCTCATAGTCATACTTTCTGAAATTAATACAATATATTATTAAGATATTATACTTTTGTATAAGAAATAATATGGATAACAGGTGGGATCAAATAGATTTGTACTTCCTCCTATTCCTTTTCGAAAAGATAAAACGCTGGCAAATTCTTTGTTTACTCAGTAAATTTACTTTACTGATTTGTGTGCAATGTTTTTTTAATATTATTAATATCATCTTCTGTTTATACTTTTGTGCCTGTTTGTTTGTGTGTATTGTCTTTTGTTTTTTCTTTTTTGAATGTGTGGGCTTTTTTTTTTTTCTTCAATGCTTTGTCCAGTAAGGCCGTTTTAACTTCCATCCATCCATCCATTATCTTTTACCCGCTTCTTCCTGTTCAGGGTCACAGGGGTCACTGGTGCCCATATCCAG
>JAVKLF010000069.1:7713922-7739526 GCA_034783495.1 Millerichthys robustus | reverse complement strand
AGAGAACATGCAAACTCAACCCAGAAATGCCTCTGGCCGGGATTCGATCCGGCGACCTTCTTGCTGGGAGGCATCAGGTCTACCAACTGAGCCAGCCGTTTTTAACTTGTTTGAAACAAATGAAGTACTTTTGCTGCATAGGATGGCCATGAACAGCAGAAACAAGGATAAGTTCAAAATCAATAACTTTTTACTTTAAAGAAAAGCAGTGTGCATGTGTACATATATATAACAAAAATCACAAGATTGTATTCATTCCTAGGAACTAGTACATTTTTTTCAAGGTTTTTGAACTCTGCTTTTATTTTCTGATACCCAGGTAGCTCAGATTCCTTCGACATGAGAAGATCATCTTCACCTTCTTTTTGTATGTTATAGAATAAAAGATGAAATGTTTTGAAGTAGTGAAAGTCAAAGCATTTTTGTGTAGATGTAATTACTTTGAGCCTTCATACCAGCTACAGCTGAACCTCCTCCAAGGAATACAGCATTGGTTAACATTTAGCTCTTTTTAGAGAGACAAAATATGAATTTAAGGCCTAGCATTTCTGAAAAAAATGCACAGCACCTGTCACCTTTCTCATGTTGAGAAATGTTGGAGTTGCAGCTATTTACCATAAAAATAACTATGTGTCATCTCAATCTCATGCTCAGAGTATGTGCTGTGAATGACTCTCAGCTACTACCACACCAAAGTTTAGCTCAACGTTTGTAAAATTGATCGTGTTATAACCATTTTTGAGTTGGCCGTTGATTAGCAGTTGTGGCCATTTTGAAATGGATTGACTCAAGCTAATCGGTTGTAGGCGTATATCCAGTGATTACTTTCTAAACACAAGTATGTTAGGTAATTGGTAAATCTAAATTGAGTGTAGGCGTGACCTTGCATGTTGTCTGTATCATTTGTGTTAGTGAAATAATGACTTTACTCACTGTGTGGAAACTGGAAAAGGCTCCAGCCCTTCACTATGACCCTGAACAGAAGACATTGTTAAAGAAAACAAATGTATGAACAGTTTTAGTCAGAAGAACAACTTACAAGCGAGAACATTCAAGTTTCATCACGGGATAACCTTGGCAGTTGTTTAGAGTTTAAAGATAAATGACAGTACAGATGGAAGAGGTACAGAGGTACAAGGTTAGTGTAGGGTTGTTAGGATATGAGAGGAACTGTTGTCTGAAAATATGAGTCTTCAAGAGATTATTGAAAGTAAAAGTAAAAAACAATAAAGATAGCAACACACCCTTACTTTGACAGCATGTGCTTGTTTTTTTTAATCATTATAGTTCAACAATTGTGTAAAAGTGCACAATAAGTGTACAAGAAGAAGCCTGATCCTTTAGAGTTTGGTACCTCAGTGGAGATGCCACATTTACTCTGTAGACGAGCTTCAATGACTTGAGTTTTATTGTGGTAGCCAGTTGAGGCCTATGTGTGATGCCTACTTTTTGTGCGATCAAATACCAGACAAACCACTACGTTTAGGACTATTTGTTGCATCAGCACATGCTGGGTAACATTCCCGATAATCATTGCAGTTGTCAAGGTTAAAGATAACCATAGACTTACCTAAAACTTGGCATTTTGAGTCAGATACGGCATTACTATCTGTTGCAAAATGCAAAGTGAAATATAGTTTTTTCTTTAAAGTTAATTCTAACTTAAAGTTCATGCAAAGCTGTGACATTAGTTGACATAAATGCACTTATCTTTGTCATTTTAGACTTTTGCGCTGTCTACTAAACATGCACACCCACTGACAAAGTATGACTCAAAGGCAGTAATTGTAAACATAGGTTTTGTGCGCTGTAAGGAAAACAAGCCAAGCTTGAATGAACCCTGGAGAAAAAAGTACCGTACAAGAGGGGGATGGCACAAATACTGAGATAGCGCTATTAATGGGAGCCCCCACCCACCCCCACCCCACCCCCACTATCCCACCTCACTCAGCTGCACAGGAAACAAAAATAGTGTTTTGTCTGACAAACAAGCCAGCGATGACCTAGCTTTTCAACCTCTGGCGATCAGTCTTTTCTCATCCTCCAGCACTTTAGAAACTGGGAATGGGACAGTCAAAGATAACAGTTGATTTCTTCTGTCGCACTACAGAAAAAAAAGAAAAAACAGGCTCAGAAAGACATTTGGCAAAACTTTCTTAGAGAAAATGAAGACCCTAAACTTGTGTGCTGATGCAGTCTATGATTACTCTTGGTAAGTATTTAAATGAAGCACAAAAATGCCACAGGTATGCATCTGATCGTTTAGCAACTCAGTCAAGCTCATTCCTCATGATAAACATTAAGTATGATGAGTTGTGGCAACAGTGCAGGAGAATCGCTTGCTCCTACACCCCTCCGGCGTGATGACTAAGTAGGAGCAGCGCTACCATTGCACTAGACAAGTACTAGTGAATATGAAATGCAACAAAAGGCAGGGGGAGATATAATGAGCACTATAGGAACACAGCACCCTCCTGCCCTCTCTCCATCATAGGTGTAGCTCCCTCTCTTATCCTCAGCCCTGTATCTGCTGGAGGAAGGAGCACAAACAATTAGCTGAGACAAGCTGCTTGGATTATGTGCTCAACCAGAGCAATCAGACAACTGTGGTTAAAAGAATGAGCTTCAGAATGCCAGTTGCCCAGTTAGAAAGGAATGGAGGGTCAGTGGTCCTGACAGTCTTAACAAGATGACAGAATTTATAAAGCACTGCTGTTAAAGAATATAGTTACCTGCAGTGTAGCCCTTATAATAAGGCCACAAGGGGCTTCTTCCATATTCCCTCTGTATTTGTTTTCTTTTGCCTCATATTCTTTTGTTGTGCCTCTTGTTCCTCAGCGTAATGGTTAGTGCCGGAGGAAATTCTTCAATCGTCTTTGATCTCCGTCTGGTTTCAATAATTTTTTGACAGAAATCTCATTTTACCCCCTTTTGTTTTCACCATCTTCGCTGCCTTTTATTCCACTTTAAATGGGGTTCAACATTTTTGTCATTGTGAAGTTGCAAAGGAAAGAGAGCCGGTCCTGTCAGGGGCTCAGAGCCATGGCAAGACAACTTGCCCCAACATTTCAAGTGAGAATTGGACTCTTGCCGTTTGCACAGTTAATATATAATTCATGGTGGGGGTGTGAGAGAGGTGTCAATGTGTCAAGATGTAGGAGAAATATAAAAGTGCGCTGTTTACTGGCCAAGAGATGCCGGTTTCCTTTGGCTGAGCTGCAGAGTGAGGAAAAGAAGAGGTTGATCTGATCTTCATCAAATGCTCATCCCCCGCCTGTCGAGGAGCAGAAGTGACCCCACTAATCAAAAACTTGTCTTGTCTGATGTTTTATTCATCTTTTATGAGACATGCTTACTTAAATTATTTAAGTACATTGATTCTGTGTGTATTCTAGCATGTCCGTTCACTGTTCACAGTTACAGGGTTGCTTTATCAATAAATGTTCACAAGTACTTTTCCAAACTAATGTCTGTTGTTCAGATTTTATTTGAATTCATCCAGCCATTGTTTTGTTTTTTAACCCGCTTTTCCTTTTCTGGGTCACGAGGGAGCTAGTGTCTGTCTTCAGCAGTGTGAGAGGTGTGGTGCTTTTATTTTAGTAACTGAATTAGAGGCTTGGCTAAGATCCTTTTGTTTATAATAATTTTGCCAAGTTTTCTTATTTTATTCTGTTTTAGGGAATCTTGTAAAATATGGCTTATTTTTCACCAAGCTAAATAGAGACATCCTCTAGACTTTTTGTACACTGTTACACGGATGTTGCTCTACAGTTTTGCATTAATTTATTACTAGAAATGGGATTAGAAATAATACTGATTCTTTAAGAGAAAATTACAGGACTAAAACAAAACAAAATCTTTCTGTATTTCGTGCTGATGAAGTTCAGATAAAAGAAATCTTTTCTGTTTTTCCTAAAGATTGTATTTCTCTAGAATCTACAGAAACGGTGATTGGTTATCTGAATAATTTATTGTACTTTGACTTATCACAGATTTAAATGGTAAAAAGACAAACGGATTTAGTTGTTTTGGTATTATTTGCAGTTTATTATTCTCTGTTATTTAAAGTTACTGGATAAAAATATTTGAGACAGTTAAACTAGACAAACTAATTGTACACACAAGTAAAAATCTATTTTTATGCACTTTTCTCTTTAAAAGAGTCATGAAGGTCACATCAAATAAGTCACTTTAATTTTTTCACAATTTGGCTTTTATTAATTAATTATTGAAGCTTCATGTGTTGACAGTGCTTTTGTTGTGTGATGGCATTTTCATGACAGTCAAGCACAGAATTTGCTTCGGTTTATTGAAAATTCAGCAAACTTTGCAGTGAGACATTTCTAATTGCCTGCCTTAAAAATGACATTGTGGTTGAAGAACATGGACACTAAGGATTTTTTTTTTTATCATATTTTACATGTAGATGTTAATTCTGGCTTTTTAGAGCTTTTAGGTGATGTAGTTGTTGCTCACTAACTGTTTTTTTCTTTCTGAAGAAAAAATTTAAAAGCATTTAAATGTAGAAATGAGTTTCTAATGGCATGCCATTATTGGATCCAATTAGTTAATGGGCTTATTTCTGATCTCTTCCTAAGAAGATGGATGTGTCTTTCTTATGAGATTTTAAGTCATTAAAGCAAAGATTCTGTCATTCTCCAAGTAACGATGATCACCTTTAGTTCCAGAGAGAGCAGTTCAGTCAGGCTGAAATGTTTTGTCCTCCAACTTGTTAAATTAAATTCAAAGACACTATCGTGCAGCCTAAAAACCCTGGAGGACCTTGTTGTGACTCCATGCAATTTACATGCGTCTCTCACTGTTTACCTTATGCAGTCCACACCTCTATGTGTGCATGTTTTTCCTGTCTGAAGTGTTAGAATTTTCTTCAAGTAATGAGGACTTCATGTTTATGTGCTAACACACTTGTTGTCAGATTGTCACTCAAAAGCTTATTTGTGTTCATGTTTCAGTTTCTGTGAGTGTTAAGCTCTGACAAAAAGAATCAACTGGCTGCTCTTCTATCAACAGCTACCTCATCGCTGAACTCCCAACTTCAGCACCTGCAGCAGCTCCAGCAAATGCAGCAGCACCACCACAACCAGCAGCAACAGCAGCAGCAGCACCATCATCAGCAACAAACTCACTCCCACACCCAGAACCAGCTGCCATCCCAGCATCACATAACCCCACCCAGTCAGCAGCAGACCTCTGTGCCGTCTCCAGGTTCCACTTGCTCCTCCACCTCCGGACAGCCGCAGCAGTCCCCGCCACATCGGCCGAACCAGTCGCCGGCTCGCAGCCTTCCCTCTCCTGTCACCCCTCCCATACCTCTGCCGGTGAGTCCACAAACTCAGATGGTTCACAGCGATCCAGCATGATGCTGTTTCTGAACCACCATCTGGGATTGACTGTGATGTGTATAATTCAGCTCTCCCTGCAGAAAGATTTACATTTCTAAAAGTTCAAATATTCTTAATGCCATCAAACTTAGATCAGTAATGACTTTTTTATTCATAGTATTAGATTAACATCACAACCTCAAAAAAAGACTACAGATTTATATTTATATCTGTATAAAAGAAAAAAACCTGAAAGATCATCTGAGCCGTTTCCTTGTTGGGCCTATTGTTTGGTCAGGTGCAGTGGTCTCATACACACAAGGCTTGATTTTTGTTGGTATTGGTTTTTCTGATTTATTAAATGCTTATGTAAAAGTGGAGGCTAGCGTCTCCTCTGTCTTTACGTGGTGCTGTTAGAATGTGCATCTCGTCAATAAATCTTTGGGTCACTCAAACACAACAAACCAAGCACGTGTGATACGCCTCCTCCTCCTTTCGTTCCTGAGGTTATCTATCTTTAAGCTTTCCAGACGTAATCAGTCCCCTAATTTTTGCTGCTCTTCCTACTCAACCTTCTTTTTAGTCACTTTGTCTGTCCATCCATCTCTGCCCTTCTGTGCGTCTGCCTGTCACTGTGCGACCATAATAACCTATTTTATATCCCTGTGGTTTCATTTCTGGTGGAAACCGGCCAGGGTCGCCTTTCTGTCCCTGGTCACATTCATCAGCGTCAGACCCTTATTGGGTTGTGGTGCGAGCTTCTTTATGGCCAGGATGAGTTGGGCTATTTGTTTCCCCTTGCAGCCCTCTCCGGCCCTGTCACGGCCTACTGAGACTCAGCAGGAAAAACAGCCTTTGGATTTAATGGGTTTCAAAGGCTAACCGCTACACCGCACTAAACACACTATCCAGCTTGACTATAAATACAAGAAAAACTGACCAACAAATAAATTCGCACATTTAGATTAAACACAAATACCTAAAAAGCTGATACTTTATAAACCATCTCCAAACAGTTTCTAGATATGTTTTCAAAGAACTATTAATAAGTTTCTCTTACGCACAGCAAACAGCAGATGTGTACTGTTTTTTTCAGAACATGCTCACAGCATTAATACCACCTGAGATTATTTGCTTTATATGAATTGTTTTCTTTATAAGAAAGTCTGCTGGTGATTATGGTGACCTCCCTTAAGAGGACAAATAGGCATCATTAGGATATTGCCTCATCAAATAGGATTAAAGAGTGGGTTGTGTGTGTGTTTGTGCACTAAAGGCAGAATGCTTGTAAAAGGTTTAGTTTCTTTGGGTCATTGCTGAGGTTGTCAAAGTGCGTGTCACCCAGTGAGGAGCCCTCTCAAGGACAGGCCATGGCCTCAGCCCCCTCTCAAGGCGAAAATAGGATTTAAACAGCTGCTCCGTTTCCTCCTAGAGTTTGCGCTTGTGATTGGATTTTTAGTCTAAGAATTACTCAGCTTCTTATTGGTTGATTCACAGAAATTTTGAAATAAAACCACCTCTGATCAGAGGTTCAGTTGGAAACAGATGTGGATTGTTTGTCAGCATTTTGAATGTAGTAATTAAAGACACAGGAGAGCGTTTCTGATGTTCTCATGTTTCACCCAGAGGACCTGGTTTCTGTTCTAAAGTGGAGTCCTAATTACCATAATACAATGAGCATTACACAGATAACACCCTTTTTTCTTGCTGTCATTACGCAGACAAGCAGAATCCTTCAGCCGTTCATCTATTTGCTGCAAACATAATGCCAAGCTGCTTAGAGACAAACACTCATTATGTTCCAATTAATGTATCATTGTAATTCCCTTCTCATGGGAGCTATGTGATAGTCTTGGTAAACTCATGCTGAGGAAATCCTGAGCATTCATTACATCCCTTGTGCTTTTTCTGGTTTTAATTTGGGTGACAAAATTCATTAGCTTGCTCATTAAAATCCCTGTTAGAGTATAAATCTTACACAACAGATCACGTCACCTTGAATCAATACCTAATTTGAAGATTACTGCAGCTAATTTGCTTAAATGGAAGAAGAATTAACCTTTCTGTGCCTCCCATACTCTTTCTGCTTCTTAGCATGTACGGAACCACTGGATGCAGAATGCAGCTATCTGAAATAGCCACCAAAGTGATGACAAATAGACGGGGAAGGGGGAGCGGGGCGGGGGATTATGAAATTTGCTTAAGTGCGTTAATGGGCTGATTGCAGGAGCCCACTGAATTTTGCTGGAAGTTGATTGATTAGAGCTGCGGGTTTTCTCCACGCCCGGAGAGCTCAGGGATTTGACGGGGAATATGCGTGCCAAGTCTGTTACACCGGAATTGATCTTAATTAGATCTGAAAGACCTGCCACAGCAGAATGGTCGCGGCGATTAAAATGAAAAACAGGAGAAATTACTGATCAAATTAATCATAATGTCGGGCTACAGCTGTAGGTCTGGTGTAATTTGCCACTCCACTGAGTTACATCAGCTCAGGCAGGGAAAGGGGAAGCAGTACATACTGATCCATGGCAATGGGAAGCTTAGGCCAGCCTATGAAATCTCTTATTCCAGAGTGTATGCCATACACCCCTCCCCTCTACGACCCTGCTGCACCATCCAGTGGAACCCCAGAATCCCTCTTTTTCCCTCTGATCTAATTAGGTGCTTTTATTGCTCTTTTTTTCTTGTACGTTATTTCTTTCTTCTTTCAGAAGCTGCGTTGTCCGCAGCTCCGCTGTTCTTGTCATAGCTGTCTTGTCACCAGCGTGGTATGTGTTCACTAATAGCCTCTGACCTTTGTATCTGGCCAGATTTTGGGGGACCTGGCAAAGATGGAGGCATCCTGTCCTCCTTGTCTGTCAGGCTTCTGCTGTCTGTCTCTCCACTCTTCACAGTTGTCTCCTTGATCGCTGTCAAAGCCTCACACCCGACCTGTCCACTCTCAATTCACACACTCATAGGGGTAATTGCAGCCTAGGGGGCTGCCTCCTATCCCTGTGCTCCACAATTTACCACCAAAGTGTCCACAGACATCTCTCTTCTTCCCCACTGCACCCCGACATCACAGGACTGCGGGGCCTCAATCCGCAAGTGCTGCAATTACCTAAGTCTCTCCTCAATCCTTTTCTTTCTCCCTGTCCTTCCTTCTCACTACCCCCACCCTCCACCGTCTCCTCTCTTTCCCGTGGCGCCCTCACTATTCCCCAGCAATCAGCCTTCATTAGAAGCCTCTGGTGAAAACCCATCGTCACCAAGGTCAGCTGCTGCCAACCACAATGGCCTTTCTGCACTCCCTGCTTTTTCTCACCTCTTTGCCATCTTCCTGTTTCTCTTCCTCTTCTTGTTGTCTTCATCGTCCTGCTTGAATGTCAAAACTATATCTGCTACTTTTGTCTCCAGCTGAGGCCCTGTCAAACACTCATGTCACCGTTTTCCACTGCAGTGCACTTTTACTCGTGTCAATGACTGTTAATATCACCTTCGTCCAATTTGCTCCAGATGTCTTTTTTATGGATGGTGGGTGTTTCTCCCATTATAATAACATGTGCAGCAAATGAGCCCCACATGCCGATTAATTGATTTTTCCAGATCAGCTCAGTCTTCATTCAATTTAGAGTAACGGGCCATCATCATTCAGTGTGATATTAAATCAAAATTAAAATGACATGCTCAGAAGTAGACATATTGGTTCATCCTGTGGCTTGTCAATGGAAATAGCATCACTTAAGTTGGGAGGAAAGAGTCCATTATCTGTTTCATGCCTCAAAAATCACCACTACAATCTGTAGTTGGAGGGAAGCCCGAATGACATCATTGCAATATTATATTTTATGGGTTTTATATGTGCTTTTAAAAAATTCTTCATGTGTGGTGATTTTAAAAGATTAGATTGATTGATACTCAAACCAATAACGTGCACATTTAAATAACTTAAGATCCTGAGGTTAAAATAAAGACTCAAGAGATCAATATTTCATAAAAGGTTTGCCATATTACTTTTAAACTGTGTTGCTTTGTTTTAGGGAAGTATTCAAAAGTTATAAAAAGTTATTCTTAGATTACACCTGTTATAAATTCCAAACTCCTAATAAAAAACTTTTAAAGACATACATGTATATCTATATTAGATCCCTCAAAAATCTTTTATTTTTAATTTTTATTTCTTTTCCAAATTTCGTTTTTTCAATTTGTTTTTCTTCATTTTTTTCCATTTGTGTTTTTTATATTTTTTTAGTCCTCTTTTTCATTATAACCATATTTATTCACCTAAAAGGTGTGTAATCATAAAGTGACTGAAAAATAATTTAACAAATATATAGCTACAGAATTCGATAGCGATAGCACAAACTCACCCAAATGAGCAAATTCTGAGAGATTCTGCGTTTTACTGGATTATATTCTTTGTTTTATTATCTAATTTCTGCTATTCTATCGGTTTTGTCCTCATCACAGAAATTATAGGCCCCTACTATATATATCTATCTATCTATTTTTTCCATTCTTGTTATTTCTATATATTTATATACTTATGTATGTGTGTCGGTCGTGACAGCTGTGTATCTAAAAGACTGCTGGGGTTGTATGGTGTAAAGCATGAACAGGCCCTCAGCTCTTCAGAAGCTCAACTCGGCCACTTATTAATGCACAGGAGATCTGGCTCTTAAGAAGGCAGAAAATTGCCTTACATAACAAGCGCTCCACAATTTAGAAATACAAATGTGCACTGTTGACTGAAGCAGAAAATAAGACTGTTGCCCATCAACAGCACCGCATTTCATATGAATAATTATAAAGCATGGGAGCTAGATGAGGAAAACAACCTGACCATGACAGCTCTACTACTTTTATTTACTTCAAATGAGGGATTAGGCAGGAAGAAAATCTACAGACTTAAGGACCAACGATGAACCTTGAATTTCTAAATAAAAAGAAACTTAAATTTGTCATATTTCAGTGATCATTTGGAAAACTGTGAGGGCACTTTCACTTTTCAAATTGCACCTTGCTCTTACTTTGTGGCTTTTCTTGGTTTGTTGGGCTTTCAATCATTTCAGATTTTATATTTCCTTCACTTTTTGAAATCTGCAATTCTTCTAAACCTGGCTCCATTAATCTGGAAATGGGCAGAGGGCTTCCAACTCAGATACCCAGCAGAAAGCCAAAACTCCCCCGATCAGCCCACATGCACACTGGGGGCAACTTGCATTAGACGCCCACATGGGAGCCCTCAGATGAAGCATAGAGCTAGGGCTCACCTGACAGTGGATAAGGAATAGGGTTTCTTTAATTATGAGGCAGGGCTGTGACATTGAGTTCCCCCCCTTTCTCCTCCAGCAGCCTTTCAGACACCATCTAAGTGCTCCGCTCCGCTGAGGAGGCCAGTCCCCCCGCGGGGCGCGATTCCACTGCCTGTAATTTCTGATGCCCATTAGTGACCGCAAACAGAGCACCAGGCTCACACAAGGAACACAGCCACGTTGCGCTGCCGCGCTGTAAAAAGACCCTTTTAATGCAATGTTGGTACATTATGCCCTCCTCGTAGACCAAGTCAAAAGTCCCATTTGTGGTCCCGAGAGAATATTATCAGAAATGCCCATGTTCTAGTTGTGTAAACTGAAGCTCGATCTGGTATATATTTTGTGATGTACTTTAGGCAGCATAAGCTAAAATTCTTCAAAAGGGTTCCCTTTTCTTTGGCCGGATTATTGATTTTATGCTCTTTTTCATTCAAATTTGGAACGGGAAATTGTTTCATTGAGACACCCGAAACTAAAAAGAATGGGGGGAAAAGTGCTCCCCCAATAAAAAAAGAAAATGGTCAGCTCCTCAAATAGAGAACTCCTTGAAGACAAGATTGAATTAATCGATATGAATATAGCTTTACATTTCATCAATTCATCTTTCCTCCGTATGCTGATTTAGCTTGTGCCAAATGCTGCTGGGTTTTTAGAAACAAAGTGAGAAAGACAGTGAAGCAGAGAGCTGAAGAAGAGGGTTGGGGAGGTGAAGGGAGGGGAGGGTGGTGGATTTATTGATCAAGGGTGACCATGTCTTAGCCACAGAGCCCCTCTTTTGTGATTAATCTTAAGGCTTAGAGTTGGCCAATGACACATGACAGGGCTCCTCCTCAAACTCCACCATTTCTCTTCATTACTGGCTGTATTTTTGGACACCACAGAGGGGAGTAATCATTTACCTTTATTGTGTTTATAAAGCTGCAGCATGGATGACCCTTCCTATATTGAATTGAGAACATCAAAAGATCACTGGACATTGATTAGGAGGATATTAAAGTCATTCAAATGCTATATTTATATGTCAAACAACAGCGGAGTGAAAAGAGATGCCATTTCCAGCTAAATGAAAAGGAATGGGATGTAATCAGCCCAGTTGAAATAAGGTGTACGTTTTATCACCTATTGAATATTTGAGATAATAATCATCCAGAGTCTGGAAAAAAAGTATTTTGTTTATACACCATAATCTTATTACACCTCATATTTTCCCCATAGTTTGATCTCCAGACTCTACTGATTTTTACTTTATCATTTTTTTCACACCGCTACTAAAATCTTATCTACTTTATAATCACAGCCGAGGCAGTAGATTTTCTGTGACGCTGGTTGCTGCCATGATTTCCAACCCAGCACCAACATAGTACAAAAATAACTGCACCAAATATGTCACTTTGCGAGGTTGAAATGGTCAGCACTTTTCTGTAGATACTTAATCACCAAGTAGTTTCAGATTTAATACGTCTGGAAACGGCTAAATATTATAGATCATTCCTCTGTAAGAGAATAGTGTGAAAAGATTGTGGTATAACTTATATTTTTATTCATCGTGTTCTCTAAGCAGAGGAAATTTACTGCAGCTGTGATTGATGATAAAGTACCAACACTAACCTGCTGTTCCTTACAATTAGCAACAAATGGGCTGGAGCAGATTTAATGTAATGATTAAAGTAGCTCTTCATTTCACATGAAGGTAATGAGTGAAGAGATTGACGGCCACTGTCCCACGGTCTATCATCCCTTTATAGTTAATTTAAGTGTTTTCATGACTCGTTTTGTTCTTCATTTGCATTTTGCCTCATTAGATGTGGCCATTTCTGAGACTGCTCGTAATGGCCATTTCCTGCACCTAATGCGTTGTATTTGATCAGCCAAACCTCCTCAGTTAACTAGCTGTCATTCTGGAGTTTCATATGACATCGCTCCATTAGCACCTGACACGCATGCCACCTCAGCCACGTCCACACCCTCTGCCATCCCATCTCTCTGCTGCCTTTAGCAATTGCAATGTCCAACTGTCACCTAATGCAGCGTTATTGTATTTCGCTGGGTGTTATCTGCCCCGGTTGTTCTATCTGTCTTTCACTTCACGATATTTTTCCTCAAGAATGGCACTTTTTTATTTTATTTTCCACATCGTCTGGAGCTGAGGCCCATCGGTGAGCAATAGTCGGAGCTTACAGGACTCAGAGTGCACGACTGTGGTGTGAAGACCCACCAACCAAGGGACCAGAGGTGTTTTGGAGGGCCTAATGGTTTTTTGATGTTCATAAGCACAGAGGATGTGAGGAGGGGGAGGCAGTAAGGAGCGGGGAGGGGAGGTCATTTTAGAAGAGAAGGAGGAGAGTCAGCAGAGGACTGTCAGCAGAGGACTAGCAGAGTTCTGACAGACAGAGAACGTGTTTTCTCATGTCACAGCTGATTACATCCACTCCAGAGTTGGAAAAAAGCAGGGAGGAGGCAGAGGGGGTGGACTGGAATTGTTCGAGGAAGCTTCCATGTTGTTCCAGATAAAATACATTCCTCTTATTTAGAAACAAGGCAATACTGAGTGTTAATTTACCCTGTTGAGTCCACGCTGACACAATTTGGACAAAAAAAGCTCTTCTATTTCTCCAAATGCAACCCTCGCTCAGAACTTGGTTCAACCTCTGATCTGAACTGTTAGTGATTTTAATAAAAAAAAACTTTTGTGTGTAATTAAAAAAGTACTCTTGATTTTTTTTTGTCATATATATATATATAGTTCTTTTAGAGTGAAAGAGACTTTTGTGGACCCCAGGAGGAATAGTCCTCAGTGTAGTGAACACTAATGGGTATTTCTTTAAATAAACAAACAAAAATATGTTTTACTCAACTCTTCTACATTATATATTTAATTTTTGGGGGCTCCAGAAAGAAAAAGCAAATAAGTTCTGAACGGACACATGAAAAGGGCACAGCCGAGAATAATCTCCATTTAGTTTGTGTCAGACACTTTTAGTTTGCAGATATTGCTCTATGGTTTACGGGGACACAGTTTTTCCTCCTCTATTCCTGAGATTTCATGGGTTGCTGCACCTCGTGACCCTCATGATCAAATGGCGACAGAGAGCCTGGTGGAGTTTAGGTTTCCTCACCTTTTAGTTTTTTAAACAATTTTCAGGCTTTTTTTTTTCTTGCCAGACATTTATTTTATGTTTGCTGATCCCAATGTAGCCTGGTATATTTAGCTATATAAACCTTGGATGGTGGAAGAGTGAAAGCAGTTGGGAAGGAATCAAAGGTGACAAAATCATGTCACATGATATAATGGAAGCTTGAGCAGTGGTACAATTTGCTTCTGGCTTGAATTTTACTTTAAAGTTGTAAATATTTTCTTTTAGATGATCAAAGTAACATCCTACCATTTATGTTATCTTAGCAGTTAAAGGGTTGTTGAAAAAGCTGAGCTGAGCTGCCCAGAAATCCTCTTTACGCCCTTTTTATGGAGAATAAAAACACAATAGTTAACATGCAGGCTGTACAAACTGGAAGATCACTGTTTATCTCCTCCAACACATGCAATCAGTACAAATACTAGGCCGGGGCTGTCATTTTGTGCCTCCTGCCGAGGTGTTGAGAGGAGTCACCGTGGCGGAAAATCACCTGTTTAGGTGTCGAGCGCCGCTTTGCCTCTCCTTCCTGGCTTTCCTTCCACCTTCTATCCACATTATGCTGTGGCAGAGATTTGGCAATAAAGCCAACTCTCTTTTTCACCTAGATTTACCAGAATAACATAGCATCTGGAAGGACTATCATCAAATGAAACGTGATGATAATATTTCAAATATATCTGAAGGCTTCTCCCAACAACCTATCACTCACACAATGACACGAAGCACAGCGGCACGTTTTTTCACAGAGACTCTGGCTGTGCTTGCCTGAGCAGATCACATTATCTCTGTGTTGATCTGTGGCCTCTGTTTAACTCCGCTTAACTGATCGTGTTGGCTTTCCTTCCGCTATCACAGCACCTACAGTGTTTTTACTAACATGGCTCCTGAAGTCAGCATTTTGTATTCACTGCCAGTCCCTCCTAAACTATCACAGTGGCTTTGATTTCTTCTCCACACAGAAGAGCAGGCATATCATTTACTGAGTTTAAGGTCAGTCACATCATTTTAGTCCCATCTGTGTTTAGTATGAAATTATCACTGGATGCAAATTATAACATTTGTTCAGCTCCGCGCCTGTATGAATGTTTTAGAAGAAAATGGTTCATAAATATCGTGGAGTCTGATCATAAATATATTCAAACAATGAACAGAACAGTTTTTTTTTCCATGTCTAATGTTTTCAGAAAGTTAGTGTTGGTTTGGTGTATTTTCTCTTAGTTTGTGTATGTGAGAGGTGTTGAAGTTATTTCTGTTTTGAACTGCTGACTGACTTGATCTCATAAAAAATATTTTCAATCTCAAGAGTTTTATTTTCTAGTTGAGCATACATCTAAATAAAGTAGAAATTAAAACTCCACTGTCAGCTTCTAGAAGAGATAATCAGCTTTTGTGTCTAAGCTTTATGCTTTTAAAAAACTTTTCATATGAAAAATTGAGAAAACAAGTTCTACTCTTTTTTTGACAAGAGACAAAAGTAAACAATTGTTTTTACCGTCTCCAATTTTTTTATAGTGCTTTGTACTTTGTCTGCTATGATTTAAAATATACATTTAAAATTAGACATGGTAAACATGTTACTATGTTCATTACTTGTTGTTGCAAATTATTATTTTATTGATTATTTAAAGATTATTTAAATAATGTTCTTGGCGACTGTGTATCATATATTACAGAACAGAATCTCATCCAAGCTGCTTGAAATCATCCGTAGTCTAAATAGTGTGAGATTAGATGACATTATAAATCCTAAAACTATATAAAGTAATCATAGTAAGTGCAGTGTGTTTTATTATGGCTGTAATGAGCAAAGTATTCTGCAGAAAAAGTTTGATTTAGTGGATACTTCCCTGAGAGAAATTAAAGGAAACTTTGTAACTTTATCTTTTATGTTTTCCACTTACGTGTTTTTATTAACCATGACAACAAGACTTAAAACTTTTAGGAATGTCTGTTAGCATAAACTAAATATAGTAATATTGGCCTTCAAGTTCACTGAATCTTAACATCAGTAGCATTTTCTATAAGATTAGTTACTGTTTTATCTCTAGTTTTAAAAGCCGCACCACAAATTCTTTAATTCTTTCGCTCATTAAAAACATCAAAAACAAGCTTGTTGTCTTTCTCAACATTTCAGCTCCCAAAGGCTGACCGCTGAACAAATAAAAGACAGTCTTGTGATTATCAAGGAAAAACTGGATGACTTTCAGACGAGAGGAGGCAATATCAATCACGGCCAATTTGAGGCCACCAACATGAAATATGATTTCATAAGACAAATGCAGTGTCATTCTTAATGTGCTTAACCTTTACTGTCAATGAAAAAGTATTGATCGCTCTGTGACATTTTTTCATCATTTGATTTCAGAAAGTGTAATAATATATGGTTGTAGGAAAAGATAAAAATATATATATATATAAAGCTGCTAGATGTTTTTACTAGAACAAAAGCGGGATTCTCAGCAGAGTCCTAAAAGTGTGACAAAGTTAGTTTTTTTGTTTTGTTCTGTTTTTTGAAAGAAGACTTTTTTGCTGCAGCAAATTCTACTTTAAATTTAGCTTTACTTTAGGATTCAGTTATCTACTTTGAGTTTAGTAGGTAACCGGCATAATTAGCAGGGAGAAAACAGCTGATTTCTGAGCTGTTTCTATTATTTCTCTTTTTATTGAGTAGTAGGGAGGTTTCCTTTCTCCTCTAGCTCTTTGATCTACTTACTCAGCCTAATAAGACTTTACTCTGCTGCAGTACAAGTGCATTTTCAGCCCCCTAATAAGTGGCTTGCTTGATTTATATGGGTACTCACAGGACTGTGGCGGGCTCTACAACCTCTCCTCGAAGCAGTGAACTTCTTTTCACAACCACAGGCCAAACCAGATGAGTCCATTACAACGGCGTACAGATGGTCATTTTAACCTTCCTCTGCCTCAACAGTATCACTCTGTTGGAGTCTCCTGACGCAGGAGGACTTCTTAGTCGAACTGTATGGAGGCGACTGACGATATAGTGATGCATAGCTATGCTGCCTGGCTCTATTGTAAGAGCAGGGAGTGGGTGGGCCATTGCTTTGGGTCGAAAGACTGAACTTGGCCCATCGGGAGCCCCAGGGGCCAGAGAAAGCACTTAGAGTGGTAAAATGACCACTTATTCACAGCCTGCCTCCAGTTCTCACTGCTCCTCCCTAACCTCTAGCCTCCTGCTGCGTCCAGGAGCACAAACCTTTGGGAAATGTTTGATAAACTGCACTGCCCGTACTCTACAGACCTCGCTGCAGTTATCCTCTGCTGTCCCAAGCAACAAAACAGAAGCAGAAAGTGTTTTCTTTGTTAGGACGTTGCCTTGTGCTCCATGTGTCCACACTGGTTTTGGCAAATTATGTCTTCCCCCTCTGCAGCTGAACCCTCTGGCCAGCCAGGCAGCAGTAGCAGCAGCAGCAGCCATGGGGTCCATTGCTGGCTCTCAGGTGTTTGGCAACACCCTCTCAAACCTGCAAGGAGCCACCGGGCAGCTTGTCACCAATGCACAAGGACAGGTGAGTGCAGTACACAAGACACCAGCTGACTGACTGATCACTTCTTTATTCAATACTAACTCTTGTGCCTATACTGTAATTTTCTTTGATCTACTCTGTCCATATTTAACAAACTAATAACACTAAACTAACCAATTGATACTGAAGAAAATCTGTTACCTTGGTAACCAGCCCCTGAAAGATCTTGTAACGTTATTTATCATGTACTGTACTACAATATTGTACAGCCAAAAACAAACCATTTGTATTGTACTCCTGATCTTTTCACATAGATTTCTTGTGGTCGGGCCTTTAAGCTGTTTGTCTCCACTCCAACAGCCACCCCACCATATATTAGGCATTTTGGGAATAAACAAACCCTTCCCTCTCTTATCCGTATGCGCCTGTCGGAGTAAAACGCTGACCTTGTCATATTTAAGGGTGGCTGCAGAATTGTTCCATCAGTAGCCGGAGGCTTGAACGATGATGCTTGTCATTGTGAGGCTCTATCTAATGAATCATCTTATCTCAGGTGCACACAGCACATATTAAAGGAAGATTGTGTGGACATTTTGCCCTTTTGGATCTGCTTTGTTTTATTTACATTAAGCATTGTCCTTTTTGTCTTCATAGTTTCGACTTCACAAAATCATATTGACACTGAAGTAATTGGAGGCAATAACTAATAAAACAGATTTAAACTGCATACATTTAAATATGACATCTTTAGAAATACATTTACTAGTTTGACCATGCTCCACCATACGCAGAAAAGTGTTGTCCAAAAAGGAGAGCTTGATCCTAAACATTGTTAATGAGACAGTATGGACTTCCCTGTTTCACAAGGTGCCTGGAGCGCCGGGAACAGATCACTGAGGATATGGACTTGACGGGATGCTCTGTGCTTTTGTAGCATCTTGGTGGCTGACACTTCCTGACATAATCAGGTCATAGAGATGGTCAAAGCCCTGGGGTGCAGCCTTTGCTCCCCACCTCATTATTCTACTGCATTATTCAGACAGAGGACTCTGAAATATGCATTCCCATATCAAAACCTCCTGCCCCTCCCTTCCCTCAAACACCGAGGATATTACACAGGCTAATACATAACTCATGTAAGTCCAGGGGGTGCAAGAAAACACTCAAATTTGGCTTTGTACTTACTCTAAGGATGCCTTTTTTAAATTCAATGTAGTGTTTGGTTACAGTTTAGGGACAACCTTTAAATAGTCACCTTCCTTTTGAATTTAAAACTTTGCATACATTTTTTATCTTAATTTTTCTTCACAGCTCTATCAAAAGACCTTTTTTTTTAATCAAGCCAGAGTTTTGAGAACCTTAAAAAGTGTCGAGTCTGATGGGGGTTTGGAGTTCAGTTTTTAAACCTTAATTATTATGGCTCGAGCTTTTTTATTCTCCAAGGAAAATCAATGAGGCTCTTTTGTCCTCACTGCCTCTACAACAGTGATTAAGACTGGGGATAAAAGCCACAATTATTAAGTCACTCTAACTCTAGAATGCCTTTTTTCCTAATAAATCGCACATTTTTACTAACAACTTTTCTTTAATTCTTGTTTTTCCTTCAGATTTAATAAGTCACTAGTTGTATATTGACTACAGAGATGTAATTTTCAATTTCCTCCAATAAACTGTGCATTCTAAAAGGGGTTAGCTTTACTTTGTTTGGTCCTGATGCTTCAGCTTTGTGGCTCTTCTCATTCATTGTTATCTTAGCATTCCATACTTTTTTGTAAGACCTCGAGCCTTCTGGGCAAATAATGCTTCGACAAATGTTGAAAGCAACAGATGAAGCTCACACTGTTAAAAGCAAAGTGAGCTGGCCCAGAAAGCAGGTGAAGCTGAACTACAAAACAATCGAAGCTCTCTGTATTGATGGAATCCCCTTACCCTTAGATGAAGTGTAACCACTGTGTGAACTCATGTTGACCTTTTATTTGTACTGTAGAGCTGCAAACAGTGATTAATTTCATTATCAATGAATCTGTTAATTCTCTACAAGTTAACTGCTTAGTTGTTTAGTCCCAACAGTCCTCAGATATCTAAATCTTGTTGTATCTATATGAACTAAAGGCCGTATTGAAGGAATGCATATCACTCTCCTTTTTGTGTGTTGACCCAAGAACACAGGCGACAACTTTTTTGTGTATGAGTATGAAAAACTAAAAAGTAAGTTTCATGATTTTATGCCTCTAAAAAAACCTGCCGATCAGGAATGATTTTTACAGCAACCATGTGAAGCTGCTGTTTTAATTTTCTCTGAATATTTTTAGAGCAACTTAAAGTTTACAACAAGTGTGTCTTTACTTGAGTGTTGACACAAGTCCAGACTTCCCAAACACATTTCCCCACTTTTTGGATCTTAATTCACCGCATGAACAGAAGAGGAGTGAAAATGGGCAGAGATATTGCCTGGTGACCATAGCTAAAGACACAGATTGCCCTGGCTGGAGAGATGAGATGACATTTCTGTGGAAACAAGAGCAGCATAATCTTAATGAGTTCTGGTGGATGGAGAGAAGCACGTCTCTCACATGCCACGCTGTGAACTGGAACAGAAGCAAACACAGGAAGTGAAACAACGGTTAAAAAGATGAAGAAAAATAAGTGAGGATAAAGACTTTGCTGGGAATGAGAGTCCTGAGAGGGTTTTTTTTTTATGAAAGAGTTGTATTAGATATTTGAATCTCAATCAGATGTTCTTTTTTTTTACTTTTGTTAAAGAATAATAAATCTGGAAGCAAAAACATAAATTTCACAATTATAGGTAATAATTTACAAATTTAGACAGTTTAATCTACAGTCCCCAGCTTTTGCTTGGTGTGCATTTTTATTTTCCCTTACATTTTTAGGATTAGTAAAATATATATTTGTTTTAAAACCTAACATTTAGTCCTCTTAGAAAAATGTTCTAAAATGTTCTAAAACCAATGTGATGTCTTCATAATTAGGATGCAAGAACTCAGAGTTTGTATGCAAACATTTTGTTATAAGTATAAAATAAAGAGAGGGAACATTTCAATAAGTTGACTGGTGATTTTCTCAATGAAAAATATCGACTGTTAAAAACAAATCTAAGTAAATCTATGTATAACAGAAGCTGATTCCCTAACTCCCTTTATTGGTGTTTTTGTGAAGTAATCTATATATGACAAATCTCCTGAAATTCTGTTTTGGCTTTTGGTTCTCGTGTGATTTTTAGACACCCCCACATGGCCACCACCATTTAAAAAATTTCTGGAGCCACGGATGCCCAGACATTCAGATGTATAAACATGGCTGGAATGAGCGCTGCTGAGCTGTCAGTTTCCTGCTCCTTTATTATGCTTATAGAACAACCACTTAGTCCAATGATGATGAATAATTGAGTGGAACAAGTTCCCTGCCACAATGGCATGCAAAGTGGGATCAGTGGGACTCAGGAGACACAGGCGTCAAGCAGGGCAATAAAATATGCTAAGTGGCAGGAGAGCATTACGGGGAATTTGTAAAGCCGGCACAGAGAGAGAGATAAATTATCTCTCCCCTAATGCGAAGCAACATAAGCAAATGAGCCGTGGCAGGGATGAATTACAGATTGCCGACCCACCTTTCTCTCACAGATCCTTCCCTATTATGTCAAAGAGATGAGGATAGAGGAGGGGGAGATGGACCCTGCGCTGAAAACCATTAACAGCCTTGGAGAGGGAGCGAGCAAAGTCTGCTTGTAGTTCTGTGTTGCTTTGGGCTGTGGCGAAGAGAAATACAAACATTAAAAGAATGAGTCCAAGACAGTGCAATTTTAGCAAAAGCAGCTTTTCGCCCAGTTGCCAAATAACAGAATTTACAATGATGGCGTCTCATCCATGTTGAGCTACTCTCTGGTGTAATGAGGCTTGGTGGAGGAGTGAAGCCAGTAGGGGGGCCCGGGTGACGGCTGCTCAGGAGCTGCCCAGAACCAGTCCCCAGATGACATTAACCTTCATCATAGTGAAGAGGCGCTAAGTCCCCCCCTAAAGCGCTGCTCTCGGCCACACTCTGGCATCTCTGAGAGCTAAAACGTTGCAGTGACACTCCACCACCTCCTTTGATCTGCCCTTCCTGATTACAGCCACTGAGGAGAAGAGAGCAAGGGATGAAGGGGTGGGGGGGTGCAGAAAGGGTGAAGTACCCCAGGGACCCTGAGAGTTGAATTAGAGACACAAGGTCCTGTCTCGCTCTCCGACGCTGTTCTTTTTCTCTTATTGTTTTCTTCTCTTGCTCGTTCTTTGCACTTTTCTCCCGTCTGCCTCTGTGTCTGTTAGCGGGCGAAAAGAGGGTCTGTGTTTCTCTGCAGACTCACTTCTTCACACCAGAGACAGACAAAGACTCTTAAGCACGAACACACGCAAACCACACAGAGACACTTTCATGCCGATCTTGGCCTGGTGATGGATAATACAGTCAGTGGTGTGCACCATCACACACGCAGGTATTCAGCACTGACCTTTCCAGTGCGCTCCCAGCAGCCTGCTTTGGCTTCACTCGCCTCTTGGCTGTAAAACCACATCAGTGACAGATGATCAGTGGACACTTCTTTGTCTTTTTCTCTCTAAATCACACACAGCACAAAAGCAGAGCTCTCTGATTAGCCTGATGACATGCAGTAAATACCTGTGTCTGATCCACCGAAAAAAAGAAAGCAGAAACCCTTCTAGTGGCAGATTTCATTTCTACAGATACCTCCAGTAGCGTTTACCCTCTCTGCTTTTTCTCCTTTTTAAAACCACCCAGCTGATTTTGTGTCCGTTCTGCCCCCTTTGTAGATAATTGGAACAATTCCACTGATGCCCAACTCTGCAGGGCCCTCCAGCCACTCTGGGGGTGGCAACCCAGCGCTGCAGGTACAGCCAATTACACCTCAGCTTCTGACCAACGCTCAAGGCCAGATCATCGCCACGGTGATCGGCAATCAGATCCTGCCTGTCATCAACACCCAGGGAATCACGCTGTCACCAATCAAGCCCGGACAGCAGGTAACATATATGCTCATGTACGAACACACTCACACACTTATAAAGGCAGATGTCCTGTAGAGCAGGCTCATTACGTTTTTAATCTCTAGCTCCAAAAAAACTGATCAAGGGGCAAGTTTTAAAACTGTGAATGAGCAACACCTAGTGGAGTCAGACTATACTCCTGTGTATTCACAAAGTCTTATTTTTCTGCTAAACACCTCATTTCGTTTGACACTTCAACTCTTTAACTCATTTGCATCATTCAACTCGCAAACAGCAGCCTTTGGTAGACACAATGTGTGCATGTATGTTTGCATTTTTCCCCATTTGTGCATATTTGAAACATATTTGTCAGCCAACCTTTTAAAGTCTGAGAGTCAAACTCCTGCGGAGCCACCCTCCCATCACACACACACACAAACACACACCACTTTTCAGCACCTCACTTAAAACTCAAATCCTCCTGCCTCTGTTTTCCATTTCGCTTCATCCTTTCCTCTCAGTCATATTTTCCACACTTGTGATTTGTCCTTTCTGACCCAAACCAGAAGTATTTTGTTTTGATTTAAAGGACGGCACATAAAGCACTTGAGGTTTTCTCTGTTTTTTTGTTCGCCTGTATCGTGCTCAAACAATAAAGTAGCACAAACACCTTCACCTTCCAATATGTTGATCTATATGATGCAAAAGTGTAGAGCACCCTGACACATGCACATTGAAAATGGTATTGACTGGATAATGAAGATGTCAGAGGAGAATTACATGGTAAAAGTTCACGCTGAAGGCCTCTGCAGTGCAGCATGGATGAACTCTGTCTGGAGACGGACACCTAATTGTGGCACCCGAACCAGCAGATCATACTCCTGAATGAATTAATGCATTTGTAATATTGTTTATGCTTGTGTCTCCACTTCAAAGCCCGCGTGTGCACATTGTTCCACGGGCATAATTTACGGTTGTCAGAGCCTGCAGTCTGGAATATTTCCAGTGAAGCTAGATAATTTTCCGAGCCTGTCAACAGTCCTGACAGTGTGTGCATTGCTGTTGACACCCCCCCACACACACCCCACACCCACCCATCCAACACCAACATCCAAACAAACACATGCCACTGAAAAAATAATTAATAGCAAAAAGGAAGGAGAAAAGAAACCAGCCCAGTTTATGGCACAGACAGCTTTTTGCTTTAAAAGCAAAGACGTCTTGATCGTGTAAAAGCAATCCAAATGTGCATAAAACATGAAAATACATAGTTTTTTTTGCCATCAGTGCACATAGCTGGCAGATCATGAATTATGTTTGATATGAGAATTGCTGCGTCCAAATGTTATTTGTTTTTCTGTTCTTTACATTCAGATAGCCATTACTGCCATCCCCACAAGACTGATAAGTTTGAAGACTCTAATTGTCCCAGGCTTTTTTTCACCACCGCCTTTTTTTCTTTTTTGAATAGAGTTGATTTCTGCAGAGAAGCAATTACAAAACTCGCACCGACAGTGGAGTGCCTAAGTTGAACCAGCATGCACTTTGCTTTAAACTTTCACTGCAACGGCAAACTACCACTGTATCCTGGCAGCACTACACTCTGCTCTGTCTGTATAAATACTGCAGGCAGTAATTTCATCATCATCGTGTTCAGGGTGCTTCTCATTATATTCAGCTTCTAAGTGGTCAATTTAGCAGCTGTTGATTGTTTGATTAGATGTGATATTAAATCCAAATCGCCATAATGACCTTATTATTGTAAACGATTATTATCATGTTGATATGCAGCAGGAATAATGGATATTTTTTTCTGTTCTACGAGCTTTCAGTGCATCGTGTTTGTGTGTGTGTGTGTGTGTCCAGCTGCCTCAGGCTCAGCAGGGTCAAACAGGCCCTGCGTCGTCTCAAGCCAGCCTGCTTCACATGCCCCACAGACAGAGTCCTCTCCACCAGGCCTCTTCCTCCTCCTCCACCTCCTCCTCTTCCTCAGCTCTCAGCGTAGGGCAGCTGGTTAGCAGTAAGTGTCCGACTCGGCTCACAAAGGCACACAAGAGATTAGATCAGAGAGTAATGCATGCAGTTTACCACAGTATGACTGAAACAAAACATTTCTTTATTACGCTCTTGTAATTGTAGCAAAGAATGTCACCTCGCAACATTTCCACACTGTAAGCTTTACAAGCTCTTAACTAGTTGTAGTTTTTATTTGTGCTTTTTACCTGTAGATTAATACATTTCAGCTGTTCCACTGAGCTGCCAGAATGGGTATGTGGGACTGACCAAAAAATAAATAAATAACCTATAATGTTTGTGTTCATCATTGTGGAGGAGCATGTCAGCCAGTGTGACAGTGTAGTTTGTTGTGTTTTTATTAGTTACTGGATCACAATGGAGCTCTGTTCTGTTCTCATGGATTGAAGAAATCTGGTTCTGGCGGCACAAGCAGGATCAGTCCATTGTTCTCCTTTCAAATTATGTGTTGACAGTAAGAAACATGAAGATTATAACTGGACTCACCATTAAAAACGTTGGTTAGATCAGTGAGTTCTGCAAAAGGAAAATGTCATCTGTTTATCAATCTGTCGGAGTATTTATAAAGTACTTTTCATACATCAGAATGTAGCACAAAGTACTTCACAGCAGATAAATCTAAACTAAGCACATCCATAATACAAACAAACACACGAACAGTAACCTAAATAAGCAAAAACTGTAATGAGTTGTAAAAGAAACTATGCTAATTTATTTTAAAGGGACTGAAAAAGAAAAGGAGACATAATTTCATTATAAAAATGAAGCGCTATAGTAGATATTATAATTGTAATTATATACAGTAAATAAAAGCTCAGATTCTAAAATTGTTAAAAGTGATAAAACAAAAGGCAAAAATTATAAGGAGGGAAATTACATAAACAGAAATAAAATTAATTTAAAACTACACCTGGTTTCAGAGAAAATGCATATAAAATTTATGAACACTGAGTTAAAATAAAGCACATAATGAGGAAAAAAGTCATTTCAGAGATATGTAAAAGAAAGTGGATAAATCAGTTGGTGGGGATACTTTTTAAATAAAATGTTTGATTGTAAGCCCCTGAGAAATGAAGGACCGTTAATTTATGTAAGATAGAAAATGGAAACCGAAAAGAGCTGAAACACGTGGAGGCAATATGAATCGAAAACATATTAAAGTAAATGAAATATGTATAAAGAGGTGTACTTTTTGGGGGAAAGGTCTTTAAATTCTTTGATACAGATTGTGGATTAACTGTTTTTTTCCAGTTTGACCACCAGATGTCACCACTTGTCATTCAGTGCACCTTTAATGTTCAGAAATTATTAT
>JAVKLF010000069.1:7657883-7675309 GCA_034783495.1 Millerichthys robustus | reverse complement strand
AATTATTAGCTGATTTGTTGCTAAATTTAAACTGACTTCATAAGACTTTACCCTGCAGGGAAATTGCAAATCCTTTTATCTGTAACACTAAATAGTTTGATTTAAAAACTGTTAAACTGTTTCTACTTTTTGTTGGGATTATTTCAGCTCAAAACTTCTGCATTATTAAATCATTTTTTGGAGGTTACGCCTAAAAAAAAACCAATGTCAGAATCCCAAACTTAAACTTTTTAGTCTGTACTATATTCATCAGCAGCATCAGATATCTGATCAATCAAATAAATGTTTCAGCAAAGCTTGAGTTCTTTAAACAGCATAAATGACTAAAACAAACCCTTTTCGGAAAGCAAAACAGATTCATGTGCTTGAGAAGAAAATTAGGTGATTAACGCCATCTTACCATCAGTGACAGAAGTAGACAGACGAATGTAAACCTCTTAATGTGCGATTTGTTGACAGGGCTGCCAATATTCAGTTTGTTGCTGGGATTGTTCTGTTGGCAAAACGTGCTCATTAGTGGCACAAACAAACAAGTATAATCTATTAAACACAGAAGCAGACGGTGAAGTCTCATTTACCTTGTCAAAGGCAGGATAAACTGCTCTGAGTTCAGTTAACCAGCCGTAGGGCATGTGGCCTACGGGGTATGCAGCGGTGAGCACCGCGACAGCCTGAAATAACAAAAAGCATCACCTCACCTCTTTAAAAACGCCACACAGACAAATTAATAAACAGCCAACTATCAACAGCCAGCATGAACGCAACAAGAGCCCCTCAATTTTATAAGTTTATTATTGTGTTGTGAGCAACAACGGTCAGTGTCAGGAGCAGCGGAAAAAGAAAAGAACAAAAATACTGTTTTCAGCGAGTGCAACGCCCAGAGTTTCCCCGTGGACGCAATGAATCACCCAAACCACCAGCAGCTTGTGTCGTCAAGAATTTCCAGCACATTCCGGTAAACAGCTTTATATTTTCTCTAATAGTTAGGAGCGGGTCTCTGTAGGCCAAAAAACTCCAGAAGGGGAACTTTATCTTATATTTCATCTGTAAGAACTAGGATTCTTACTGGATTCACACCTCTTTATGATCTTGTACATCCATAATTGTGATTCAGGGAAAAAAAAGTAATAAAAAAAATCAGGAGTGACGAGAACAGATTTTCTGATGCACTCACCTCTGTGGCATCAGTCGTCCCCTTGAGGTCACGGGACACAAAGAGGTTGACGATGGGTCGACTGATGCGCTGAGTGGCCAAGATGAGAGCCAAAGGCCACCAGAAAGTCAGCATCTTTTTGATGGTGGCATCGCCCTGAAAAGATCAGTCAATTATATAATTTAGTTGTTTTATTGTATTTGTTGGTTTAAACTCCTCGTCACTTTTTCTCCTCAAGCTGCACCTGTCACGGTTTTCTTGTCCCATTCCCATTTCCAATTTATTAAATTTCTCCCCAAGAACTATTTTTTTTTTAAAAACATATGATATAAAATTTCTAGTTCAACTTACAATGTAAGAATTCTTTTAATAAATAAATAAGTCACTAAGTCTCACTGGAAATCTGCAAATGGGTACTTTTACAAATATAACCCAGCTAAAACAAAACAGTACGTTACGAGACAACTCATTTTCTATAACCACCTTATTTTAAAATAAATTGCAGCTGTGTTTTACAGAATACTGTGGAGAAAAAAATGTTTTACTGTTAGATTTGTGAAATCATTCATTTCGTAAATCCTAATTTTTTTTTTTTTTCCATTTTCTTCTGGCTGAAAATGAAAACGGATTGTGCTGAACAACAACAACAAAAAAAAGGTAATGTCAGCCATCAACTAGATTGATTGATACATTGTGTTACTTTCCTTCTTGTCGAACAAAAAACAAAAGGCAACATGTACCCCCACATCAAGGCCACTGGACTCAGGCATGTTGTCATGAATGTTGCAGTAGTAACCGATACCGACGATAGTGAACCGGACCAAGGCACCCATGTAGAGCGAAAGGATAGGGATAAGCAGAGGCTCCACACATTCTAGGTTACTGTGCAGGAAAACGGCCACAAACACAATCTGCAGCAAAAACACAACAATGTCAACAAAGATAAAAAGTCCCAAACATACCAAAGTAAAATAAACAAATACACCTTATTACCTGGGCCACAACATCAGAGATAGACGCAGAGCCTACAATGACACTGTACTTCTGCTTGAGAAGTATTCCTGCATGAATCCATGCCTAGAAACCAAACCACACAGAGAGGTTAATTAGAGACACGGATAAAAATAAACACAATTTGGACAATTTTCTCAACCCCAGCTTGACAGGGAGAGGAGCTTAGACTTCAAACCAGTATACCCAGAGGTTTAAAATCCAACTATTTCTTGGAGATTAGAGTTAAATTTCATAATTCCTTGTAAATTTATGCTGCAGTTCTGCACTCACCATCGCATCCAGCAAAGGAAATGCAGCCAGGTATAGGAATGCCTTCCTTGTCTTGAACCCAACAGCTTCATCCACTTGGTGGAGGTCATTTATAATGTAGTATCCTAAATCTGTGTAAGCTATCAAAACAAATAAAACAAAATCTCAATTTGATTCAATTTTCTGACACAGCAACACTAGCTTGAGGTTCGCGTTTAAGGACAAAGGTGTTGTCACATGCTGCACAGGCAACACATACCTATCAAGATGTGAAAGATAAACGCCACCACCCCAGCTACCAGCATGCAGAGCACGGCCTTCTTTCGGTCCCGCTTGCTGTTGACAAACACCAGGCCCACGTTCTTGAAGTCGCTCATGGGGCCGGTGAAAAACTTCATCAGGGAGTAAGCCAAGCCATAGCTGGCCAGCATTTCCACTGTGTCCTCCTTGACCCTGGCTATGCCCCTGTTGAGAGCCTGGAGGAGACATTACAGGGTGGGAGCAGAGACAGAGATAAGTTCAGTAAAGTGGTGACTCTGTCTTTGTTATCTTTGAGAAGGCTGTTAGCTCTCTGCTTACTGAATAATCATCTGCATTTAAAAGAAAAAAAACCCAGTGTGATCTTCAGCTGCTTTAAATACACACAACACCAGAGTTATTTCCATTCACGCTGGAGAAGCACAGCTGTCCTCCTCATATGCTGGACTGTGTTCTATTTATACCACCTAACAGAGCCATTACATAAGAATAATCCCGACAGCTCCAAGCTTCTGTTTTTATACATTCTCATCACGTGATCTGGGTTCCTCTAATTAAAAAAGGTGGGCACCAGAAAACAGGAAACACCTATAATTATTACAAACAGACTACAAATGTTCATGTTTTCTAACGCACTGTCACAAATTGAGATACAAGTAATGTAGTGTTAGTTTAAAATACACTGGATTTAAAAAGGCAGCAGTAACAACGGTCCTGCTTGTAAAACAGACAAAAAATAAAAACGGGCCTTTATAAGTGCGGAGTCCATACGCCTCTTCCTCGCTAAATAATGTCTAAATCCTAAAGGAAGCAGGTAAAGCTAAGCTAATGTAAATATGCGTTTTACAATTTGGGCCGAGCTGCTCCGTGCCAGTTTGGTATCGAGGTTTTTTTTCCGGCTCTTCCTGCTCGACACTTCTCCATGACACACAGGCGGAATAAAAACGCTAAAAAAAATCGAGTTCAGCAGAAACGTTACCTGTTCCCCGAGGTCGATAGCAACATTGGTGATAGCCAGAGGAACCAGAAAGCGGATGAGAGGCCAGTAAGGACTGAGAGATGGAAACTCCACCATAGTACGAGCCGGGATGACAGAGCCAGAAGCATCTGCCTCGGTCTTGATTGATTAAGTGGGGAAATCAAAGACTAGCGGCGGCGTGATAATAACGCAGTCGAAGCACCTGCGTTAGAGAAGGCGGCTCGCGCCTGTCGCGACGAGGCGTCGCGAAACCTCGGTGCCGTTGCCGAAAAGATCCGAAGGTCAAAAGAGGTTTCAGAGCGGGGCATCTTTCCTGCAAATCATCTTCGAGGGGGTGGCCGGGTGACGGAGCCGCAAGGTGTTTCCATTCAGGAAGTGTCAGAGAAATGGATTTTAAAAAGTGACTTTGGTTTGGTTTGCTGATCCGCTTTTTTCAGCCCGCGCCTGTTCTGGCAGTCCCCGGCTGCCGACGACCCTCCGGGAGGCTGGAAGCAGATTCTACCAGCATGTGGGCCTGGCAATACGGTGTTGTGCCGAAAATGGGACCTGCCGGAACGTGAACTTCGGCGGGAGCGCGCACAGCCTGTTGACGCTATACAGTTCTTATTAAAAAGATTTTAACCACAGAACGTTGTGTGTTTTAAGATCTGTATTACCTGTTTGTGTGAGCGTGTTAATATCCATTAGTTTTATTGTGCTTCATGTTTTGTGTATTTGTCATTTCTTGTAATTAATTTATAGGCTAACTTTTTGTAAATGTAGCCTAATTTTTTTCCCATTTCCTTTTTTTTAGAAATGTGTAGGCCTGTATAATTTTGTCTGAATTCAATCTTATTTTAAATTCGTCTCAATTTAATGCCTTTTTATGTCAATCTATATTTACAGCTCTGAGTTCATATTTGAGAAATTAATTAAAGAAATTCAATCAAAATGAAGCTATATAATGTTAACAGTGCCTCTTTAATTGCAAGATGGAACTGTTACTTGCTTGTTAGGTAGGCTAAAAACCAGCATTAATAATCTATCATAGCCTAGATGAGGCGCAAAATATATATTTGACAAATGACATATCGTTTTTGTGAATGTAGCCTATTTTAAACATTCAGTTTGTATTTTTCCACAATTCCTATAAACAATTTGCAGATAGGTAGGGTATGCTCTTAGTTGGTAATAAGTAGTCCATGACAAAATGAAAATAAAATATGATAAAGTCCCAAGAATTACATAGACTACAAATTATAAGAATTTTAAAATGGGGGGGGGTTGTTGTTTAAATAAAACGTTTAAGAAAATAGCAATCCTTGCTATTACGGATATAAAATCGTTCCTATTTAAAGCGTTTTAACGGGTTTAGATGCTTAGGTAAAACAGAAGGTGCGCGCGCGCCCCCGTGGAAACTGGTCATTTTCTGACAGGTCACCACTATTCGGCACAACATTCTTGTGACGTCATCGCCCGAATCACACGTGACTCAGAAGACAACCAGTGTGTTTACAAAAATACCGGCAGAGTAGGAAAGAAATAAAAATAGAACTGTTCTGGATGGCAAGGAGAAATTAAATAACTAAATATAAAAATGATTACTAAAATCAGTGAGAAAATACTGGACTTTGGTTCTACCGTTTGTTTTGAGGAAGTGACTAAATATGAAAAGTTTATGACCCTACAAAGTACTTTAGTCCCATAATCAGAAAGTTACCTTTTACCTGGACACTGAGGCTCTGAATGTGGGTTAAACGAGAGAGAAGAAAAAGTTGATCAATACTGACACCTGGTGGCTAAAAGAAGATTTTTTTTCAAATTAGTATTTTTATATACAGTATAATTTCTATTTAAGAACTTTTGTTCATTTTTGTTTGTTTTCAGGGAGTCAGACCTTACCCTACCCTTATTTTGTAAAGTACTTTCTTTCATTTGAAACTTGTTTTCATAATTATTAGTAAGTCCCCTGCTATATATTTCTTTTGTCCTAATTTGATGTATTATTCTTAATGACAAATTGCAGAAAATTTAAAACATTGTTCAGGGTACTGGATGTGTCTCTTTACACTTGCCTTAATGCTAATTTTCTTCATCTTGTTGGTGCTGTTTGCATTGCTGTGACTCCAGCTAACTGTTTGAATATATTTGTCTGGCAAAAATAAAAGTTCTTTTTATTTGTTTTTTTAGGAGAGCCAGGGAGTTGCCTCCTAATTGTTGCCTTTGTTAGAAAGAAGAAAACGAAGAGTAAATGTCAAGTGAATCCTGTCCTCTAGTGGCCAAATTCAGTACTACAGTACTACATTCTTCTGCGTCACCAGCTGCAAAATAAGTTTTGGGTTTATTTTATATTTTATAAATGTTTAAATAAAAAAAACAAATAGGAGCTTTAACAAGCACTACTTAAGAATTACTTCAGTCTTTAATTAATTCTGGTTTCTTTGTTGTTACCACTTTTGACTTTTTATTGTGTTGTATTCCATTGGTAAACATTTCTGATGTATCTGGTGCCAAATGATCAATTTCTTCACAAGTAAAACATTTTATTAGTCTTTAACAAAGTAATCTGTTAACATTTATTTTTAAAATGATTCACATCTGATGATTCACCCATTTCAAATATTCAGAAAATAAAAGCCTAAAACAAGATTTTAGTTTTCTGTCTCTTCTAAAGGATGTTAAATCTTCTTGGAATGAATAGCTTCAAACAGCCAACCTTTTGAAAAACAAAGAAGTTTAATTCTGAACGTAAACATGTTGTACAATCAACGTGATGATCGTTCAGTGCTGCAGTGTTTTTTTGTGTTTAGAACATGCAGTAAAAGGGATGAAACAACATATGTGAGGTACTCATCGCAATGACCCAAAGACTTAACAAAAATCATAAATAGGAACCAAAAACCATTTTCATTTTCTCATATCACTGTGAGTAGTTTCTCATATCACTTTGTAAGTTCAAAATATGAAACATAAAATTAGCGACCGGATGCCATCCAACACATGTTTGTTTATACAGAAAGGGACAAAGTGACAAAAACAATAATAGGTCAACAATGACAGCATCCATAGAAGAGCTGTTTGAGGTGGAGAAAACATTTCTGTATTGATATGTGCTTACTCCCAGATTTGCTAACAAATAAAATGTTTTTTTTATATTGAGTGTGCAGCTGCATTTTAGAGCTACATATCAATTTATCAAGAAACATCACCATCTGATATAATTCTGGATAAACCTTTTTCTGTTTGATAATGAGCACCTTTGAGCTTTTGCACGTTAGGACTACTTAAGCCCGAAACAGAAACATAGTCATCATCTGTAATGGTTGGACTACTGCACAAAACAAAGCAAACCCAGCCTAACGAACAGAACCTGAAAGCACTCTGTTAAGATGAAGACACTGACTGTATGTTATCTGTTTCAGGCTGTCAATAACTGTCAGTTGTTACCATCAATAATTAATGACACAATTAGCTCCGGAGCAGCCTGATTGATCTGCCAAACTCTGCTTGTTGACTGCTCGGCCTGGCAGCCTCCTTCCTACTGACCGAAGCTGAACACTTATTGATTTTTCACCTCTTTCCGAGACATCATGCTGACTGGAACCTCGGCTGCACGAGGAGGAGCACGCCCTCGATTCATCAATACATGTCTGCTGATGTGTTCGCTTTCCCTCCCCACATCACCGTGTGTCCATCTGTCTCTTCATTAAAGGCCCAGAGTGCAGCGTTCGCACAACGCCATCAAACAGCATCAGCTTTTCTTCACCTCTTCACTGCTGGGAAACGCAAATAACATGTAAATACTGAATAAAAATAGCTTACAGTTAATGTAAGGTGAATGCTGAATCTGGATTTTCATTCTGGATTAATCTGATGGACTGAGTTGTGGATGTCCAGACAAAAGAGATAAATCAACTCAGGTGAGTTTAGAAAAATCAAAACACCTACATAGAGTAGAATTTACTGGGCAAATGTAAAAAAAAATGTTCCTAGATTTCACCACGGCTTCAACCTACAAGCACACATCAGCATAAAACCTTGTGGTTTGATTGTATAACACGAAGCCACATGACTGGGATCGTTGGATTTGTGGTCAGAAATTGGGGAAGTTTGGCCGAGCAGCATCTGAGTCAAAAGGAAGAGCTGCAGCAGCCAATGACTAATTCACCATTCAAAAAAAATCTAACTGTAAAAATATGCATCTCAAAAATGAAACAAGAAATGCGGACAAAAGCAGCTAAAATAGAAAAAAAAAGTCATGTTGAAAGTCACAACGAGAACCATTTACAAACATAATATATTTATTGGATACAGACGTTTTGGCTAAATACTTTTAAATATATACATACACACATATACATATATTAGTAGATGTTGCTTATTTTTTAACATAAGCTGTTACATTAAAGCAAACTTTTGACTAAATCTGTATAAAAAGTGAATAAAATGAGCTCCATGAGACATGGTTCAGTTTAGGTGTTTTTATTGTTTAGATATTTTTATCACTCCAACCATAAATAATCATGGTTTAAATTTTTACAAACTATTCACGGTTTGTTAAAGTCCAATTTAAATAAAAATGGAAACGTCAAAGTTGTTGATTTATCACTTCTGCGTTCCATATAGCTTCGTATTTACCGTTGGAATTGCCATACCACAGTATTGATTTTTTGGTGTAAAACCAAAGTTACTTTGTTCCAAAATAAATCTATTTCTAAAACCATCATAAGAGGGGTGGTGCATCGTAAAGACTGACGGTCTAGAACCCCACAACTTTTATAACAGGAAGAAAACCACAATCCCACCTCTCCCAATCTCCACCTATCAGAGGAAATTAAGCCAGTTGCTTTTAGAGTGTCCCAGATGCTCTGAACCAGTAACACGAGACACATCTGGAGCCAATAAGCCGCACGTCCTCAACCCCGAATCCGGTGGTTATGATCAATATCCTGCTTCCCACAGTGAGGGAGGGAGAGCTGTGACTGGAGGAGTCGGTATCTAAAAGAAGACATGCTTCAGACACTAAGAGGTTATTCCAGGTGGAATACTGTGATATTCTGCCAGGAATATATTCACTGCACACAGAATGCTACAGATAGCTGCTACCGCTGCTGTTTACGCCTTCAAATAACCACAGAATTCTAATGTGAAATGGATGGCAAAGGGTTTTTTTTTCTTTTTAAAACAGGGTTCTGTGAAATTTCTTGCCATTTTAAATGGACGCACACTTCAGCCTTGGTACTGGTGATTTGCTCGTCAGTCTGGTCAGAAATAATCTCTGATTTTCCAAAATGAGGTTGTTTAAAGAGCTGTCTAAAACAGGTAAGATATTAATTGTCCATTACTTCACAAACAATTTAACTAAAGGTCACAAACAAAGACACCAAAGGACTTAAGTGTCCACAATCTGGGACTATAATGAGGAGCAAATGCCACTTCAATTATCTTTTTTTATTATCATTTTGTTTGAGAACAAAACTCACACCCAACCATATCTATATTTTTTACGGACTCATAGGTTGGTATCGTTTTTAATTCCAGATCTAAACTTTCACTTTGTTATATGATTGTCAGTGTAAATTATGTGGAGCAGGGAAGAAATTATCGTTTTGTGGGGAGATGTAAATTGTGAAACTGATGAGTAATTCATCTTTTTTTCAGTTTGCATTTAAGAATTAAAATTCTGGAAATTACTGTATAATTAGTTAAATTAGTCACCTAATTATTTTTTTCCACAGAACTTTTAAACAGTGACCCAGTAAAATCAATGAAGACCCACTAAAACAGCTTTTACTCTGAGGCTTTCATAGTTTTACGTATTTTTTAACCGAATCTCAATAATTAATCCTAACAGTGATCCATGTTTTTAGTTCATGTATGATTGCAGGAGCTGGTGTTCACCCCTCAGCATTGACCTTGCTCACAGTTTCTGAGTCCTGCAGCTCCTTTGACCAGCAGAGGGCGCTGGAAGTCCGTCCAATCTCCCTCCTCTCACAGTAAACCAGCAGCACCACTTTGACTCCTTTAATTGCTTCCTTCCTGCCCTTAATTGGTGTCAATCTGTTTAACTCTAAGAATTGAGCTTCATTACTCGGACAGAGAGAAATATACCAGTTTCTGCGTGTGTGTGTCACCATAAAGCCACAAACTGCAGGTATATCATGTGGTTTCAGCCTGCTCGGAGCTGCAGACAAACCAAGGTAAAGCGACTGCACCTGTGAGCTCTGCATTAATGCTAGTAATCATGGCTGCGCGTGGAGGAATGTGCAAATATAAATAACTTATTGCATTTGTGGGTGGTACATGCCTCTTGTAGAGTAAATGCGCTGAGGTTTTAAATTTGTTGGGTACTCACGGTGGTGTTTGCGTAGTTTTTTTTTAATCGGTGTAGTAGTAAAATTAGTACACCTATCACTCACTACCGCCTTACTATAACCCCGCCCACTTACAACGGATAAATAGACCCCGGCGTAATCCGAAGAAAATGGCGAAAAAAGCACCAGAACAGGCACAAATAAGCCATTTAACGCATGTAGTTTACGTAAAAATTGTATATCAAAACGTCTATAGGACACAATTTGTAGTAGAAAGAAGGAATTATTTGGGCTTGCATCGTATCTTCAACCCCTGAGTCTGTTACGCGGGAAAACTCTTCGGCGGAAGGGCACTGCGCGAGTGCGGAAGGATACGGGAAGGGGAAAGGGTAGTCATGCGGCTGGCTGGCTTATACTGTCAGTGTGACGGCGCGGGTGATAGACTGCAGTCTGTCCTCACAGAGGTGCTACTGAAGCTTCTCGAACTGCACACATACGCTTCACTCAGCGTGACAGGAGCCGAACGACGCCTGCGTGGAAGGATTTAATGTCACTACTACAGTGGAATAACTTTCCTGCCTCTTTCGTTTTTGCGCATTTTTTCCCCTTCGCTTGTAGTTTTAGGGAGAAAAAGAAGGCTCAGAAGGTAAGCTAGGGGTGCAGCTGTAACGTGTTAGTTTGTTTACGGAGTAGTAAAGGCGGGTTTTCCCCCTCTTTTAATTTTTGCCGTTCCCAGTTTGTGTGAGCACCTGCTGCAGCTGTATCCGTGCATGCATGCACAGCGTGCACACTCGGGGTCGGTGTTTTGGACTGGCTTGTGAGCCTTGCTTACACTTCAGCAGGATCGGTGCCAAGCAGCTGTCTGCGCTGAAGCACTCTACGAGACTCTAATCTTTTTTTATTTTATTTTTTATTATTATTATTTTTCCCCTTCAACCAGCTTCATAACAGAGACAGAACCACGGGAGACACCATGCCGCTGAATTCAGGTTTGGCGAGTAAAAACTATGACTACGACTACGACTCCCTGCAGCCGTATTTCTACTACGACAACGAGGAGGATGACTTCTACCCTCAGCAGCTTCAGCCTCCGGCGCCGAGCGAAGACATCTGGAAGAAATTCGAGCTGCTGCCGACCCCTCCGCTCTCCCCGAGCCGCCGGCCGTCCCTGTCCAGCCTCTTCCCCTCCACCGCCGACCAGCTGGAGATGGTCACCGAGTTCCTGGGCGACGACGTGGTCAACCAGAGCATCATCTGCGACGCGGACCACTCCGTCAGGTCCATCGTGCTGCAGGACTGCATGTGGAGCGGCTTCTCGGCCGCGGCCAAGCTGAAGAAGGTGGTGTCCGAGCGGCTGGCCTCCCTGCACGCTTCCCGGAAGGAGACGACGGGGACGGCGGCAGTGGCGGAGGGCGCCTGCCTGGACCCCGCAGGGAGGCTCAACAGCAGCTACCTGCAGGACCTGAACACGTCGGCGTCGGAGTGCATCGATCCGTCTGTGGTGTTCCCCTATCCGGTGGCAGAGACGCCCAAGCAGAGCCCCCTGCCGCTGCAGAGCAAGGAGGTGGGGCTGGACACGCCGCCCACCAGTGGCAGCAGCAGCAGTTGTAGTGACTCAGGTAAGCTGAATAAGCACTCCTCGCACAGACACACCCCTCCAGGAGCAAATGAGGCTAGAGCTTGTGATTTACAGTCGGATTGATTGGTTTTACCATTTGTGTTGCAGAGGATGATGATGAGGAGGAGGAGGAAGAAGAGGATGAGGACGATGAGGAGGAGATTGATGTAGTCACGGTGGAGAAAAGACAGGCGGTGAAACGCTACGAGCCCAGCCCACTGGAGACCAGGCAACCCAGTCCTCTGGTCCTGAAGAGGTGCCACGTCTCCACCCACCAGCACAATTACGCAGCCCATCCATCCATGAGGCACGAGCAGCCGGCCGTCAAGAGGCTGAAGCTGGAGAGCAGTGGAGGAGGAGGAGGAGGCAGCAGCAACACCAGCAGGGTCCTTAAACAGATCAGCAGCAACCGCAAATGTTCGAGCCCCCGGACGTCCGACACGGAGGATTATGACAAGAGAAGGACTCACAACGTGCTGGAGCGCCAGAGGAGGAACGAGCTGAAGCTGAGCTTCTTCGCCCTGCGCGACGAAATCCCCGAGGTGGCCAACAACGAGAAAGCGGCCAAAGTGGTGATCCTGAAGAAGGCAGCCGAGTGCATCTACAGCATGCAGTCTGACGAGCAGAGACTGGTGTCGCTCAAGGAGCAGCTGAGGAGGAAAAGTGAACTGTTGAGGCAGAGACTGGCACAGCTGCAGGGTTGTCGTGCTTAAAAGATTGATTTTTTTTTTTATTAATGCAAGTTCCGGATGTACAGTTGTTGCATGCAAAATGTTAAAAGAATTGTTTGGAATTGTTGTTTTCCATTTTTGAAACTGCCTCAGCTGAAGTTATGGGTGGATTAAAATATTTAAAAGTTTATTTTTATTAATAAAATGTTAAAAAATAGGGCTGTCCTGTTGGACGGCTCTAACTAAAATATAAATTTTTTATGTTTTGTATATAGTTAATATTTCCTAAGAAATTGTATTTTTTGATCTCAATTGTCTGGATGTTCAGACCCACTGTTTTTTGTTTTGGATTATTTTCTGGAATTTTTTTTAATATAAAAACTTTTCTTGACTTTGTGTCCTTGTTCTTGAAGAAAACTCTTTACATCAGGTGCATAGTGATCATCTGAGTAGTTAAATAGATAGTCCTGATCTTCTGATGTGAGTACAAAAGTTCATTAAACACAATGAAGTTTAAATTAAAGCATTTTCCTGATTTAAACTTTACATTTAGTAATTTGTGTTATGTTTCCTGCAACTAAAGGGGAAGATCCTGTCCTAAAGCTTCAAATATGTACCAAATGTCTCATTTTGTACATTTTTTTTAAGCTGTTAAAAAATTGGTTAGATCAGGAAGATTTATTCCAAATCTAATCACAAGTAATCTTTATACATAAAAACAGCATAAGCCTATGACTAAAGATGTCTGGATGCTTACAGTCAAACTTACCTTTAAAATAAACGGCAGATAATGATTAAAAACAAAAGCTGTCATCCACGTGGATCTCAGAGGTTTTTATTGTTTATTCAAAGAGACGCACCTGGAAATTAATCCCATCTGGTTGTGCGCTCGCTGCAGCCAGGGTGTGACGTCACGCGCTGTATCCCTGCCCTGCCTCCCCCCTCCTCCTCCTCCTCCTCCTGAGCGCGTGGTCCTGTCCTGGTCGCGAGCACATGGAAGTGAATTCGAGGTCTGTGAGACGCGCGTCTCCTCATCCTCATCATTATTTTCAATGATTCTAATCATTTTTATTTTTTTTAAGTGGATTTAAAGAGAAAGATTTTGAGCAGCAGCCCGGTAAGATTCAAACTAACCCTTTTTAATCAGACAAGCAGGGGACTGATTTTAATGTGGGTTAATTTATCATCCTGTCATTAAAACCTTCCCCCGTGACGTATTCACGGCAGCCGTGGAGGTGGCAGAAGCTCGCGTGGAGATTTAATTTGCTGTGATTGTGTCTGAAACGATTGTTCTTCTGCTCGTCTGGCTTCAGTCTCTATTGTCTGTCCCAACTCCTGCTGCTAATCCTGCAGTGTGGAGCTGAAGGCTGGTCAGTCACGCACGTGCTGCTGTCACTTTATTGTTGTTTCCGTGGATCTCTTGTCAGATTCATCCTCTCTGTTGTTACTTTTGTGCTCAGGTTGTGTAGCCCACCTGAGGCTGCCATGCTTCCTTCTTTCTTTGTCTCTGCTGGTTAGTGCACACTTGTGATCAAAACAAAACAAAAGGCATCTATCTGCACGTGCAATCACGGCTCATCCTTAAAACTGTATTTATACTCTTTTTGTTGTGTGATGTAAAAAAAAAAAGATGAAATGAGGTGCATAAAAGCTGGGTTATTTTTTTAAAAGCGATCATCTGCATCCCCCTGGTTGAAGTGTTACACCCAAAAAAAACTGTCTTTGGAAAATATGCTTTTATGTGGGGAAAAAAAGAGTCCACTCAGCAGAATAGTTTAAATATTTAAGTGTAAACGCACAGACACATTTGGATGTAAATATATTTTCCTATTTTGGTCACACCTGCCATTTCAAACCACAATTTAGTGGCAGAACACCATGGCTGAGACACACGTGCACTAAGGTTTAACCACAATTTGTATCGTCTTGATAAAACCTTCCTTTCACCTGCAATTCTTTTTAACCTTGTGGTTACAATCCGGGTTAGAGTTCTTAAATTTAGGTTCATAACCTAATTAAGAATTTAGCTTTTTCCCAGAAATGAAATCAACCGTTATGTTTCGGTTTTTTGTCAGTTTAATGTTTCAGTATTTTCCCAAGCAAAAGGGAAAAAAAGCCTGAAGCCTAATTATTTGATCATTTCATCAACATGAGAACAGTCTTTATTGGATCTGCAGAAGTGTTTATAGTTTCAGCTCTGCGTTCACTTGGAAGCAGTGTTTTAAGAGCCCAGAAACAATATATATTTTTATTTCAAAATGGGTTCCGGAGATAATAAATACATACATACTGAAACTCCTTTCATGTAGACGACCCAAACAGAATCTTTAAAAGTAATGTCATCTTAGCGTTAATCTAACCCACCACGACACAAGCAAGTCTGTGTCCAGATACACAGGTAGGATTCCAGACTCTCATTCCAATTTCTTCTGTAATTGCCTTGTAATCTCTGGAGCAAATATCTTAAAACGGATCATTTTTTTTAGAGTAATTTCCATCATTATTAATCAGTCAAAATGTCTGTTTCCGGAGTTCCAGCTGTCTATGTTTTGGGAACAATTACTGCATCCGAAATGGATTAAAAACCTTTTATATGGAACAGCCGACTTTGTCTTTCGTCGTCCAGATGGCTTTGAAAGTGTAGTTAACCAAATCTTTGTGTTTTGTTCACTTTGTAAAACAAATAGAGGCTTAGTAGAGTGATTACGTAAATGTTGCACGACTGTTAAATTGTGAATGGAACAGAATCTGGCTTAAACAGAAAACTGCTTTAGTTATGAAGCTATTCAGATTCTAGTCGTCTAGTCCCTGCTGCTTCTCCGTGGTTAGGTCACAGAGTCAACAGGTCCAGGAGAGAAACCCAGACATCCCTCCCCCTCAATGACACTCTCCTCAAGGCATTCTCAGAGCGTATACATAATTTCTCAGTGAGTCTGGCTCGGGGTGTGGGACGGTGTCCTAAACCCAGACCTGGCCCAGCCTGTGTTCAAACCTGGGTTCAGAGTGTTTGCATTAGCCTTTATGGCCCAATGCCAGCCCGATTCCCGAGACCCAGAAACCTGTGGTTCTATTCAGGCTGGGCTGCTTGGCCTGGTTTGCTTCTGTTAGTTCAACTTCTGTTGCCCATTGATTGGTTCACTGACCGGGGGGAGTCACGTCACAGATTAACTTTACGTAAGTTGTAACTTCACTAATACTCAAACTCCTCAGCTTCAGGCTGAAAACCCTTTTCTCTCCGCTAACTGGGGAAAAAAAGGTTATGGGTATATTTTATATATAATATATGTATGTGTTTTTAAACTGTAATATATCAGTTTCTAGCTAAACTCTTTATTCTAATAAGTCAAATAAATAAAGTGTAAAACAAAAACACAAAAGGACCAGCTCACAGTCCTGAAACAGATTTTTTTTAAAACTTTTTGTTGGACAGTATAATTTACACCGACAGTTCCAAAGATTTTTTTTTTTCCGCTCAATTTCTCAAGTTTCTTTTCGCATTTCTAGGATAACATCACCACTCATCTTGTCTTGAACGCTAATATTTTCTGCTTGGAGATTTATTTTGGGGGGTTAGAATATATATATCTTGGAGACCTGTGTGATTTCTAGGCAAACCTTGGGCTCGCCACAGTCACTGCACACACACACACCCACACACACTCACACACTCAGAGACCCAGGAATACACGACCATCTGTTCTTATGTAATCTGTATTTTTTCAGTTTGGAAGCTGGAATAAATAAAGGCATCTGATACTCCTTAAAACTTCAGTCGTCTGCCAGTTTAATCTCTTCTCCCGTTTTACAGCATCATACTTACAGACTGACATCATGTTTGTCTTTGGGAGTGCGCTGCCTCGTGTGCACTCTGTTTCTGTGTCATCATTGGGTTTTGGCTGCTGGCTGCCAGCTTCTCGTCTGGTTTATAATTGCCTCATGAAGACGTTTTTATGTGGTAATTGAAAATGAAGTTGGAATGCAGATTCTGGTAGCTGCTGCATTAGAGAGTCGAAGCTCATCTTCTTTATGGGTCAAATTTAGAGCATCAAACTACAGTTGATCATTTTAAAATTTTTATTGGAACTACTTTTAACAATAGTTAAAAAAATTTAGACACTTAAAAAATGTTAAAGGTTAGACTTGCTTAAAAAAACTAAACAGTGGAGTGCAGTGAACGGGCTGTAGCAGCTGCTGCTGCTTTCTTGTCTTCCTTCTTCGTAATCAGTTAAGTTTGTTCAGGCAAAGCCAAATGCTGATATTTTTTTGTTTTGTTTTTCAATTAAAATTTTAGGGTGGAAAATATTGTTGGATTAAACTGGTCGTCCGATTAACCCATCTACCTCTAATTAAAACTGAGCAAGAGACTGAGCAGACGTAGAGCATTTAGACGTCCACAAAGAGGCTGAAAGGCCAGATTGAAAGCTGAATTTTAGTCTAAGGAAGATAATTTTATGCTATAAAGTAAACATAGTTTCCTATTGAAGGAAGTTTGTATATTCGTTAAAGATCTACCAATTGCAAACTATTTTTAAAAATCTTTTATACCTTACAGATGTAGTATTTGCCAGTGTTTTTGGGTTCATCTACATACAGGATACAAGTGATGAGCAGGTTGTTACTCCTGCTGGATCCATGAGGTGCTGAGGTCCACAACTGTCACCAGAGATGAAGGATCCTGAGAAACTGTGACGAGAGCATCAAATAGCCATTCTTCAACGTAGAAAATGACGTGATAGACTTGGCAATCTCTGCATAAGTCAAAAATGCTGTCAAACGCTTGCATAAGTTCTGTACATGTTAGGGCCAAGCTATGGATTTTAAACATTGGTTATATATTCATTCAACTTGTTTGCATAATTGGTTTCTATACATCCAAAAGACATTTCTGGTTGATTTTCCACTTCTCCATTCGTCCAGGAGAGATGAGTCACCGACAGCAAACAATCAGCTCAGTTCAGGCGCGGAGGGAGGGAACAGACACAAACTGTTTACCTGACCTACATTCTGTGTTTATGTGTCCTGCCACAGTGCAAGTGCGACGACTCATGTTTAAAAGGAAACCTGCCCACACGTTTAATAAGCTGCTTCCCATATTCCATTGTCAGGCTGACGGAGCGCAGGAGGAGCTGCAGATGGATATGCCCCTTTTGTTTGCCCACAGCAGCGAAAGCTCATGCCCACACGATGCCAA
>JAVKLF010000069.1:7644792-7656607 GCA_034783495.1 Millerichthys robustus | reverse complement strand
GCGCAGGAGGAGCTGCAGATGGATATGCCCCTTTTGTTTGCCCACAGCAGCGAAAGCTCATGCCCACACGATGCCAAACACGACGATGACTAATCTCACCATCAGGCTGGCAGATTTGAGTCCAATCCAAGTTTTTTTAAAAACAAAAGTACTGTGTGTTTGGTGTAAAATAAATAAAGAAAAAATCATTGCTACTTTTTACGCCTGTCGTAGTGGAAGAACAATGAAATTGCTAATCTGAAGAAAGACTATTTATTGTATTATTGGTGGACTTAAATGCCTAATTTCTCATCATGATGACCGTTTATATCTGATCTTTAATTATTAGAACTGTAACTAACAAAAGCCCCTTCCCTATAAGCCCCATTATAAAACTAGAATTTGTATGTTTTGGTGAATATCTGAAATGATCCTAAGCTTAGTTGACTCAGTGTTCTAATATATAGTGAAGCCCCTCAAAGTTGATTATTTTCATTGGACTTTCGAATTAAAGTAAATAAAGACAGATAAATAAGGAATAAACCTCAGCATTAAATACTTCTACATTTGTGATTTTAACACTCACCCTCATGTTAATTCTTCTTTTGTGCCACATAAAAACAGATGGAATAGGACAAGATCACATGATGCCAACTGTGTGTTTTATTGACCTAATGTAATATTTATGATGTCTGGTGAGAGGCAACCCTCACCATCGAGGAGTAGCGGTCAGCTGTTGTTTAGTTTGACAGCAGCTTGTTTCTTAAAGACATAACTTTTAGATGCTGTTCATCTTTTTAAGCCTGACACGTCTTTCCTCTTCTACTTGTGCACTTACATTATTTTTAAACACACTTTGTACAGTATGCTGTCACAGTTTGGTTCGAGGACAGGAAATGGGTGGAAAATGTTCAAAGGAAGACTTTAACGGACCTTCACAAAACCTGGATGTTTAAATTGAATAAACCAGTTAGGATTTGGCCGTCTTGACTTTCTCCTTGCCCTGTCGTCAGCTAATGACAGAGTGTGAAAGCTGCCAGTCTCCACTGGTTTTGTCTGTGGCTGAGCGTGAGGACATCACAGGACATCCTGCTCTGCACTAAAAACAACCTCATTCAGAGGTCGTCTGGCTGACACTCAGGAATCTTCAGAAGCTTGTCTAGAACGACAGATGTAAGGTTTAATTAACAAGAAACTTTGAACTTGTTCCTTTTTTTTTGGGCCTTAGATGAAATCTTAGACTTGGTTAGATTTGATAGTATTTCTGAGACGAAATGCTCTGGTTTGGGTCTGATGTGCAGGCTGTCTGTCTCTGGAGGAGGTGGGGCTCTTTTCACTCTCCTATGTAAACCAATAGGACCCAGCTTGCCATCTGTGGGAACAGATACTCTTGCTGAATCATACTATTAAAGTCCTCCTCCATCTTTCCACCGTATCTGGTCAGCCCTCTCTGCCCCTCCTCCAAGGCTCCAGGCTGTGGGGGTGGTGGGTTGGCAGGGGGCACCTTATCTTATTTCTGGGGATGTAAGAGAAGTGTTTGCCAACTGGAGCTAAGGCCTTGTTCAGGCTGAAAATAGCTCAGTGTTACAAGCCTGTAGAGATGGACAACACTCTGAACTCCATGTAAAGGTTTAAAGGTCTTTCTGATAGCAGAACACATGCGTGTGTTCTTATAAAATGGAAACGTGTTGGAAATTAAGCAATAAATATCAAAGAAATAGAAACAAACAGTCCTACTTGTCTTGCGATATTCCTGCAAATCAGAGTAGGCAGAACTGAGCTGCATCAGGCAAGCCAACACTGCGGCAGATTTAGTCTTCCTTGAGGACATGACCTGCTAACTTGTAGCACTGGACATTTTTGCTGACCTGGACTTGCGTATTCTGTTTAATTTTACTGGTATTCAGTTTGTGCCTGTGATTGATCCTTCGAGAGACTAAAATTGCGCACATTAAAAATGATACTGATAAATTTTTAGATGCTTTAACACTTGTCATGGCTAAACAAGTTTTTGGTTAAAATTAGATTTAAGGTATAGTTTTTTTTGTAGAAATCTGTGTCAATCTGAAATCATTTGTTCCCCTGGAAGCAATACAACTTCTGAAACACGTTTGTTTATTGGTGGAACTATTGTCAAAATGTTTCTGCTCTTCCTGCACAGTTTTTTTCCCATTATTTTTTTAAGGACATTTGTGAAAACATTGATAGTGGCAACAGAGCAGCAGTTAACTGACACCTCCAGCCTCTAATGGAGATAGAGGAGGAGGAGGAGGAGGAGGAGGAGCCGGAGGAGGAGGACAGTTTGTGGTACTGTTGACCTGTCACTGTGAGCCCAGCAGGCTCATCCTGGTCCTGATTAATGGTTCTGTCTGCAAAGGGAAGAACTTCAGGTCCTCCATTCTCATTCACCAAATCCCCTGTTTATTGGCCCACAACAGATGGGCCCCCATGGGGCCCCCTGGCTCAGTTGCACTTTTCCTGCCTTATGGTCCCAACATCCTCTATCTTGGTTGATGAAGGGGTTTCTGGACAGTGCCACCTGACCTACAGGTGACCGCTGCAGCATGTCCTCCTTCACCATGTCACCGAAAACACTGAAATCAGCAGCTCATCGCTCAGGCATCCACAAGGCTTTACTGCTGCAGGTTTATTCTTTTCTTTGGGTCCTCACTTTGCTGGAGCGCGTTGTACTGACAGGATGACAGATCTGCTGACATGTGCTCATTAAACAGACATTCAAATGCTAGCTTTTCAAGCTAAACTTGCATTTATGTGTCCCGTTTGGAGCTCTTTTCCTCTCACTGCTGCTGGTGAGCTATTATTATGTTGCTAATGGAGGTGTAGACAGAACAGCAGGACGATGGAGAAGAGACGTTGTTGGGCGATGTACTTGAAGGATTCAGTATTTGTCTGCATTGCGAGCACCCCGTGCAGAAAAAAGGATTATGGGTATTCAACTCAGTGTTTAGTGTAACTTTCAACTTTGACCATACGCTTTGGTCAAAAAATAAATGGTTGGATGTTAGTTTGATTGGTCACTATAAATTTTCAATCTGTATTTTTTTAACATTCACCATCATTCCATTTTTTATTTTAATGCGACTAAAGCCAACGTTTTATTTAGTTGCACAATAAGTAAAAAGTTCCTGTGAGCTATGACATTAAGAGACGAAAGGAGCCAGTCAGAGTATTTTAACAAGTTAATTAGTCTGTTCTCATTCAAACACTGTGAAACTGGTGCAGCACATTGTCTCTTATCAGTTCAGTGGATTCTTGTGTTCCAGTTTTTTAATCTAATAACCAGCATTTTTGTTTTTTGCCAAATGAGACAAATGCAGCACCAGACTGAGAGAAACACCTCATCCCAGAAGCGTCTGTGCTCCGTCGGAGCTCTGAAGTCTGAAGCTTTCCATTCGAACAGCAGATTGCTTCATGAGGAATTCTACATTTTTGGATGGAGAAGACGGATTAATTGTTACTCGTGTACAAATTGAATCCTTTGTTCAGTCCTGGGATTTTGAGCGTTTAACACGTCTTATCTTGCCTTGACGTTGGACATTGTTTCCTCCTCCTGCTGATGGCTGTTGTTCTTTTCTCTATCAGGAATAAGCAGGACTTTTTCAGTTGCTAGCGATTTACCACAGATTAGAGCGCCGTCCTCAAGTGTGAGATTGCTTCGCTGCACTGTAGCATCACATGAAGTGTTTAGAATGTAAGGGAAAGACCTTTTCACGCTTTACAGCTCATCTTTACAGGAATAACTTGCATTCAAAACGTGTGACAGATGGGGTGAAACCCCAAGTTTTTATATTCAGTCCTGGAACACAGTTTGTTCGTAACAGTATTTTCCTTAGACATTGCACTTTGGCTTCTCTATAACTGACCGTGGCGCTTTTTTTTTGACTTGGTGGCAGGTAAAACACATGCCTCGTTTATGAAGAATCAAAAAGATCTGCATGTAAACAGTCGTTTTGAGATTTGAGAGTAGCTGAGAGTCTTGTTGATGAGTGATGACAGGACAGGAGAGATGTATTGACAGATTGAGGTTTTACTGTAATGAGTCAAACTTGCTAACAAAGAAACCAACTGATGATTCAGTTTTTGCACTTGAATTTCAACTGGTTAAAAGCACACAATACCTTAAATGTAATTGCCTCCTAGTTTATGAAAACATATCTTGCAGTGCCTATATAATAGTCGATAAGATACTTATTTGTTAAAGAAATAAAAAACAAACGGTTTCTTGTTGCCCATCTGTGGACACATCACCGTTTGCAATAATCACCACAGCTGATGCTTTTGTCCGTCACACCCAACGCACCTCGCTTTAATCTCTTTGGGCTTGAGCAAACTCTAAATGCACAGATTGGCTCTTTTGACAGAAACAGCTGGGTCAGCAGCGTTGTGCTTCAACTCTAAGCCCCCCGAGCAGACCCCTGTCTACCATGCCCTGAAAAGGAAGGCCGTTCCTTTGGGACCACTGATGTAAAGTGGCCTGGTACTCATCACTTGCTTGAGGTGTTTTGTCTGAAACTTTTTTTCTTTTTTTTTTCATTCACTCGCCTGTAACATTAAACAAGCGAGGGGCTCACGTGTAAATATTTGGCTAGCCTTGTTTGGGAGAGTTTAAAGGGGCCAGAAGGAATGAACGAGGAGGGATGTTTAAACTTCAGACTTCTGTGACTTGGATAAAAGATGCTGAATTTAGGTGTATTTTTAATAGAACACAGCTTCAGAGCTAAACCTGTTGTTCCGGTCAAGAATGAAATAACTGTTAACAGAGAAGTTTGTCATCAGTGTAAAAGTTAAGGAAATGGCATTTATGTGAACCGCTAGGACATTTTAAAAACTAAAGTCCTTTTAAGATCCATTTTGTTCCATTTCTGCCGCTCTGACAAAAAAAACAACTTATAAAAATAATATACCATCTCATAATAATGATTTAGCTGTGTCATATTAATAAGATACTACCTCATACATATGAGATGGTATCTCATAATAATAGGATACTATTTCTGAATTATGACATAGCTTGGATTGACTCCCTGGTTTTCTAAGGAGATGGGTTTGGATAGAAGTGGTTTTACAAATCTTGAAATTGTGTAAGCTTTAGAAGAATCCAATACGTCAAATTAAGCCCCTGGATTTTAGAAAGAAGACTGCAGTTCTCCAGCTACATAAAGTCCTCTGTCTTCCAAAGTGCTGAGCCCATGTTACCAAAAGCTTTGTCCTAATATTTGGATTTAATTTATTATTTCATAATAAGGACTTGGCTATCTCATAATTATTAGATACAAGTTTTTTTTTCATCAGAGCGGTGGAAACGGGCTTCCATAATTCAGATAAGATATTGATTGTTCATAAGCTTTCCACATAACCCTACATCAGAATATCTGCACAAGAGTGTTTAGAGAACGACTTTTTTGAGGAAACTGAACAGTTATCTTGAGGGGAAACTTTTAGCAAAATTGCCTGTCGAGTCAGACCTGTGACAAAAGTCCTGACCTATGAAAAGTATCGTAGCTTCGTCAGAGCAGCCATCAATGTCTGTTTATATGACTTCCTGATTTCTGACAGCTTTTTCGTAGGTAAAGTCCCTCTTTAGATGACATATTCAAGAATATGTTTACTACAGATAGAACTTTGTCAGTTATCTAAATAAGTAAGTTTTTTATTTTTTTGTAGAAGTTCATATGTCAGGTGTCACTTTGATATGAAGCTCATGCCAGGACTCTTTCGCAACATGCAGTCAGAGTGTCAGCTGTTGCCCCCCAGACACAAAACAGTATGCAACACTTCTTATACCACTTAAATAAATCAGATAAGTTGTACCTTTTAGACTTTAGAGCATCATGCCGTTCATTGTTGGATCAAAGGGATTTTTTATTTTAAAATGTCTGAATATTAAAGAATAAAAATGTCTTCGGGTTCCAACTCTTCATCATATAATCGTTTCTTAAGAGTTTTTGTCGTTTCTCCAACTGCAGTAATTCAGACGCCCAGACAAACTGGAAAGACTAATTTAATTTTTATCCAGATTTTTTTTCCTCCCTGATAATAGTGTCATTCTTGCGACAGGAAACCAACGCTGTGCTATTAGGCTGCTGATGTGAGGGCTTGTTGTCCTTTTATTGGATTTGTGCAGGAAGTTTCTTAATGATTGCATGTAGACATAAAAGAAGAGTGAAGTGAGTGGAATGTCATGAATGTGACTGACAACAGTTGGTCTTACTGTATATCACCATCAACAAATAGGATGCAATTCCACAGGAATCATGGGTTTTCCAGCTATAAAACAATTTCACACAAATTAATTAATTTTCACCAAGAAAGTCCTCGTCAAATAATGTCAGTATTTTATTATAGTATCAGCTGGTTGTGACCCATAATCAGATTTTGGCTTTCCAATATTTTAGTTTGTGGTTTAAATGAAATGTCCTAAGCTGTTTTATGAACTAAGATTGATTGTTTTTGATTAAGTATAAAAAACAACTTGTCAGTCCAGAATATACTTAACTTCTACCTGTAGAAAATGACAACATCAAGAACCGTATTCATGTTTTTGGCTCCTTTTAGCAGCTAAAATCCACCAAAAGTTGTCTCTGAGAACAAAGTTTGATATCTCAGATGCTGATGACTGATGCAAGACTTTAAAGGGATATTTCAGACATTTTGAAATGAAGTTAAAAGGAAAGATTATTAACTAATAATGTTACTTTTTTTTGAACAACTGTGTATTTATGTTAAAGACAATAATCCAGGATTTACACATCTGATAAATAATACTGAAATACAATAATTGTCTATTTGTGCTAATTTTTTGCAAAGGATTTGAATAAAGTTGTGTAAAATCTCAGATCTCTCTTATCTTCCAAAAACGCAGCGGTCATCGTGACTGTGTTAGGAGGGACTCCTCATCTGAGTAACAAAGATAGTGAAAGAGAAGACGCCAGACGAGTTCTCATAGGATCATTATCTGGGAAGAACTAACAGTGGAGGAGCAGATAATGTTGCAGCAGTAGATTCTGTGTAACTGAAGTGAGCGCAAACTGAACACATCCTTTATCTACAAAGTCAGCGTACTGAAAGTATGGGTTTGATACTCAAAAGATAAATTCAGTTTGGGGTGTTACTTTGTAAAAAAAAAAAAAAAAAAGAAAACCACTGTTTACTCACACATATATTTATAATTTTAGGGTGTTTACAAATCACAAAACAAGTTCATATCTCAAGAGTGTGCGTATTTATTTTAGGTAAGAGTCGAGCTGTCAAGCAGTGAGGAAACATAGTGTTGATAAGTGAGATGTTTGTTTTAAAAATCCAAAACAACAAAATAGGCAATCATCCATTATTCATTTCCTCTAGTCCACAGTGAAATATACAACCATGGTCAGTATTTCACTTTCATGAGCTGCAGCTCATGTGTCAGGTCTTTCATTATGAGGAAGATGAGAAATGCAGCTGACGGATGTGAATCTCTCAGCTATGGTTTCATTCATGATGGCTGTTGCCTGTGTAGAGGTGTCTTAATTCAAATGTATGGAAATCTAAAGCTCTAAAATGAGTCGAGATGAAATAAGTTGTTTAATCAGTGCCTTTGGAAGCATAGTTAGTCCTCTGGTCTGAATGATGATGTTGAGCCCCTCATTTTAAGGGTAACCATTCATTCTGGATCTGCAACTGTTGAGTGGTGGTCTTTCCCATTCTATGTCTTGAATTTACGACCCTCAGCTGGAGGGAGGACCTTCTACTTGGCAGAGCGGCAGCAGCTGGAATGACTTGGTGTGAAAAGACGACGAGAGGGCGTGCCACTTCCCTCCTCAAACCCGATAGTGGTTCGATTTGACTTGGTGACTTTGTCAGCTGTTCATTTCTGAAACTCACTTCACAGCACCATATGTAGCAATTCATAAAACCCAAAGAGAGGCAGTAAAAGACCCAGTTTTTTGTACGTGCGGCCCTTGGCAACCCAAAATATGGACATTTCATGAAGCTAGCAGCTGTGCAGGGAGTAACATAAGGCAATGCTGAGTCATTACAAGGAGTTGCTAAAATGTCTTGAGCCATTGCTTGTGAAAGAATCGTGTTGCTCATTTTATTGAGTAACTGACGTAGTATGAGGAGAAATCGCTGCTTTGTAAGGGAGTGATTTGAGGAAGTGTCCATTCATTGAGTAGCTCTGTTTGCCAGATGACCTTCTCTGGAACAGCTGTCAGTGAGTGCTGGTAAATCTCTGAAATACAGACTGCTAACAAGGCTGGAGCTCTTAAGGAAGACTTGGCCTTGAACCCAACATCATACTGTGCTACATCATGAAGAATTCCATTCTGCATCGATGGAATTTCCTCTGACGTGAACTCGGCTGCAGCTCAAGTAGACTAATTAGTGTTTTCTGACACATCAGGATTCCGCTGTTTTGGTCGATGAGCTTGCTGTGCTTCTCCGGAACAATCCAGACCGGACCTTTCACCTCCCCTGCAGGATTGTTTCTGCCAACAGGTGCCCTTTGTGCTTCTCAGCTCAGCTCAAGAGGTTTCTGGATAATGAGGTTGGTGCTGATGAAGGATGGGTTGCAGTTCATGCCAGCATCAGCGCTGCCGCACATTCCTGTCAGTTCATGTTACAGCTGAGAAACGAAGCAGCTGGAGTCGCTTGGCTTCTGCGACTCAAACGAGATGTTTCATTCAGTGAGTTAGAAGCAGATCCAACTGATCTTTCATGACCCATTAACCCACTAAAGTGGATTTATCAGAAGGCTATTGAGACTCCAGCAGGGTTGTCTTTTTCTCTCTAGTTCAGGATAGAATTCCAGATTAACACGGAAAAGCTTTTCCAAAGCAGCCTTCAAGGGATGGGAATCTTTAAACACGAGCTTGGTGTTTCAAGTTCATTGGAAGCAGATAACGGCTAAGAGGCAACCAAAACCTTTCCTGTGAATCAGTAAGAGCTTTGTGAGGGAATTTTCAGGTTTTGCTTTCTAACTGGCTCTCACATGAAAACACATCTGATTCTCAAAGCCCAGCACAGTTTGCAACATGCTTTTGGGGAGGCAATTCACAAAAAGAGTGTAAACGCATCAGAATCAGTTAAGCTGAAAATGTCCCTCAGTATTTAAAAAAACTCCATCCTGAACATGACTCCTTTCTAGGCTCTTTCAGAAGACTACCTCTAAAACAAACAGACCATTTCACGTTGATGCTCCCTCTGGCAGTTCGATGAAGACTCTCTCTCATGTTGATGGGTTCTTTGCGAATATGAAGCAGAGATGGACCCGTTACTGGTGGCCAAATAAAGAGCAGATGGAACACAAAGGTGAATCTATCCATCACTCTTTGAGTGTAGAAACAAAAGGTGCAATCAACCTTTCTAACCACAATCACATCGATCCTTGACGCGAGCACAACTGTTTTCAAAACATCCAAACAGCACATTCAGAATTTTTTTTAGCTATTGTGGTCACGTTGCATCTCTTGTTTTAGATATTTGTTACACAGTACGTCAGTTTTTTATGGACTAACTTTTTTATGTTGTGTAAATAAGTGACAACAGTGCTCTGTTTTGTTATGGATTGCCATTGTTTTACAGCAAGCTTTAAAATAACAATTCTATTGTTATTCTATACATGTTTAAATAAATACATGTCAACTTATCTGTAGCCTCTAACACTAAAAAGTCCTGGTGCCCTTACAGTTTCTGGTGGATGGCAGCCAACCAGTTTTCTGCATGACCCATTGTAGACGAGACAGTGCCTTCCAGCACTTTTGTTATCACGTGACTGACCTGGTTTCTTCAGCATTAGATGAAATGGGATTTCCCACAGTGCACCAGAATCACAGTGCGAAATGTCATCCAAGGTCTCCTGCGCGCCCGGTGTGTAAGCAGCACCTGGTTTGGTCTCTGCGTACCAATTTATAAATAACTGTGGTGCATAAAATGAAAGAGCAGGTTCAGATAAGATCATGCAGCGCCCCCCACCCCCGGTCCACGAGAGCCGCCACATGCTGCAGAGGTCCATGTGACTCACAGCTGATGTTTCATCCAAGCTGCGCTCAGATGCCAGCCCTCCGCAAATAGGGTGAACTCCGTGGAAGAGGCAGTAGCGGGGCACTGTGCCAGCTGGGTCTTGTTGGTTACAACCTCACCCACATTTTTTTGTGATACCGTCAGCCCCCTGGAAATAACACTTTCCCAGACACGTGGCGCTCTCGTTTTTACAGCCGCTTCTTCGACTGCCCAGGAAATCAACCTCTGTGTGAATGAACATGCATTTTTCTGTTCAAGTACCATTAAAGCATGTGCTTCACCCAATCACACCTCTGTAGACAGGTTGATTATCAGATTTTTCCCCTTGCAAATGAACAAGGTGATGTCCCCAAGTGGTGATGGTAAAGTCTCGAACAACCCACTCAAGTGTGAAGCAACTCAACACCTCCATGCATATGTCATGTTTTGCATGCAGGCGCACGGTGTTTAAAGGCGCAGCGGCACAATGTGGAGGAGGAGCAGTCAGAAACTCCGTCAAGGCTCAGCTGTCCATGACGACATCAGTGCCCTTGGCTTCACAAACACCGAGTTACACTGTTGTGCGTGTAACTGCTTGCTAAAATAAGTAAGTTTTGCAATGTGTTTATTTACTACTTAATGGATTAAGCCCTAAAACCCCACCAGAAACCTTGTTCAACCACAAAGTATCAGTTTCACTCTCGAGATCTTGGAAGTATCAGATTTTGTTTGTTTTTTTATTTTGCAAATTGTCTGTAAAACATGTTCATTTAATAATCATGCAATAACGCATATTGTGAAATTTTCTGTACTTTATTTCAATTATTTTGTTACCATTAGCTGAAAAAATCAGATTAAGAATTAAAAAAACCCTGTCATGCTTTGTTTTTCTTTTGATGGTTGGGAGGATTAAAATATGTCACTCACTAAGCACTTAAAATAGCTCTAAAACAAAGAAAGGGCATGGGCTGGTATTCGGTTTCAAGGTTTTCATAGTGTTAAATAACAAATTCACTTTTTTTCCCATCACAGTGATCCTTTTTTAAATGCATTTTAAGGAGATTCTAGACAGCGCATCACCCCACTCCTTCCCCTTTGAGCTATTGTAGGTTTACGGTATCTGAGGGGAGAATTCCCCTAAACTTTTATGCTTATTTTAAGAAAAAAGACTGGTTGGTTGTACATTTGATCTGGTAGCAGAGATTTCAGTGAGTTATGGCTTCTCAACCAGAGGAGCAGCACCCACCTCTTGTTTAGTTTTTTCAGTATATACATTGAGTGAATCAGGATGTGCGTTGTTTAACTAAGACTTTAATTTTTTAAAAAGTATTTGAATTCTTTTCTTTTACAACCAATTACCCATTGGTTGTAACATTGGACCCCTGGGACATGTATGCTTTGCATCCTGGGTAATGGTATGATTCTGCTACCAGGCTTCACACTAACCCTCGACGTGACCCCTTCCAAACTGTTGAATGACATACAAAACATCTTTTTCTGTTTACCGTCACTCATTGTTTTGACTGACTATCAGATGCTCTGACAACTGCCTGATAACACCATCAGTCTGCTCATGATTATATCCATATCAGACGTTTCTTCTGTGTGCTTGGTAAACATATTTGTATAAATTACTGCGATTTGCATAAGATGGGTTTTGATGACAAAATACATCATTGATCATTGAAGAGGAGGTACGGTGTTAGATATTAGATTTGATTGAAGATGATTCCTTTTTTGCACTATTGTAAAGTATTGGATATTGAACTCTAGGGTGATTAATGTTACCATTTTTTTAGACACCCCCTCACCCTTACCTGAATGACAAGTGCCC
>JAVKLF010000069.1:7600987-7612431 GCA_034783495.1 Millerichthys robustus | reverse complement strand
TACATTTCCAATAAATTAGTAATCCTTACTAACTCTCAAATGCATGTTTTAATAATTTATTATTTCCAACCAGAATCAGTTTCTCACTGCCAGTGGACATTTTAATACAGTTCTACATTCATCTTGATGTAAAACGAGGACATAAAAAATGAAAAAGTAAAAATAGTTATGCTAAAAAGGTTTCATTTTGATTCCAAACGACAACTCCATTCTAAAACACATACAAATTTATGTTGCATTTGAGATCAGTTTAGGCTGAAATATCTCATTCAGACTTCTGATCTGGGCTGCAGAGAAACGTTTGTTCAAAAAAGGATTATCTTAAATCTGATCCATTACATCAGGTTTAAATATAAATCACGTTGCATTCACAGCACCTCAGAACGGAGAGAACTGCTTTGAAGTTTTTTCCAACTTTTTAATGTCTGAATGCCAAAGACGTCTGTGTATTTTGTCATACAAATATATACATACAAATATGTATACAAATATATAATAAACATCAAAATAAGAAACACAATGAGGTCATTATTTACTGAATATAATTTACACTAACGACAAGAAATTAGTTTTATCTGTTCATGCAAAAGAAAGAATATATTCATATTTAAAGTGTTAAATTAGTAATAATAAAACTTGTGCAAATTAAATACAAGTGTCTGCAAGATGTCTGGAGCGCTAACTAACCTTGGTGAATTGTTTTTTCCTCATTGTGTGAGATCACTCATCAAATCCCCAAACAACCAACAAACACCTTGTTCTACAACGACTTTTGGATTATTTTCTTGAAGCAACAAGCTCTTCACTCACACTCAAGCCTTTCACAGAACTGGCAGATGAAGCAGGAGAAGGCTTCTGTGGATTTTAGTTTCAGCACAATCCTTTCTTTGTTTTCTTTCACTCTAATGGCTTCTTTATGATTTCTTCCTCTGTTCAAAGGGCATGCAGTGCTTGACTGGCAGTAAATCTGTTTGGAGACTAATCCACCACTACCTACCAGCTGCTCTCCTGGCACTCGCCAGGGCCAACAATACCGTTGCCATGGCAATTACCAACCATGCCAGTTACCCATAAGGCCTGGCGTTGTGCCGATTAGTATGAGTGTGGTGAGCTTGTGCGCGCCCGTGTGCCCAAATAAAGTGTGACTGTTTTAGAAGTCGAGCAGCCGTTTAAAGAAATGGTTCTTGATTAGCTGCCATCACTAGCTGTTTGTCAGTTCTGGGCTGTTTCAGTATTTCATTCTGTAAAAGCTGAACTTTGATTTTTGTCTAACTATGAAATCAGAATCAGAAAATTAAACTCTACACTGTAATTTCATGAAGTTATGGGAACATTTTTCTGCCTTCAAATCTAAACGTACTGTAAGCTGTTAGTGTGAAGTAAAGGCTGCGTTTAAAACGTGTTCTTCTTTCCCTCCATTGAGGGGTAGATAAAAATCATGTTTGTATGCCAAAACATAAGACTACCACCTACAATCTGTTAGATTAACAGAAAAGCTGTAAACCAAATGGGAAATAAACTAGCTTGGCTGTGATCGTTTTAAAGTTTACTAATCACTAATTTAAGATCCAGTGGACAGGATTGAGTTGGACGTGTATTTTTTGAGTAAACAGGATTCCAGAATTGCAGTGGGGGTGATTTCACTTTAGGATTTTAACTTTTAGCTAAACTTATGTCATATTTAGCTCAGCATAAATTACTATTATCTTAAGGGGTAAAATCAAATAATTTCATCTACTAAGGATATAGGTGTTTTTAGCACAGAAGGCCAGCATTGTGAGGAGATGATTTATGCAAGAAAGTCAATTTTGCACCGAAAAAAATAAAAAGGAATTAGACAAATATTTTAGAAAGGTGACTATTTGCAAATTTGCCATGAAGAGACCGACACTGTTTCCGACAGAAAGTGTACAATAACAAGCAAACATGGGAAATGTGTCCATTCGTTGCCTGGCCAAAGCGTACTCCCTCCTTGCCAGCATGGCCATCAAGAACTGCCTGTGTCTCCACGCACAATCGTTGTGCCATCTCTTTCCACGAGTTCTTTTTTATTTAACTGTCTTTGTGCATTTTGCTGGAACAGTTGTAAAGGTGGCTGTGTTTTCTAACAGCCACAGTCGGGGTTGAAGTGAAATGACACTTCTGCAGTTCACCCTGCCTGCAACAAAGTTTTGATCAGTGATTCAATCTTTGACACATGCCCTTGCTCTCAAAGCTCAAGCTAGAACAAAATGGCAAGATCTTTGTCACACAACTACAGCAACGGGAGCAGATTTCTTCACTTCTCACAGAGTACAAATCCAGCTTTAGTTCTAATGATGCCTAAATGTGGTCTGGGCAATCAAATCGGAACACTTCTTTAATTTGTCTTGTGTGTGTTCACACATTCATTTAGTTTTTGTTTCTTGATGTCAGCTCCGTGTATGGAAACATACATCGTCGTGGTACTTGGCGGCTTAATTAGCTCCTTTTTGAACAGACAGATGTGGTTCAAAGAGTGACTCCTTATTGCTGCTGCGAAATTTGTGAATTAGGCTAAAGAGTGACAACTGACATATGTGTCTGTAGTTTGTAAAAGATAAAGCTCGTTACAGCCTCAAAATGAAAACTGTTCAGTGTTTTCGCCCCTTGCAGCCGCAGCACAAATGGCAGAAATTGAGCCTTTTTGAAGTTTCTCGAAAGGTACTGAACCGTAGACCTCAGAACATTTTATTTTAGTTGTATGAGTCACAAAGGCAAAATCCAGACTCACTGGGTTAAATAAAAAAAAAAGACGAAAGCAAAGAAAAAGCTTTTGTCGTCCGTCGCAGCCTGGATGGCACACGTAACCTCCTCTCTGCTTCTGATAAGGCTCCCATGTTTTCTAAGTATACATGAGGCCCCTCACTGAACACATCTTGCAACACGCAGAAGGAGGAAACTGCTGTGGTTTTGGTTGCTGTGGAAACCAGGTGAGAGCATGTGTTGTGTGTTCAGGCGATGACGTCACACATTCCATGATGTCGGCGTGGCAACAAGGCAGTGAGAAGGGGGCGAAAAGCGGCACCTCGGTATATAATTGATTCACTTGAAGCCAGTCAGCGTTAAAAAGAATAAAACTTAAATCTTGCTGTTCTTAATAGTTTATGTTTGTTCCCCCACAATCTGGAAACAGCTGCATGTTTGTGTGTCTCCTAGAATGTTTTTACTGCGTTGTTGGTTTATTTATCCAGAACCATCAGGCTGTGATGGCAGTGGTGAAACTCAGGTCTTTTAACATCAGTTGGATTGTTAACGCTGCACTCCATTTTATATCAAATCTGTTGACGTCAGACTGGACCTAACTGTGGTCCAGTTGCAGTTCAGAAAATCCATAGGTTTTGCTTATTGTGCACAGGCTAACTACCATTAGCAATGCAGCTCAATCACTATGTTTCTCTGCATTCATGTTCACTAACGGTGGTTGGTCCCATCACGCACAGTAATCTGTACATGGTGGGATTACTGAGATACAAACTGACAGGATGTAACAAAAAAGGTTTTTTACCGCACCTATCACAGTTTTATTTTAAAAATTATCCTGTGGCCAAGCATTATTATCTCAACGTCACACATTATTATCTCGTGGCCACGGGATGATAATGTGTGGCCACAATATTTAGTTTTTTTTCAAATGTCACTGGACAGGCACCATAGTGACACCTTAAGCCATCCTAACAATTTTATGAAGTTGTTACCTCAGTAAACAATAACTATTTGCTTTTAACCAATCAATTATTGCGAGACAACACTGATAATTGTGTTGCTTTGAATTTTAGTTTATGTTTAGTTCACTTTACATTTATAAAGAAATAAAACTATTCATATGGATTCTAATAATTGTGCGGATTTGTTGCATCATCGCCTGCCTGCATTTTGTTTTCCAAAAATAGACCTGTACTAATAAGATCCATTTCTTCTTAGGTTGTGTTCAGACAGTAATGTGATTACTGTTCACCCTGGATTGGACGCACCTTTTCCAGACATCATACAGACAATGTAAAGTCTATTACAGACTGCTATTCAGGTTCAACTCTAACTCTCAGCAGGTTTCGCCAGGGATGAACCTCTTAAGCTGCTTTTCACCGGGCTAACAAAACAGCAATCTGTCCTGTGATGAGCTGATGAAATGAGTGGTCAGTGGATCCACAGGAGGGTTCGGTGCTCTAATCTCAGTACAGAGCAGCAGGAAAATACACAAGAAAATCCATGAAAGCAAGATGTGCTGAAAAGAGAAACATGCTGCTGCTACATGAGTAAATGAGAGCGTACACGTTTTCACATAGATCTGGGAATACGCAAAGCCTTCAAACTGTTCATGAGGATAATTAAATGAGTTATTAAATGACGAGGAGTTGCATAACCTCTCTTTAATTGGTTTTTGCAGTTTGATTTTCATGCATTTAAAAGCTCATTGATAGGTGACTATTAAACACAGATTGTTGGTGACTCGCCAACACCATCCTTTCTCGTTAGTCCGGATTAATCCTCATTTGCTGGCTTTGGGCCATGGCGGGAATGTGTGCTGGTGGGGGCGGTGGCCACATGCCCCCACTGAGATACCTCCTAATCTCACAGGTTTGCACTGCCTGTGCGGTCAAGCCAATCATTTCCCCCTGGTTCTCTCCTGCCCCCTAAAGTACAAACAGCAGAATGAGCCTGCAGTGTTCAGGCTGGCTGGGTCTCTGCTGCTTTAATGAAGCATTTCTCAGTATTGTAGGTGGAAAATGTTTCGTATGGATTCTTTCCTGATGCATTAAGTGTGCTCCATAAAGTATTTTACATTAGAATAAATAGTTTGACACTAATCTTTCCTATTGTTGCAATAAGTGCCATGAGATGAGAAAAAAGACAGAAATGGCGCTTGGCAATCAAATACTCCCATGTCGTTGGTCTGTTAGCGTGCTTCTTTGAACTTTCTTGATTCACATGCATTCCTCTCGCAATAGGAGCTGTCACTTTGTGTGGAAATTGTCCCTTCAGTGTGTGTGGCTATAAGGAGCGTCTGATGTCCACTTATCTGTGATGTGAATGGGAAGACAATGAGACCCCCAGTGGCTCCCACTCTCTGTGACCTGCCTGGGCTCTGATTTGCCTTGGCAAGGGGGACTGAGTCTCAAAACAATGCTGAAGGAGTCTCCAGTGAAGGAGGTTCAGAGGTCAGCCCCAACACCCAACTAACAGGCCTGTCTTCTAGTTTGGGCTCCTATATGGGGAAGAGACACAGAGGCATAGAGACAATGGGATAAAAGGAACCTCCAAAACCATTAAATTCTGAGGAAGTGATGGCCGTGAATGATGACAGAGACTGAATGGAGACTCTTGAGGTGGGAGGTACATTTCGTTAATGACCATAGATGCTCCATTATGGCAGTCTTTGGAGGTGGTTATGAGGTGGTACATTTTTTCCCATTAGGCCTCTCTTCCCTGAGCATGGAGACAAGTCCAGATTGATGCAGGACTCCTGGGCGACCCCCGTTGTGAACCTCAACAAAGAAGGGCATCGTGACAACACACGGGCCCCTTTAGAGGCAGGACGAGTCAAATTACTGTTTGTGTAACGTCAAGCTTTTCATAGCTCCCTTGAGGGATACTATGATTGATGGACTTTCTCTTTTACAAAGAGTGTACGAGAGGATGCGGTCATATAGTTCATGGCATCAAAGGTGCACAAGATAATAGATTTGCTTTTGATCGGTAGAAGTTCAATGTTGTTGGACGTTTGTAAAGACTAAAAGGGATCAGGGTTGTAAATGATGTTTCATTCATTGCTCTGTGTCAATAATAATATAAAGAAAAATTATAATAACAAGACAGCTTAACATGTCGCTCACATGACCTAAAACATCCAGTTATTTCTTTATAACTCCCTTCGAAGCGATATTTAAGTATCTACAGCAAGATATTTATATGCATGTATTTGCAGCCAATAACAGTCAGATTGATGTAAATAAGTTTATGTTTTCCTTAGGTTAAAACATTTTCAAATCCTTGTTGAAATCCAATTAAGTTTGTTCCAGAAGCAATCCAAATGTCTCCATTCACCTCCCCACAATCCTGCATCTCTGATACCATAAATAAAACAAATCAAGATCTCATTCTCTCCTGGACAATAAATGAAACTAGATAAACAATTTGGACATGATAAAAAAATCCAGTTATTTTGCAGTTTAGATCCATGTGTAACTTTAGCTTTATGTTTAAAAACTAAAAGCACAATCCAGACTGCTTATGTGACCACAAACAGCTCAATTTAAGGAATGTGGCCAAATGCTTTACAGTAGAAGTCGTGCATAGCAACATCTTACAAATGGGTGAAACTGCTCTGTACTGTCAGGAGAGTTTATCTCCCATTCATAAAAATGCACAAGGCCATCCAAAACAGGCATTCGTAGGAACTGCTCAAAGCAAGATGTTTTAGGAGTTCTCTGCAGTCACATGTGGATCAAATCAGCTGAGATAAGGAATGTGAGCCGCTCAACACATTCAGAGCACAACTGGGTTTATGCATAGATCACAGTCAGAGATTAAAAATGCACGTCAAAGCACCTTCTGTACTCGTCTGCTCCTTTTCAGGGCATTTTGCAGGACAAAAAGTGCCCTACAAACTGAAGTGCACTCACAGCATCCTCAAGGTTAAGTGCTTTGCATGTTGTTGCTTCACAGAAGCAAGATGCTGTGATGCCTGAGTGTTTTTAAACTCGAGGTTTTCTAAAGGAACAGACTCCTTTTTATTCCTTCAGCGTTAGCTCAAGAAGCTGCAGAAATGGAAGAAGGTGCAGTACATTCATTGGCATGAGGATTTAACTGATCAAAGCAACAGCACTACAACCTTTCAACAAGGGAGTGTCAGCTGCTTGCAGATGGAGATCCAGACTGCTGACAGAGCTTGACATGTGGGGAATCAGCCAGACTGTGAACGAGCTGTAAGCTTGGTAATATGCTAATTTAAATATGCTAATCATGATTCCTGCATTGGTGCAGGAATTTAACCCAAGTAATGAGCGACTTAACAAGGGTCAGGTTTTCCCCTTTGGGACTGGAATGAATGATAAATATGGCCCAATCAAATCTATACTGTTCAACGTGAAGTATGAGACGCATTCTAATAAAATGCACAATACTTTTCTTTGTAAATAATTAGGATTTTCTTTTTTAGATTCTTTGAGGAATTAAGAAAAAGGAGATTGAAGACTACTCCAGGGGAAGTTCCTTGACTGAGTGACTTGGTTTGTTAATTAAATTGGAAATTGCTTTTGTGTCCAGTGCGATGTAGCATGCATAATCTAATTTTGCATTTGTAACACCCCCTCCTTTTGCCAGTGACTGGTGTCATGGCCATGAAACGGGTGAACCAGCCATTCTTCTGATTCAGCTGTAATTAAAGTGGACTATGGACAATTAGTTTGGTCTAATTTCCAGGGCAGCGCTTGTCTTACACTCACCTTTGAACCATGGGATTTGACATCGGTCTGATCCCCACCCCCACTCTGCCCCCCTTGGCTAAATCTATGGATGGCTGCAGGGGTCAGTGGGCTAAAGAAGTCACACATATTTTGTTAAGTCTTTGATTTGTCAAATACCTGTTTGCTTGTTTACTAAAATAGTACATAAATGACAGGAGACCATAGGCAGAAAATTAATCTGATTTGTACTTGATCATTTTATGCAAAGGCTCAAATCCTGTAGCTTTTTTTTCCCAAAGGTTAAACTGGAAGCAAAAAGCATTTCTCTGTCAGAGAAGTTTGGTTTAGTTTGCACTGCTGCAGTGCTTCATGGGCTGTGGATTGTCCAATTTCACTATTGACAGTACGTGTGCTGTACTTCAGTGTTTCGCCACACAGATTATGACACATGGTTTTATTGTGAACACAGAGCCTGTAAAACTAAGTTTCTCATAAGATGAGATGAGCTGTATCATGGAGAAACAGCTGTTCCCTGCCTGCATGCGTTTCAAATGAAAACTCCTGAGAGGAACTGCTCAAAGAGGAAAGAATTCTCACACAAGCTGTGAACTCCTGCCATGTGCTTTACAGAGGGAACAAACGTTTCTTTACCCTGACGTGTTTTTGAGTTATGCCGTATTCTAAGAATATGCTGCACTACTGTAGAATCACATCTGGACAAGAGCTGCAACAACAGAGGTGTCTGTTTCTGCAGATTAGTGTCCCAGAAAAAGGGAAGACATTTCTTTGAAAGCACGAAGGATCTGTCTTGTTTGGCTTCGTTTTCAAATGCAAAAGGATGGATATAATATATTAAATAAAAAGTGTTTGGTCTGAAGAGCAGTGATTTTAAAATATCTGTTTTCTCCTTTTGGTAACCTGCTCACATCATAAGCCAACTGGACACACACAACTAAGGAAGCAAAGAATACTTATTCATTTTCAAAGCAACCTGCTTTGTTTAAATCTGAAGGTGTGCTGCTTGTCACGATCCACTGCAGCCCTTTGTTTGTAATGTTTCAAAGCTTTTATCTGCTTTGTGCACATGGGTTGGAGAATCACTCCTGAAAGGTTGCATTTCTTCTTTAACTAAACAATTTCAAAGTGAGAAGGCTCATCTTTGCTGCCTCTTCACCGCTGAACATTTTCGTCCTTGAGGCTAAAAATGTGGAGGTCCTTCATTTCAGAGCAAACACATCAGAAGATAATTTCCTCCCAAATCATATGAGTTAACGAAACCATTAAAAAGGTGTAACTAATATTTTAATGTTTTCAAATGTATTGTAGCTCTGTATTTCTTTTCACTTTTTAATTCTTATTTGCTCATAAATGGACCTTCCTAAAAAAAACAAGTTGTTGATTTAAGATAAAGTTATACTTGACAACTTTTAGTACATAAATCGGTTTCTTTCAGTATTCTAAACTAAAAAAAATAAACTATTTAGTCATTACTCAAACGTATTGCTCTCTATCTTGGTGTCAGCAATTTTCCATTTGTTTATCCCACCGTAGCTCTGGATGTGTCTTTTGCATGTTCAGTTTGAACAGCGGGGCTTTTACATCCTATATGAATTCTGAGAAGCAGCCAGTGCGTTCGGCCTGACAGCTGATTGCACCACGGTTTAATCTCGTTAGGGATTTTCAAAAGTGCTGCGTCCACTCCGATGTAGAGATAGGAGCGCCATGCAGCCTTTGTGTGCAAAATTTCAACGCTCCTGAAAAGAGGGACAAAGGGCCCCCCACCCCTGGTGATGTCATTCCACTGTCAGCGAGCAGGGCCCTGCTGAAGGAGAGGGGCCAGGACAGGACGTACTGTGACCATCATCACTCCACAGCCTCCATCACAGCTTCAGTGCTTCGCCGTGACCCCAGCTGGACCTGCTGTGAAGGTCGAGACCAATATCTGAGTTGGCCACACAAACGTTGGCCCTTTAATAACCCAAATCCACCCAAAAACTCTCAAGTCCCGACAGATGACAGATGTTTTTTGATGCTCGTGTTTCGTGACCCTCCAGGTAACTTTCAGTCATTATGAGTTTTCTTCACTGTCAAGAAATCACAGCGACTTGTTTGGAGAACTTTTTTCCTACTCTTTTATTACAGTAGTGCTTTATGTACACAAAACTGACCACATGTCTACATGTTGCACATCCAGAAGAACAAGTTATTTATAATATATTAATACAGTGTCATATATAAAGCAGCAAAAGACTCCAGAAAGTGAGTAGTCACCAAGAGGAAGAAAGAAGGTCTGAGGTTGCCACTGGAAGAGAGACACCCATTAATCTTTTGTCTTGAATACAATTCCAGATGAGATGACAGTGAAGGTTTGTTTGGCTTACTTGTCTTTTGTTCTCTTTCCAGGTTTAAAAAAGAGGAAGGAGGAGCCAGGAGATCAGAGGAGGGGTGAGGTGGAGAGTGGGCAGGCAGGTGAGTGGAGTGTTGAGTCTATCTTTGTGGGAGAATGACCAAGGAACCAAGCTGGTACAGAGTTTTTAGACATTTATCAATACACATTCATCACTATTTAAGATCGATTTGTAATCATTTTCAGCACCTCAACATTGTGACGTGTTTTCAATATACAGTCAAGATGATACATTTATTTATTCACACTGTTTTTTTTTGTGAATTTGTTTTAAAGAACCCAACTTTTGTTTTGTGATGTTTTCAACTGACAGCTGAAAAACAAAAGGCAAAAAAAACTAAGTTATATTCATCTTACAGTTAATCCTGATATATTTATAATGTGAAGCACTACTCTCTTATTACATGGGTTTGGTTTGCCCTATAATAACCTTTAACTCAACTCAGTCTGTCACGTTCAACCTCACTGCATCTTGGGCTTTTTTAAAAGTTGTAATGTGAGCCGTGTAAGGAACTGAGCCAGCCTAATGTTCCACAGAAACAGCTACATAAATTTTGCCTGTGCATATATGTGTGTGAATGCAGACTGATGCATCCTAACTTAGCAAACATTTCTACGCAGCAGCTCCTCTTACCAGGAAGTTGAATGTCATTAAGCTTTCCCTGTTTTTAGAGAGCATATCTGGGAACACATGGTTGGCTTGAGTTTGAGTTACAATTCTAAAAGGATGTGTCACCAACCAGCAGACATCTAAAACCTGGTTTCAGATGTACAGTAGCGTACAGGACCAAATGTTTAAGGGTATTTATGGGTTTGAGTCACATATGTTTATCAGAAATGAATTTCCAACCATTTACCGCAGATACTCTGCAGATACTCCTTTTAACACATCAGTCAACAATGTTTTGTTTCATATTTGAAACAAAAGATTGTTGGTCATAGCCTGAGGACACAGTGGCCGGAGTGCAACAAGAGATTTCAACCAGCACATCACATGATGTCTTGTTAAAATTAGTTTTCCAAAGCTACTATAAATAGTTTCACCCTTCAGTGTCACCAAGTCCCACCAACCAGTGACTCAGTGACCAGTGCTATGTGGCAGACAGAGAGGGGTGTGCGCCACCCTGAACATATTAATACACAACTCCTCCCAGCATGCATGTGTTTCAGGGTCTGTGTACTGATGTGTTTTCCTGTGCATTTGTGATCCTCATGTTTCTGGCTTCCTGTGTTCTCTCTCACCTTTCCCTCAGTTCACCCTCTCTGCTCACTAGTCTCACCTTCCCATCAACTCCAATCAGCCTCTTACCCCAGGTGTTGCTCATTTACCTTTCTCCTCTGTTTGTACTTAACTGGTCCATTTTCACGTCCTCCTTGTCTGTTCATCGCTGTAGTTTGGTTCCTCCCTTGCGTTTTTTATTTCTCTGTTCATTCATTCATTCATTCATTCATTCATTCATTCATTCATTCATTCATTTGTAGTGGTCACCCCAAAGGGGAAACTGGGGTCACCTGTCTTTGCTCTGGGCTCAAAGAGCCTGCTCAAGAAGAGACTGAACTTTGTTCCTGATCAAACTGAGTTAATCTTTAATAGTCAATTTTATTTCTTAAAA
>JAVKLF010000069.1:7556673-7569532 GCA_034783495.1 Millerichthys robustus | reverse complement strand
GTGGTTATGTAAGACCTTCCGTATTTTTTAGAAATGACCCTTTAAGATGAGAAATAAAATATTTTCCACAACCAAAAAAGTTCAACCGCATTCAATTTAAACATTTAAGATAAACTCATGTGCTTGCAACAGAAGGTTATAAATATATATTTGAGGCTACTTAAGAAACATAACCACACCCTTTGACTTTAAATCGGTTTATTTGAGTTTAAATTCACAAACTTTGAAAACCCCAATGGAAGAATAACATTTCTTGATTCCCCAGAAGAGAAATGATTAATGAATCCAACGTTTGTGGATCGTATTTTTAATCCTAAAAAGTGAGGCCTAGACTCTGCTGTCAGTCCAACGGATTATTGTATCAGCTGTACCTCTCTGATCTCCTGCCCTGCCCCTTTGTAGGCCTGCAGCTCGTCCAGGATCCCCTTGGCATCCTTCAGCACCACATCCACCTGCTCCCACACCTCTCGCTCAGCTTCTGTGGGCTGCGCATCTGTGAGTGAAAAACAATGAAAAGGATCAGACTAATATTTAATCCATATCTAACCCAACCTAAAGAAAAATGCAGGTCTAAACAATCCATCAAATCCTCCAGCATCGTGGTGAGTTTAATAAACAACTTTCAATTATGTAAATGAAAGGTTTTGGAAATAATCTCATCTCCTCTCCCTTTCCCATTAGGTTGTGACACCACCCACTTTCTTGGCTGATAGGAAAAAAAGGAAAAAGATAAGACAAGACAAATGAAAGTTTATGTAGACCCTGTGGCTCCAACTACAGATGAGAACGGTTTTTTGAACAGGTTTTAAAAAGGAGAAACAATTTCAATGTGTGTTAGGTGTTCAATGATCTTCCCTGCATTATTTTTAAATGAACAATCAAATCCTAAATATTGAATGTAAGCACATTCGAGATCTAACGGAGTTCTGAAAGCATGAAATAATTCCTTGGATATAAAAATTTGATGTTCTTTAAAAATAAAAAAGGGTCTGAGCCTTACAAGAAATGTTTTTCTCCGAAGGTATCACAGAGTTTCTTGGTTTGCCAAGTGTGAGAACAGTGCAGCTCAGGTTCAAGCCGTGCTGAGGGGGCCTTAGGCTACGCAGCAGCTGAACCTTGGTGCTTTATATTTGGGGAATGGAGGGGGTGGGTGGTGTCTCTGTTGCAGCTCGGCTCTGATTGATATTCTGCACACACACACACTGCTGTGGAAAAGGCAGGTTGATGGAAAAGTGCAGAAGCTAAAGCGTTATATTAGATTCTTTTGCCGCTGGGAGAGAGTAACGTAGAAGATAAATTAGTGTGAATAGACTTAAGAGTTTGGAACCGATATTGTTATGGAAAGATATTCATGTGATCAATATCTGGAGTGGGAGCAATTACTTGCAAAGAAACTCACTTTCAAAATCGAGGAAAAAATTAGGCTCCTGTTCCAGATCTGTGCATGTCAAAACTTTCAGAAGGTTCCCCATGTTATGAAACCTGTTGAGAAAAATAGAGAGAAATCAATAAAAGAAGAAAATTTTGGCAGTAAAAGGGAACAGGTGTCAATATTCTGCTGCATTCTTGGCACCTCACTCAGGCTCTGCTTCACCGCTCTGATGCATGTATGAACCAAGGGGCTCTCCAGATGTGCCCACCGCTCACAGGCACCCCCTTACTCCCCTTGGACCCCCCACCTCCAACACTACTGTGTGTTTCCTGCACTCAACCTTTCACCAAACAGATGTCAACCCAAAAAGTCCCAAAAATAAAATAAAAACTTAGTTTTTTTCTGCTTTGCTAAGCTTCTTCCCAGCATCCAAAAAGGCATTTACAGGCAGCCATATGCAAAGTTACCATCCTCCACAGAGATCTGTTGTCTAATCTGTTCACACATGAACTAGTCAGCCGTTTGTTCCACAATCTTACATCCAATTAAACATTCAGAAAGAGAATTGTCAAATAAACGTGTCTTCTGTTAAGAAAGTCAACCAGATTATGTTGGATGCTAAAGACTTATCATGTGGGGTCCCTCAGGGTCTTTTTTCTTGCCTCTTGAACAGCTTAATAATAAAGTCTTCAACAATTCCTAACATTGTTGTGTATCCTCAACCCAGTTCCCCATGATCCATTGTCCTGCAAGTTTTAGATGTTTCCTTGCTTCAACACACCTGACTAAATTGCTTCTGCTAAACTTGAGTAGCTAATTTAAATTTTTCCGTCAGGTGTGCCAATTGGCAGAGAAACATCTAAAGCATGCAGGACAGTGGGTCACAATGAACAGGGTTTAAGACCTGTGCTCTAAAGGTTAACAGGTTTAGAGCAGTAGGGGTGACAATAATTAACTTTTTTATTATTTCATCTGCTTTTCTTCTGTTCTGAACACAGACAATAGAAATGTACTCAATAACATAACAAAGTACAATAATTTAACAATGGGGTTTAAACATTACATTTATATTAAACACTGTTACTGATATAAAATACTGTAAATATCAAGATATTTTCCAACGTTTATTTAACCAGAAAATCCCATTAAGATTACAGACCTCTTTTTCAAGTGAAGCATGAGCCTGAAGGCGGCCTAAACATGCATGTTTTTTGTACTGTGGGAGGAAACCTGAGTAGCTGGAAAAAACCCACGCAACAAGGGGAGAACATGGAAAGTCTATACAGAAAGACCTCAGGCCCAACCTGGGGCTTGAACCCAGGACCTTACTGAAGCAAGGAAACAGGGCTAATCCATTGTGCTGCCAAATAAAAATACATGCATATTTTAAAGAAATACAATAATAGGAATAAAAATAGAATTCCCCTAAATGAATGCATATCGCCTACTCGTTGTATGTAAATGTTTGAAACTAAGGTCTCATCTTTCTGACTATGTGGTGGGGATCTCTCAGTTTTTCCATGCCAAATTTTAGTTAAATATAGGTAACTAACTGAGTTTTGGCCATTTTATCTAAACTCGTTTAAAAATCAAATCTATGATGAATGAGATGAATTTGAAGGAAGTACAAAAATGCTTCAAGGCCTTAAGCCTGATGGGCCAACTAACCTGTCCCTGCTGTACAACATCAATGATGAGCTCCAATTGGTCAAAGTTTCACTCAAGTATCAACTCTGTTCACTCTGATTTTTGCAGTCAAGTTTTATAGTTGCTTTAACAATTTTGCCATGCTGTGGCCAGAAATAATCTTCACAGGATCCCTCAACTATAAAAGTTTCCCCTACACATCACACGCTTTTTGTAAACGGTTTATGTAACCCAAATGTATATGTCAGTTCAAGCTGTGCAATGAAAAGTGACAGCCTCACACTGCTCTCTGCTCTATCAATCTTTCAACTCCTTGAAAGAACTAAACTGATGTTTGTCAGAAGCAAAGGTCAACAGTACGACGAGTCAAAGGTCTGAAGCAGTTTATTCAAAAAGGCATGACATCAGGCTATACTGGTGGTGACAGATTTAACCCCTGCTGACAGATGGAAAGGGTGTACTCAGAGATGGAGGAGCGGGGGGGTGTCAATGCAACGCTCACCTGAGATGAGTGACAGGTAAAAAGCTGAAGTGACTGAGTGAGGGCCAGTGATGACATGGTGAATCAAGCCAGAGCAGGAAGATGGGGAGGTGCTGCGATGGAGTAAAGTACACACTCAGCAGTCAGCAGCAGAAGGGTTAGATGGGGTGATTTTAAAATGCACGAGATTCTTAAAGGAAAGGCTGCAAGGATCATTGAGTCTTCAAAACCTGGCAGTAGCAGACATTTCCTTTTTTATATCAATTTGTGATGAAGAGATCGTTGTAGTGGTGATGGTTGAGAGTAATATGGAACAACTCGTAGGCTAAAAGATCGATATTAGACCAGAGGGGAAAAAAAGTTTGGGTAATTATTTTACCTGTTGGCTATTCTACATCAGCATGTGAGCTTGACTGCTTCTAGTGGGCTTGTTATTTCATCCTCCATAAAAATTTGACTCTAGAGTAACTCAGCAACCACCTGCAAAGACCCACCTCCCTTGTCCTGCCCCGTGCTGTTTGCCGTTCACTAATGTGACCTGAATGTCTGACTGTGCCAGCGCTGGCACCTCACTGGCTGTCAGGAAGCAGCACCTGATGCAGCCTCAGAAGGGATGAGCGCTGTCACTGACCGTCGCCCCACCGGATGATGCAGCACATCATCACCAGACTTCCTCTGGTCCTCTGCTGCCACCTCTCAGCCGCAAGATCAGATTTGCTCCTTTGCGCTGTTTAAAATTAGGTCATTTTAAGGACAGGGATTTGTGTGGCTGCGTTTCAAAGTCTAACGGAGAATCTTCAGAGAATAATGGAGATTGAATTAGTTTTTATCAGCCCACAGCTTCAAACATCTAGCACTTTAACTAAAAATTCACCTTGAGAATTACTTTATATACGTCCACGTTTTTGTCATTCAAAACACTGACTTTGCAGTTTAAGCAAACTTCTTCTAACAATTTCTGAAAAGCAAAACTTCAGCTTAATGTAGTATAGGAAGAGAAGAGGAAGAGACATATCATAGAGACATGTCGAAACAGAAGTCCCCCCCTCCCATCCCAGCAGTGCTGGCATGTCCCGAGCACCAGAGAGTCCAACAACAGCCTTGTTGTTGTTTTGAACCCCCCCACTGTGTCATCGCGTGTTCGCAGTGAGCAAGAGAGAAGAGGAGGGGGGGGGGTGCTGCTTCTAAGGCCAGGGGCAGAATCTGACAAGCTAGAGCCCGCGCAGCTTTCCTATTGGCTGAGCAGATCTACCCAACAGTTCGCTGTATCCATGGAGTCAAAAAAAAATTTGGAGCCATTGAAAAACACAGCAGCAGCCAATCGGCAGCGAGCACTGGGAAAGGAGCGAGTACAGTAGTAGTAGGAACTGAAAGCACATGAATACATTAATACTGATGAGGTAATGTGCCAAAAATCAGCAGATTAGATGGGGAGTAAAGTCAACTGCAGACAGAAGAGAAATATTTAAATCCTCTGATGAGCACTCAGTGATTTGATGCGACTGGATTTTTAGGTGCAGCTCAATATAATTAAAAATCAACTGCATTAATTACTAGCAAATGAGAAAATGCCATTAAGGATAAATATGAAGCAGCCAGGTGAGCAGAAAATAACCTAAATATTTGGAGACTCTAGGTGCCACGCCCAGCAGCCTGACCCCTACATGGCACTGCCTTTTAACGTCTTCATACTCTCCTTCTCCTCCTCTAATAAACACACTGAGCAGCTGAAACTGAGCACTGCGGCAGCAGAGATGGCTTGCGGGGTGGGGGGGCTGTCTGATGCGAGGCAAGGATAGTGCTGACATTCCACTACTCAGCTGCAGCATGAGGATCCACGTGCCTTGCTGCTTTACTACGAAGGGGGAAAAAAACAACGCCCTCCCTTCCCCTCCCCAGCCACAGAACAGGGAGTCACGTGGTCTTCACTGTGGACAGACTGGGAGCTAGCCTGTGGAGTAGAAGGGGGATGGGCCAAGGCAGCAGTCTGTGTGTGTTTTAATGTCTGATCCAAGTAGCTGATATTTGGCTTAAATATTCAGATTAATGGTAATGCAGGTAAGGATAAGTGGGGAAGGGGAGGGATTTTTTTATTTTTTATTTTTTTGGGGGGGGGGGGGGTGTTCCACACTGCAGAGGCGGGTATAGCTCGGCAGCTTTAAACTTGACCTACATTTCCCGGGTGACACGCCACATCGCATTAGTCCACTGGGCCAGACCTGGACCCGACAGAGCTTTCTGACACTGTCCTGATTCGACAGGCAAAAAATGGGGGGGGTACTTCCTAAATAGGGCCCCCTTTCCCCCACCCCCACTGCATTTCTTCCTAACCCAGCTGACCAAAAATGGCTTAGAGGGCACAAGGAAAAGGCTGGGAGAAGGCTGTCAACCATTTGCTTATGGGGGTGAACTCAATTTCCTCAATTGCCACGCCCACGCCCATGTCCTTCTGCACTTGAGTAAACATCAACTAATACCCCTCCTCCTCTCCTAGATCCAAGCAACCAACAAAAAAACAACAACAACAACATGGGAAGTAAGAACTGATCTGGAGGTGGCATCCAGTATCAGCTTCCTCATCTTACTCCTAAACCTAAAAACACCACCTAAACACAAACAACTGCCAAAATGAGCCCTCATCACATGATACTGACAGTTTGTCCACGGAATCCCATCCGAGAGGAAGGATGAAAGCAGGAGCGCCTTGTCCCCAGCTAAAGCTCCTTCTTTTTGGACGGCACCTGATGAAAGTCTGTAACCATGGCAACAGGCACATACACAAGTCTGAAAAAAAAGAAGAAATGCCAGCTCCATTGAAACAGAGCTCAATGGAGAGGCTCTTAGCACCTCTCTCTTCATTCTCACCAATACAACACTTCATCCCATCAAAAACACACAGGGAGCTGTTGACAGCCTGGATGGCTTTAATTTCAGATTGATTAATTTAACAACAAAAAAGGCTTCTGTGTGAACACTACATGGGCCTAAATGATCATTCTCTGTAGTGAAATGATATAAAGTAGGAAATATCTGTAACAAGCATTATGTTTTTTAAATAAACTTCCTGCTACTTTTATTCCAGCATCTGCTTTATGAATAAGCCTTCCTCAGCCTGCCCTTGAGAGTCCTCTGAGTCCTTCTTGGGTAGTTAGGAAATCATTAAAGAGGACGCATTGACTCACTGCCGTCCTCTTAAGCAGCACCTCCCTCAGGGGCAGCTGCCTCCTGAATCCATTCACACAGATCTCCCATTCTCCTGCACAAACAGCCCTGAGCCATCATTACTTTACTGACCTTCTGACTGAATGTGACTCACCAATGTCAACATCTCCAAACCTCGCCCTTTCATATCAGAACTTGTTCAGGAGCAAATCTGGGAAATGAATAATTTCAAGTTTAAAATAAAGGAACATTAAAGATCATCACCCTAAATGTTTGTTTTTATTTAGTTTTACTCAAACAGGATTTTGGGTGGGGCTCAAATGAGGTTTTAGAGGGACGGTAAGTGTCAGGTTGGTGAGTCCTTGTAATAGCAATCGGTGGGAGAAGAGCACCCTCTGGAGGGTGAATGGAGCTACACACTAAAGGATGCATTGATATGGAGGACCACTCCCAAACCAGTCACTACCAGCATTTTATTACACTCACTTTTTAATTAAATTAAAAACCTTCACTGCTACAAAACTCCAAACAGCTAAACACTTTTGACCTTTTACTGGAAGGAGAGGCACTAAAACAAGATACAACAGCACCACAAATGGCTTACATGCAGTTATTTAAAATAAAAGTGCTCATAAAATAACATATGCACCATTAAAATGTCAATTCTGCAAACTAATTTTAAAGTCATTTTTGCACCTGCGCTAGAATGACAGGCTGTCAAGTGAGCATCTTGCAGAAGGAAGTTACACGGTGTCAAACCTCCAGTGACATAAATAATAGATACACAAAGAGAAGCAGGGAGCTTTTAGCTGACATAACAAGCCACTCCACATATTACATCCACTCAGATGTATCATCTCAGATTACCTGTTCAGCTAACAGTGAGAGGCCAGGGTATGTTACATCTGCTGAGTCAAGCCCAGTTTATTCAAGTTTTCTGCAGAGTAAAAATGATTGGAAAAACATCCCTGATTAAGATGACTTTTAGCGTTAATAACCTTGTAAAAAAATATTTTTGTGCATATCTATCATCTACTCAGACAGTGCTAGGCATCACCAGCTGGAGGCAGTATTGACCCAGTTTTGAGAAAAGCGTCACCTCAGGAGACTGAACCCCCTCTTTGCTTTGCAAACCTAATCCACCCTGAATCTATTCACACAGAGGTAAGGTTTTAACTAAGCTCCGTCCTCTTTGTATAATGCAACATATATCTTGTTACCATGCACTGCCACAGGGTTGTGAGCAAACTACAACTGTTTCCCTTCATTCAGGATGTTCCAGTGAATGGATTTAGCTCCAACTAAAGCAGCCTATAAACACATACACATCAGAGGTCACACGAGGGTCGTGAGGCCTGAGGCCTCACTGTCAAAACAACAGCTTTTCAAGAATCGATTCTAACCAATCAAATGACAACGATGTGTCCTGGTAACAATCACCAAGGAGTTAAAAAAGGAAAATATCACAAGGATGAGCGAGCATGTAAACAGGGAAGAATAATGGGGTGCCTAAAAGAGTGAGGAAATGAAAGAGACCTTCACAGAAAATACCAAATGGTTTAAAATAAAAATGTGGATTAAACCGGTGAAAAGGTCTCTTTCAGAAGTAACTGAACAAGTCTAAGGTCCGAGATGCTAGCTTATGGTCTGAAGCGAACACTGACCCAATGTCCTGCAGTTGCATAAACATGTTGGCCTTGAAAGGGGAAACAGGAAGTCGGGAGCACCTGCATGACTCAGCTCCTTTTAATGGTCAACAATGCACTTCATTTCCTGAGGCGCCAGTACACGAACCCACACAGCACAACGCATTAAGTTTATAACAGGCGTAAATTAACTAAAGGTGGTCTAGCTTAACGATGTTTGTGTAGGACAGATAAGCTACTACCACCAAGTTTTTGGTCATGTTTGAACTTCAATAAAATAAGGTGGTTGTTTTTGGTACAGTAAGCTGTAATTTAACTAATACAGGTCAATAGAAATAATCTATGCAAGTTTTTACTTTTCACCCAACTTAAAGCTGTAGAAATGGAAGTTTAAAACAATTCAATAACCGCTTCATTTGGGTTAAAATAAGACAACATACCAAACAAATGCAGAATGGACAGCATTTTGTTCCACACAAAGTGGGGTGCACATCTCTTATAACGTTTTTACAAATAGTCTATACTTACTATATTTTACACTGTTGAGCTCACAAAAGGGTGGACACCTCTGCCTTTGGGGGAAAAAACAACCAACTCAACTTTGAAAAAACCTAAACATTCCTTCAATACCCTTCACCTTGTAGATTGTGACCTTAACAGGTTTGAAACAAAGGTTGGAAAAAAAGAAAGCATGCACACAAACAGGAATGACATGAAGTACTATATCCAAAGTTATTTGAAATTCATGCCCTGCCCATTTAAATTAGGATGGGAAAAGGGGCTATATTTTAAAATGGATATAGATAGATTCATAAACATATCAAAATAAACAGTAACCTGGATGGAGAACAGTCGTATAAACAGGTTTATGGTAAAACTTTGCATGGACAAATAGAATTCAGACATGCAAATATCAGAGGAGCTATTCTAAGCATACATCTGCAGGTGCAGATAAGAACAGTTTCACTTACAAAACTTTAATTTAAAAAATGCTTTAATAAAAAAATTCTTGAAATATTTTTATTACGCTCATTTTTTTCCAATTTAGCCTTTAGTCAAAGTCTTTTAAATTCTTGTTTTATAGTTAAATTTTTTTAATGAACTGATTCAACTAAAATATATGTTAATATCCTCATTAGATCATTGCTGATGGGCTGCACAGTGCAAGAACAAAAAATGTACAAAAAATAATATATACATGTTTATGTATTAAAGCAACCACCACAAGCGAGACTTACCAGTATTTGAGTTGTGTATCTGGTTGTCAGGATCAAGGAAGCCCGGCCTGGGAAGTGACCCTTGGGTCACAGTCCTCCAGCAGAGGTCAGTCTCTGAAGCAAAGGTTAAAGGTGACAAAACATCAAATTTTACTCTCAACAAAACGCTCAACTCTCAAGAGCAGACTGAAAGCAGACTCGTTATTCTTTTTCCCTTTCTGTAAAAGTTACTCCTGTATACTTACAACACTCCTACTGCACACAACCCATTCAAAAAAAAAAAACAAAAACGAAAACCTGCTTCCTATCTTAGTTCCCTTTTAAACTCGATCAAAAATGCAACTGAAATTAACAAACAGCAAAACATAACATTACCAGTAAGCTTCCAAAGCTACACAGCACTAAGCATGATAAGTTGTTTTCTCAAACTACAAAATTTTACCTCTTGAACTAGAGGCTAAATTGCAGAATTTTAAAATATTACCCAACAAACAGATTTGCGTGGAGCATGACATTTCTTATTGTGTAATACTTCCTCTGATTCAAGTTGTCTTCAAGCCTCCCTGCTTCTGTAACACTTCACTCGCACAGCTGATTCTGAATACTCGTTGAAACTAAACTACAACTAAAACTGGCCCAAACATGTATTTTATGCGTGAAATGAAATCGCAAGGTCTCTCGTAGCTTTCCGTTTCAAATTCAACACACTTTCTGAAAGCCGCAACTCCTTTCACAAGTTGTGCAGCTCTAATTTAGTGTAGAAGCGCAGTAGACTGTGAGACCATTACCACGAGGCTTTATCCTGTTCGCCTGCCTGCATACAAATGATCAGCACTCGCAGCAGTGCTGGTCATGCATGAATGCGACTTTACTTTGAATCCTGAAACTTCAAAACCAAAACAACAGTGAGAGTTGAGGGAGATGGGCATGAGAGATAAACCTGATGGAATGAAACAATGGGGAAAAAAATAAAATAAAAATAAAAAGTTGACCATATGTAGCTTAAGTAAAAAATAAAACTAAAATAAAAAATAACTAATTAAAAAATATATTGATACTCTCTTCTTCTCCCTGCATTGGAAAGAGCCTTTTCTTCATGTGAACTGACTGTGGTTTGGTCTTACTCTAGCAAAGCTGGTTTGACCTAGATGACATTTGCAGCAAGGCATTGTGGGAGTCAGTTATGCATTACTCCTACAGCTGAGAACCACAGTATATGGCAACTACCTGACTAAAACAGGTTTAACCTGCTGTATATTGGCATTTTGAGCCAAGAAAAATGTGTGATGAAATAATAAATAAGAAAAAACTAAGAATTCATTACTACAACTGAAATCTGGGCTTTCAGGGTCTCTTAATTTAATTCAACAATTCTTCTCAGGATCTACCAATTTCATTTTTGTTTTATCGGCAACTATACTGTGACAAATGGCTGAAATCTACTTCAAACCAGCATCTCTGTACTTTTGAGGTTTCTGGCTCATGCTGTACATTCAAGCCTGCTGTAATCTGGTTCAGCGCTGCTGCAAGGAAAGACCTACTTGATGAGATCATTCAGAAGTGAATGTGTGCGATTCAGCTTCTCTAGTCCCTCCGAGCTACAATTAAATCCAGCCTCTCACAGAAAAAGCAGAGCACAGTTGAGCAGTGTGGTAGCAGCGAGGGTTCAAAGTATTTTAGACTTCTCAAAAACACCGTTCTTCACCATCAAGGTATGAAAGATGTAGGATCAGTACAGACGGAGTTAGATGGGAAGTGCCTTAACTACTTTTAGGTCTGAGAATTTATAAATGTAGCGTCATGCAGCGTGAGAGGTTTGCAAACAGCATATTTGGGTTTACTAATATTTATTGGGTTGAGCAAAAATGAAACTAACAATATTTTTTTATAAACACATCTTTACTTTCAGCAGTTTCTTTTCTCTGTCCTGGATTATTGTTTATAATTTTAAAAAACAAAGAAGCTAGATTTATTGTTTTCAAGGCAATGGTTTTCAATCTAAACCAGTGTTCATGTGGGAGAGGTTTGGTTTTCATTGACTTTACCATAAGAAAGGCAAACACACTGCTAAACCTGCTGATTCTCACTGCAGACCAGACCATTAATTGATCAACAAAGTGTGTGTCTGCCTGTCACACAAAATAATCATCCAGTAAGAAGTATTTTAAAATACATTTCTGATAGAAGATTAAAATTACAGTCAAAGTTTCACACATTTTTCAATGTTAATTTTGTCACCTTCGGCATATTATATTTCATTTCAATCTTTTTTCCCAGCTTTTGCAACTACTACATTTAAAATGTTCCTAAAAGAGCTAATGGTACATTACGTAAACATAGCAAAACACAAATGGTTAACTTTGCATTAATTAAAAAAGAAAATCAGAACTTTTTATAGATTAAAGGAGATGGCCACTATTTCTGTATCAAAAATTGCTGTGCACCTGATAATGGTTCATTAAACAAAAACGGATCACAAAAACAGACAAGCTTTTCCTAATACATGAAAAATTTTGCAAACTGTTACGGTTTATATTTACCAAAAACTGCATAAAAAAATTGAATGAAAGCACACAATGTGTACATTTCTAACATTACACCGGAGTAGATTTATTAGTCCTGTAAGCTAGAAGAGACTGAAACACATTTGAACGATCAAGATGTGAAGTGGAACAAAACCACACCTCAGATTTAAAGTGTGTGAGTGTTTTAACACGGTGTGTGGATGAAGGTTTGGTGCGGGGGCAGAAACAGCCAGTTTCATATGAAAACTGAACCTCTACCACGCTGATTCACCATCTGCGCCAACACGCCTGCTCTGTGTGTCCACCGACATGTGGGCGGCCACATGAGGACGTCATGCCTGGTTTAACACGCAAAAACAAAATCCTCAACGTCGACACCCTGTCCTACCATAATTTGATGATTTAATAGAGTGAAAATATTCGACCAAATCTTTAGGGAGAGAGTCAGCATGACCTCTTCTCTTAGCGGAGAACCTGAAACGGTTTTCTCTATTGTGTGTGAAAAAGATGTGGGGATTTTTCCTCTAGAGTAGGCCGTGCTATTTATAGCTTTATGTTGACAGATTGCATGCAAAGTGCTTTTTGCCTCCTTTCCACATTCAGTGTGAAGGTGCTGCTGAAAACAGGGAGCCTACAGTGAAAGCATCCTGTTGAAGGCCTTTAGATGATACAAGACTGCGCTCTCTTCTCATTATAAAGCTGCTAAGGCCTTCAAAAAGGCGACATCAGAAGGCAGAAGTGAGAGTAATGCTCACGTCTACCAGCACAGCCAGCATGGCAAATCAAAAACTGGAACAAACACACACACA
>JAVKLF010000069.1:7540168-7556573 GCA_034783495.1 Millerichthys robustus | reverse complement strand
GCAGAAGTGAGAGTAATGCTCACGTCTACCAGCACAGCCAGCATGGCAAATCAAAAACTGGAACAAACACACACACAGATTCACACACATCAGAGCCAAACATCAAGAGCAAACTGCTTGTAGCAACACAAACCACCACATTTAGTAGCTTCATCCCTCTCTGCTATTTAAAAGCAGAACAATCAGCATGTGTTAAAAAAAACAAGTCTTATTTTTTAAAGGATTCAAGGACCTCTGATATGGAAAGGCAAAGCCTGTATTTTAAAGGACAACATATAAAAAGCTCTATCATTTTAATTTGAAAGTTGAGGTGTTGACGACAGGGCTCATCTGTTTTTCTATCTTTGATGAACTGTTAAAAACCTGAAAAACAATTAGGAAGGTAAAGCACCATAGATTGAGGCCAAAGATATTCATGTCCATTCGAATTTTTGGCATTCTTTCAACAGTTTGGCAGAGTTGTAATAACATATTTATTTATTTTTAGAGGGAGGTCATTTTGAATGTTACCTGCAAAGAATTTCAAGGTGATTTTTATAAATAACACAAGTTGATAGGTATAAAACCCAAAGATTACATCAGTTCAAGTCACTGTTCTTTAAAAGAATCCAGGATCAAAGAAGTAAAATATTAAACTTCTTGTCAAGTGGTTGGTTAAACCTTGAAAAGTAATGAGGTGTTGTCTCTGGTTTTATCAGTCCTTTAATAGATGGCATTTTTTAAAAATCTACACCTACATATTATTTATTTGTGATCCAAGATTGTGTAAATTAGCATACAATGAAGCATAACCCAGGCACAGGGTGGATCACAAGCTCGGGTTCTCTCAGAACTGATCTCAAGCCTGAGCAGGGTTACATTAAGAAGAATATCTAGCATAAAACTTGTCAAATCAAACAGGCCGATCATCACAAACAAGCTTTCCAAACTGGATCAGTCAAAGTGTACTCGGGTTAACTACAATCGCTTTCACTACGGCTGATCAACACTGTGTTGGTGGTAACTGTGCTGCTGTTGACCAAAGACAAAGGAAGCAAAAAGAGGTGAACGCAGTTCAGGAGGCAGAGAAGTAAGGCAGACGTGGAGGTTAGAGTACGAGCTTTATTGAACGGACTGGTAAATTAAGATGGCTGATGAGATGAAGACAGTGAAAGTAGATACAAAATATTATGTTTACAGGGGACCAAGACAGCAAGTAAGGTCAGATGGGAAGAGGAATGAAGCAGGAAAGAAGAGTATGGAAATGGTGTAGAGTTGAAGGATGAAAAAATATTTGGACAGTGCTGTGAACTTGATTTCGACTAGAGGAATCTTTAAAATTTCTGCTCTTTAATAATCTAGCTATGTGCAGAAGCGTGCCCATAAAACAAGGGGGCCACAGTCAGTCCTTCCCACTGATGACTCAAGTGTGTCATCATTTTACTTTTGATCTGCTAAATCGACAAGAGCAGACACGCAAAAAAGCAACGCAAGGAGGAGTATTATGTGCACTTAAGAAGCAAAACAGACAACCAGACCTGCAGAAATTACAGAGTCCAGAAATTAAGTTCTGGATTGAATACAAAAAGGCTAAATTTCCATCTCACTTAAGAATTATTACTAGATTGAATACTAGAGCTATAAATCAAGTACCTTTGAATAAACAGAAGCATTCATCTCTGGATGTACTCCTCTCAGAGAAGTGAGCTTATTCTGCATTATGATAGAAACATGGATCAATTGGTCCATTATGCATACAATAACAGCTGAGTGCAAAATATGCTAATCAATATATGAATTACAGAAGGTGAACAGAATGAGCAGCAGAAATTAGTACACTTTACATTACAAGTTGGGACTGTACAGGGAACAAGTACAGGGACTGTTGCTGTTGTTGGTTTAAGCATTTTGTTTCTCCAGGAGACTGTTTTGGGTTATACAATTGCTGGTGTTATTGTGTCAACCTTCTACAAAACAAAGAAATAGCTCAGTTCAACACAAAATAAGGAGCTTATCGCTCCAAGGACCTAAAAATAGGTGTGCACACAGTAGTATTCTGAGAAATAATAAAGTCTTTTATGAAATTAATCACAGACCAATAAGAACACATTGAATGTGTCGCACTGACTGGGATGTTTAGAGTGTGAGTGTGTGTATGTGTGTTCACTTGCTGCTGGTAATGGAGCATATAATACAGTCTGTCAGATGGAGACTACAGCAAACCTTACAACAAGAAAAACTGCTGTAACCCAACCTGAAGCTCAGTTAAATAAAATAAAATGCTGCACTAAACATCCTTATAGGAAACTACTTGAAATATGATTACTAGTTCACATTAACCAACATCAACCCTAAGTGTAGCTTGTAGCCTCACATCAGTTGTCGCACCAACAACTGTTTGAATTTAAAACATACTTTCTCAGAACAAACAAAGAAAGCATTTGTTTAGGTAGTTGGTGTCACTGCACGTCATCTAATGCGAAAAGGTTATGCCTGAGCGCATCAGCACGTCTGTACCTGCACCTGACTGGGGTTTATAACCCCATGCCAAGTAAAATGAACTCCCCGTTTCAGGGCTGTTTCACAAACTGAGATAATGAGATAGAAAACTTGCACAGGTTACACATGAAATATTTGAATGCTGCTTCACCTTCATGTCTCAAAACGACAAAGACTTACCATTTGTTAAAGGTTTTAATGTACCAGTAGTCAAAACACAAAATAAATGAGGTCTCCTAAAATACAAATGAAAAATAAATCATTCTATCTTCACTTTGGAATGACAGAGGGCGTAACAAGTTTTGCCATGTTTAACATCTTACAGCTGCGGCACTGTCGGGTACCATCATGTCTGTCCTTCTTTCTGGACTGTGAATGCAACACAGATGAGGAACTAGTCTTAGTTAATGATGTGTATGCACAGTGTCACTACTGGTTCTTTAAAAAACTACACTTTAGTCTACACAGTGTTTATATTAGCATTTTGCAGCTGTGCTCTGTGGTTATTCTGACACCCAGCAACTTTGAACATTGAGGACATTTAGACACCACAACGTAAAATACCAATAAAACTAATTTATAAATATGTTTGTATGTAGAATTCAACAGAAAAGCAGGTAGAACCACGTACTAGATGTGAACACCGTCCTTGAATACTAAAGATTAATAAAAATGTTTTACATATGTGCATTAGTCATTGAAAAAGACCACACTTTCGTTGTTTTATGACTATCACGTCATTATGAAAACACAGTTACATTAAAAAATACAAATTATACATTTTAAACTCTGTCATTTACAGTTCTTCGAAAGAAACTGAAATCGGAAAATTTCTGAACTGTCAGCTCAGAGTTAAAACAAAAAACAAAATTGTGATGGATGCATCTCTTTTGCAACCACACCTAGGGGGAATCTTTATTTTCTGCAACAGAGATTTCAAAACTACTGGTAGACTGTCATTTCTGACCGGTGTGCAATAAAAACGAACAGCTACAGCGACGAGGTCTAATTTCCTGCGTATCCAACCAGCTTTAACGGCTTCCAGTTTTCACAAGGGAAACTTTGAGCTCATTGAGACTAATTTAATGTTTATGCTGCACTTTCACAATACATGATGGGACAAATTCATCTATCTGATTGTTTCACTTCCACTTTCAGGAACTTCTGTGGCTCTTGGGCAGGAAGGAAATAACAGTTTTTGCTGTATGGTTCTGAGTGCAAAATACCTTTCATGGCTCACAGAGATTCATATTCATTTTAAATGTATATCCTAAATTCCTGGTTATTCATTTTAGGTCAACCACATGTGTTAAATTTGCAGAAAAGCAAGTTTTAAATTGCAATACTAAGTCTTCTGTTCTGTACTCCTCATCTAAAGGAGTGAATACAGTAAAAGAAAACTGTGTACATCTGCTAACAAGTGAGCATCAGACTGAGTATTATCAAAAATAAACAGGTTCCACAGATGGCCCAGCTGTCAGTGTGTGCATTCCCTTTAATGATGCATCATTTGCGGTCTCTGCTCGAGCCAAAGTTTAAGAGCGCACGAGTCCAGTGGATGGCCTGGCTGCTGAGGGTCAGCCGTGTAACGTTCAATGTCTCCATCCAAATAAAGGAAAAACCAGTTCACCAGCATAGCGTCGACATTCCTCTGAGAAACCAGCTACTATTGTGAATAGAGGAAGTTAACGGTATATGGACAGCATTCAGCGCTTTAATGTTAGTATCTACTACTTTTAATTTCACACTACATGGTAACGACACCACAGAGTCCTTTCTTTAACCTGAACACGTTTATGACTCATTCATTTGACAAATCTAAAATTGACTAACAAGCTTTGCTAAGTGGCAAACAGAATGGTAAGAGGTAGACAGTCAAGAAGCCGGAAAGATGCTCTAGAAAGTAGAAAATGTTTATTTATTGCTTACCTTGATGGTTTTTATTTTTTATTGAATTTTTGAGAAACACACCAGTCGACGTTTAGATACCACGCTTGAAGAAGCGGTAGTACGGGTTTGAAGAAGAAGAAAAGCGATATGCTGTCGCTGTTTCCTGGTTAGTGATCCCGGCGTCACTGTGGAGGAAGGGGTGGGAGTTCGGTTTGTTTCACTATTCAGCGCGGAAGGCGGAGCGGTACACACCTTCTCGCTATCAGATAAATGGACCCGCCCACTCGGAAGACGCCCGGTTTATGCAGACCAACAGTCACTTCTAGTGTAGTGGTGGGAATTTCGTCTTTTTTTCCGAGATTCGACTATTTTGCTTCTCAGCTCATCAGGAAGAGCCGTCTCCTTTTGCTCCAAAACAGCTAATTACGTTGACTGTTAGAGTTACCATGGCACGCCGTTTTATCATAAATTCGGTTCCGCCTGACTATCCGTAATTACATTCCAGATATCTAAAAATGCATTTTGACTAGACAAAACTACATTTTGACTATCTGGAACGGTAATTTAAGATATCTATTGCTTGCCACAGAGTTACCTGTTTTAATATGGTGACATACGCAATGACATACGCACTTAGAGTAATAGAAGCAATGGGCTTTTAACAGCTATCTGAATACAGAGTTTTCTAACACAGGGTTGCAGCAACATCATTGCCCACTTGCCCAATATACTGCATTTTGTAATGTTGATTGAACTTTTAAATGATTTTTTTATTCATAAAAGGTTCATGTAAATAATTTTATAAACTTATGCATTGGAATTAATTTAACATCATACGATTATTAGCAACAGAGGCTAGCTGGATCATTTTCAGTGCAGCCTGTGTCTCTTCCTGGAAAATTACTGTGTGATACAAGACTGGTGGTGTCAAGGTTTGTAAAGTAGATTTTGTGGAAGCCGCTACAAATTTATTTATATAGGAGCTGCGTTAAAATGGCAGCAATCTACTTTATTCTTTAGGTGTGTCCCAATTCAGGGGTACCAAGCCCACATGACACACCTGGATGTAGTTAGACATAATTAGTTAATCCACTGTATAAAATGAGTTAAAAAATACTGCCTCTCCCAAATCTTGAAGCATTTACATTTGTTTAACAGCTTCCCTTGTCCTTCGGTGACCAGCAGACACCAATCAAGCCTAATTAAAACTGCCCAGCTGTTTTCAGTTAAGCTTTGTGAGGCCTATAAAGAGAGGCTGAACGGACTGAGCAGGTCTATTTGATATTTAAAAAAAGCTGAGAAAGTTAGTGAATTGTAAGTGAACTTGGTTGTTATCTGGTAAATCTATTGAACAACCATGCCTAAACAGAAGACACATGTTAATGTGGTCATCATCGGCCATGTTGACAGTGGAAAGTCCACCACCACTGGACACCTGGTCTACAAGTGTGGTGGCATTGATCAGAGGAAACTGGAGAAGTTTGAGAAGGCTGCGAGTCAGGTCATGAGGATTATTACTAATTTTTTTTCTTCCAAAGGAATGTGCAATCTAATTTTTTTTTTAATGTAATTTTATTTCAGATGGGGAAGAGTTCCTTCAAATTTGCCTGGCTGTTGGACAAACTGAAGGCCGAGCGTGAACGAGGGATCACCATTGATATTTCCCTGCTGAAATTTAACACCCAGAAATACAGCATGACCATTATTGATGCTCCAGGTCATCGTGATTTTATCAAAAATATGATAACTGGGACATCTCAGGTAAATGAAATAATTTTAAAAAGAAATTCAGCTCTCATGAAGGCAATGGCTGCAGATTATATCTCGTTTCAGGCTGATGTTGCCCTCTTAGTGGTTTCTGCAGCGAAAGGTGAATATGAAGCGGGTGTGTCCAGAAGTGGTCAGACTAGAGAGCATGCCTTACTGGCCTACACGCTGGGTGTCAAGCAGATAATCGTCTGTGTGAACAAGATGGATATGACTGAACCGCCATACAGCCAGAAACGCTATGAAGAAGTGGTCAGAGGTGTAAAGGTGTTCCTAAGGAAGATTGGCTATGATATCACAGCTATACCATTTGTTCCCATTTCTGGCTGGACTGGAGAGAACATGACCACCCCAACCCAAAAGGTAATGCTGTTTACCTAAAATGATCACATGTTGCAGTGAAATATGATGAATATGTGTGCAGATGCCATGGTACCAAGGCTTTAAAGTACGACAGAAGGACAGCACAGCAAGTGGGAAGACTCTGCTAGAAGTCCTGGATGCAATTCATCCACCCGTACGCACAATTAACAAACCACTACGTCTGCCTCTGCAGGATGTGTACAAAATTGGAGGTAAGGATTTGTAGGTGTACAATTAGTTTAAATCTAGTGTCTAAACATGTGGTTACTTTTCAGGAGTTGGGACTGTGCCAGTGGGTAAGATTGAAACTGGAATCCTCAAACCTGGCATGACCCTGATGTTCTCCCCTGCCAAGCTGACGGCAGAAGTAAAGTCCATTGAGATGCACCACCAGGGTCTGGACACGGCGCTGCCAGGGCACAACGTTGGCTTCAACATTAAGAACGTGTCCGTCAAGAACCTGCGGAGAGGAGATGTTGCTGGTAATGCTCAGCAGGATCCTCCTTCAGATGTCCAAAGCTTTGAAGCTCAGGTTTGTATGAAACTTTTGAACAAAAAAAAACATTCTCGCCACAAACAACTCTGATCCTCTTTAGGTAATCATTTTGAACCATCCGGGGAAGATAAAAACTGGTTACTCCCCGGTGCTTGACTGTCACACTGCCCACGTCACCTGCCGCTTCGCAGAGCTGAAGGAGAAACTTGACCGCCGCACAGGCAAGAAGCTGGAGGACCATCCACAGATCCTTTTGTCTGGAGATGCTGCGACGGTCAAAGTAGTTCCTGTGAAGCCCATGTGTGTGGAGAGCTTCTTCAATTACCCTCCCCTAGGTAAAAACATTTCTTACTGCAATATTTTGACATTGAAAAGTATTATAGCGTTCTTTGTCTTCACAGGTCGCTTTGCGGCACGGGACTTGAAGCAGACTGTTGCTGTTGGAGTCATAAAGTCTGTGGAGAAAGACCACGGGTCAAAAGGGTCTCTCAAAACCCAAGGCTCTAAATAAAACTGTAAAGCAAAATCTAAATATGGGAAAGCTGCTGTTTGCAGAATTCAGTTGGATTTGTAAAATGTTGTGTTAAAGGTTTCATTTAAGTTTGAATGCAAGGCTTGAACTTTATTTTATTTAATAAAGTGTTCTAAAAACTGTCACTGCTCAAAGTACTTGAGTACTTAAATGGCTTATTAAACTGTACTCACTGAAATGCCGAAGCTGTTAAAGACAAAAAAGGCTAGATCTCCAGTAGATTAACACCAGAGCTTCAAAACTAGCATTTGGTATGAAATAACCAAAAGCATCTTTAAAAGAAACCTGCACTGAACTTAAATGCTGTTTGACCACAAATTCAAGTTTATGGAAATACCCCTTACAAATCCAAAGAGTTAACATTGTCTTGAGCATTAAAACTACAAAAATGAAAAGGCCGGGTCAAGTTTGAGTACAGCACTTTAATTGATACAATGGGTTGATGGGTTTGTTCCTCTTTAATATGGGAAGAACTGCAAGTCTGAGGACTGAGTGAAAATGCATTGTCAAGACCTTTCTGGTTTACAGGCAGCCTGGAAATGTGCTGAATCAGGAACGTGGAATGATACATGATTCAAACTAAACCCAACTCTCAAAAACAAATTCAAGCTCGAGGTTTTACAAGACACTGAAATGTGAACACAGGTGAAAACTTCTAGCCTGTGTGGAAAATCAAGTTATTGCTAAAATTCCCATACTAGTGGCTTACACAGGATACATTATTTTGTGTAGTCCTGAATATCAATAGTGGCTCTTCAAACCCTGAGGTGTTTGAATGCAGCACTTCGCTCATTTCCAGTTGTTGCACCATGCACAGAATAAAAAATAAAGGTCAAAAGGACTGAGATGGTGTTGAGTTCACACACACACAGTGAACAGCGTAAGGAGTAAATTGGTGACCTACAGTGAACCACAGGCTTTGATGTTCCACCACACAGTAGCAGCAGGTATCTGTACGGTAAAACAACCAGAATACACGTAACACACAAAAAGCAAGAACAAGGATTACATTTAATGAAAACTCTTCATCTCAGGAAAATCAGTGAGGAGACTCCTGCCTCTTTCAGTCAACTATGGTGGTAAACAGGGATGCAAGACAAATGACATAATGACCTATTTCACATTCCATTTCATATTTGCCTTTTTTTGTTATTCCAGAAATATAAGCTGATAATTACTTGAGGGCCAGTAAATTAATACAGATAAAATTCAGACTCTACTAACCTGATGCGTAATCTGACAGGCAGAGAGCAATCGTACATGTTTTGTACAATTAAACATGTATATACACTCACACACAAATATATATATTTACATACATATATACACAGGAACAGCATAAACATAGACTTTTTAGGTAAGTGCTAGGGTTTTTGAAAGTGGCTTTGTCTCAGCCATGCTATAGGGTTAAGATAATACTGGTAGAGGAAGAATACACACAATCTTTGTACAGCATGGATGTGGCATCCAGGTCTAGATGAGCCTTCTTGGTTTTTCTTCATTGTTTATTTTTCTTCATTTTTTCTCGCCTGTCGTGTGACCAGGGGTGTTACCGTTTGATAGGTATTTACATGTACTCTCAGTTTAGAGAGAGGCGTACTGCAAGTCTGTCTGGCTGTCAGTCACTTAAAATGTGCACAAAAGACATGGGGAACACCCCTTTTCTGTCCGGATCTCCTTCAATGTGTCCAATCTGGAATGAAAAACACAGGACGGGAAACTGTGAGTAAAACTGTACCGGTCAGGTTGTGGTGGCTGATTATACCGCGAGAGGTCCAAACAAAACTACAGGACTCACCCACCACTCCTGGTCCTCCTCTCCTGTAACTATAATCACCTCTCCCTCGACAAACGTCAGTTCGTCATCGTTGTCGGCCTGGCAGTCGTAGATCGTCTTCACCCGACGGACTTTATTCTTTCCCTGGACACACACAAAACCGAAACCCTTCCTTTTATTAATACAGAACTATATTTGAATTCAAATATTTTTCTTGTAGCTACCAGATTCAGCAATTAGTTTTTATTTTATTTTTTTTTAAATCACATAATTCATATATCTGTGGGACCTTATTGTATGCAGAAATCCCTACATTAATGAACAAAGAACTGGTAGATCCGTACTGTATTGATCTTTCTTGGTAGTGGAACTGGAGTCTCAGCGGTCCCTGGTGGTGTCCCGTTAGTGTCCTCAGCAGGTTGCTGTGTAGTTGGAGTTCCTATATTTGCCGGTTGATTAGGAGACGGCGAGTCTTGAGGCGGGGGCTGCTGTTGGGTTTGAGGCGGAGGTGGAGGCTGTGTTTGTGGCCTCTGAGTTGAATCACCGGGAGGCGGCCTGGGGGCGGACTCCGCTGTTCCTGGTTTGGGGGGGATGTCAGCGAGATGGGGTTTGGGAGGGAGATCTTTGAGCTGTGGCTTTGGTGGAAGGTCTCCCAGCTGGGGTTTAGGCGGGAGGTCAGAGAGCTGCGGCTTTGGAGGGAGCTCTCCAGGTTTTGGGGGAAGTTCAGACACCTGTGGCTTGGGGGGCAGATCGCCCAGCTGAGGTCTGTCTGCCAAAGGAGTCTTATGAGTGGTTTCAGTTGCTGGGGGGGACTTCTGGAAGACCTCTGGAGGAAGGCTGGGTTTATCCACAGACGGATGGTGAATGGTGTCAATCTTGCGCAGTGCCACTGGGAGGACAGCCATGCAGAATTACTAAAAACATGCAAACATCTTATTTAAACTTATAAATGCGACTAAAACCGTACCTTTCTGAGGTAGTTTGGGAAGAACTCTTGGCCCAAGTGTAGACTTTGTGTTGCTTGAAGTAGTGCTAGAAAAACATTTTTAGATGTACTTAAAAATAAATAAATAAAAAGAAAAAAACGTCCTCTTCTGACAAAAAACAACAACAAAACATTTAACTATCAGTGAGTTCCTGCCTGTTGTTACCTTTGCTGCTGAGGAATGCCTTCAAACTTGTTGGAAACAGGAGACATCTTAGTGACCGGAGGAGGAGTAGAGTCGCTTCCTAAAATATTAACATCGGCAACAACAAACTTAGCAGATCATCAGAGGGCTAATAGAATGAATAATTTGGTATAAATGTGAAAATAAATCAACATGCTGTGAATGGTTAAATAAAACAATGAGGGAAACGTCCTCTGGCTGAGCTCTCTATGAACTCATCTTATTTACGGTCGAATCTAGAGTGCTGGTAATTTTGACTTTGTGGTTGGATTTTGACGTAGATGAGACACAAGATAAATGATTTTTTTAAAAATCAAATAAAAATATCTGCATGTAAACTAAACCATTTAAGACTGTTTCTAATTAACCAGGAGAGTAACATATGCTGGAAATTCGATCGATTTGTTCTATTATGTGCATGTTTACGTGACAAACCACCAAATCTTCAAACTGAAAAAAGAGACCAAAAAAAATGGAACAAAAAAAGTTTAAAACTGGAAGAAAGAAGTCAAATGTTGTCACATGGATAGCAGTATCTAAAATTATTTTTAAGTGAATGCTTGGTTTATACTTTTTATTCCTTTAAACCTAATTTGAATCAAATTTTGCTCATCTTCAGATAATCCTGATTCTTTGTCATTAAGCTGGAGAAAAGCCCTGAGCGAAACTGGCCCATCTGTTTACGTGTGCTGGTTATCTCACCCCCGGTTAAGCCCCCTTTACTGTGCGGGCTGTGAGAGAGCGAGCTGGGTGGGTCGGACAGGGTGCGTTTGTGTCCAGGAGGGGGGGGCGGAGGTCTCTTCTTGGACAGGGTGGAGCTGACTCCTGGTGTGAGTGTGGAGGGAGGACCGGATGGGGGAGGAGGAGCTGGAGGAGTGATACATAAGACACATGAGGTGATGAGGTCAATCCCCCACGACAAATGCAGAAATAAAAAAAATTTTAAATAAACAATAACAACAAAACTCCCAAAACAGGTAAATAAGAGAATGGACAGAGAAGTGGACCTTCAAAACAAACACGTAAACACATAATGAGTTGGGATTTAGGCGTGTTTCTGATGTTTATTTTCCCCAATTACATCTGCCTAAATGTACTGAAACCCTAAAGCACTTGCTGGTCACTAAAGTACAGAAAAGTAGGATGAAAGCTGCAACTAGAGAGCTCAGCCAGAGAGGAATCAGCTGTGGTTAGGAGTTCACAGCAACAATGGCCAAAAAATCGTTCAGAAAAAATTTAAACTCATGTAGGCAAGAATGAATTAACAACTATCCTACATGCTCCATTTAATCAAAGAATAGTTCAGATCTTTTAAAGTTGGCTTTTGTGGAAACTTTATGAACAGATAATGTTATACCATTTAAATTAACTCCGTTTGGAGAAAAAAAAAAGATTAATTCTGACTGGATTGATGAGCTTGTTAGCTTTTAAAATTAAGTAGGATCTTTCCTATCTTCAAAATAAAAAGACTGAATTATCAAAATATTGATAGTAGTTGATGCAAATGGTATTTTATAAACCTTTAAATTGAATAAACCAACAGAAATGCTGCAGGACGTGCACCAGTTTACATCAGAGGAGCTGCTGCTACTACTGCTGTTATTAGTGCTGGTAAATAACCAATAAATTCACAAGTGTGCAATAAAAAAATAGACAGGAATATAAAACTTCATATCTTTTCCATTAACCTGTACAATCGTTTTGAGTTTTATATAGTCTTGGTCTCCCTTTGGCTAGCTGTTAGCTCATGAGTCCGATCAGAATTAACTCCAATAGGAAGGTTCAAATGGTAATTGTTCATACCTCTCCACACTTCAAAACATCTGAATTATAACCTTAAATGTAGAACTATTGCTATGACCTCGTACACCAGAGCTGTAAAGGACGAAAACAACTGAGGGATAAAAAGGGGAGAACATAAAACAAGATATTCACTGATGTATGGTCGAGTGCCAGCCAGAGTGGCGTAGTGCGAATGAGAGCCAAGGAATGCCAAGTGTGGAGCTGAAAGAATAGAAAAACAAAACAAAACAAAAAAAAGAGAAAGAAAACAGAACGAAGATGAGGAGTGTGGGAGAGAATCTTCCAAGCAAGTCGGTCTTATAAAGAGCTGCTCCCACACACTGGAAAATAACAAAGATGAAATCTTATCAGTGACAAAGAAAAAGGAAAATAGGAAAAACGGTGTAAAGAGAGCAAGCATCTGAGGAGTTAGAATGTCCCTTTAAATGCATAGATGTTATCCTTTCATTCAGTAAAAACCCATTTAAATAACCAGAAATGTAGCTACAGCAAATTAACTATTGATATTTCTAATCAAAAGGGGAAAAACAGAACCTTTATGTTATAGTTAGAAAATTAAATATAGTGCCACGGCAGTCCTGTAAACCTCTCTCTGTGCACAGAAACGTCATACAGGGTTATACTAAAATAAATTCTGTTTTTAGCTTTAGCCCTTTTAAAAGCCAAAGATAAAATGCTTACTTTCTGCACGCTTTTTTTTATTGTTCTGCTTTTTAAAAAACAAATTTAAGGCTGAAACATTCACAACCAAAGACTTACTGCTTTTAGAAAACATAGACTTGTGTGAAAAAGAGGAATATATTCTTTAGTCAAAAGTAACATCAGCTTTTCATGTGAAATGCATCACTTATTATTTCAAATCCTATCTGTGCAGCACTGCAATGAAAAGTTTGACAATCCAAGCATCTGTACCCAAATGCTTTGACAAAAGTCAGTTACTTAATGCTCTGTTTGATAAGAACAAGTTCAATTTCATAGCTGAAACAAAAAAACCCTTCAATGTTGAAATAAGGGATTACAGTTTTTTTTTGTTGGGATAGATGTTGAAACACTCTCTTATGCAGCCTTCTCAGTCTTGGGATGTTTGTTGAATGGTTAAGGTTGTGACAGCTCAGCAGTGGCTGGATTGTTATTTTTAATTGCAATCCTGCAGAGACAGCACGCTCACAGTCATTTCTCTGTGTGTGCACACAATAATATCAAGTGTGTGGAGCTTCCCTTTAACACCCCGCCTTCTCCTGCGGCTATGTTTTCCCTCTAGGTTTACTTTATAAGTTACCTAATGATACCTGTTTCCACCCTCTGATTTCAGTGCTGACAAATTGCATACCATTGCAGGGTGTGTGTGTTTAAAACTGACAGCACAAACAGGACACTTACCACTGATTTGAAAGTGATGTATTTAATTGTAGGATAAAACATTAAGATACTGAAGCCTATGTTCTGTCTATGATAATCAAACGCAGTAGACAAAACACACAAACTTTGGATAATTCTGGAAGACAGGGTTATATTTGCAAAAGCAATATCAGCATAGTCTAAGTTTGGATTTAATAGGCCAATAAAACTGAGGACTGTCTAAAAATGGATGCAGGAGCTATTGGAGCAGCCATGTCTGACCTTTGCCCTGGTTCCTGGGCGGCAGTGGTGGCCCGTCAGCCACGGGGGAGGAGCTGAGGTCGGTGGAGGCGCTGTACATCTGGTTGGTAAAAGCGCTGTAGGAGAGCCGCTGCTGCTTGTCCCTCTGGGTGATGAAGCCTGGTAGGGATAGCTTGTCATGTGGGGAGAGGCTGGAGGAGTGACAGAAGCTCTGAGGCCGCGGGGAGCGGTCCTTCTTGATAGGACTGGGCTGCAGAGCGACACATGTATGCAATAAGATTTATTAAACAGAGCAGAGTAAACCTGATGAGCCTCTGGACTATCTGAAATAAATTAAAAGTCTTACACTGCAAAAATAGTTCATATAAGCAAGACATCTAATCTTAAATCCAGCCAAAAAGTATTTTTGATCTTGCTTTGAAACTGATTTCCTAAGCAAGAGCAGAATGTGTTAAATTATTAATCTTGTTAGCCTGGAAACTTTATTTATTTTAAGAAGTCTTGCCAAGTGCAATTGTCTTATTCTACTAGCAGATTATTTCAGCTAATTTGAATCTGCACCTTCTTAATTCAGTTTTTGCAGTATACTTTGATATGACAACCACAAATAATGTGCGTGTCCCCACCTTATCATCCAGGTCATCGTCGCTCTCATCCATCTCCTCCAGTCTGAGGCTCCACTCATACTCCACATGGATGTGAGGGTTAAACTTTCCCTCTGCAGCCTGCACAAGCTGACACAACAGAACAGCATCAAAACACAGCTCTACCATCTGTTTTTATTAAACGACAGCAGATCATATAAAGGTGGTGTGAACAGGACACAATCAACAAATGTTGTGGGTTCCTGAAACATGATCCTTTTGAATTAAATCATCTTTTTTTTTTTTTTTACTGGATTTTACCAGTTTATAAAAGTAAAAATGTGCTTCAAAATCTGTGTGAATCGTTTTTATATATTAGAGATTCTGCACTTATTTATTTTAGTTCTTTTTGTTTGCTTGTTCACAAATGCGTTAATAATAAACACTCATGAACAATTTCTTCCACTCGACCGTGCACCGCCTGAGGCTGGAGACAGACATTTGACTGCCATCTAGTGTTCTGACTGAATACCTGCTCACTATATGTTCTCATGCAGTTGAAGCACTTAATGTTTTGGTTTATTTAATATACACACTCTTTCCTTGTATTCTTCAGGGTTTTAAGTCGATTTTTAATTTTCTGACGTAATGGTTAGCAGATCCAGCTGGCTGGCTCCAGTACTTACTGCCTCCTCACACTGACTGTTCCTCAGTCGCCTGGCAACATCCAGAGCCGTCTCTCCGTTCTGATTGGCTGAGGTGTAAGGAAGGGATGAAAAAAAAAAAAACATCAATGCTTAGAGCCTGATGTGTGCATACAGACGACATAAACTGGAGGATGAACCCTGGCTCACTGATGTCGGTGGCTGGTTTGCCCCTCAGGAGTAACTTGAGACACTCTGGCTTTTCGTACATGCAGCAGTAATGCAGGGCGGTGTTCCCCCACTCCGTCTGCTTATCCAAGTTACCACTGCAGAAAAGAAAAATAGACACAGACTCATATAGTCAGGACACCTGAAGAGGTTTTCCTCAGGTCTATGAGTTCAGGTTATGATGTTTTTAACATCATAAGGTTGTGTTGAAAAAGGTTCTATGCTGCTCAGATATGTTGTTTTTCTTTCAACAGCTCCTGTTCTGCTGCGGTTGTCACAAACAATTTGGGAATTGTTTTACACCAAATGACCCTCTTGGCGCCACATGGGCTAAAAATCTATAACCTCAGGATTACGTGATGGCGGTACTGACCATCAAGCTCCCGCAGCCTCATGCTGCTCAGATATAGAAAAAGACTAAATCTACGTCTGAAATATTAATTGTAAAAATAACTACAAGACAGACATGCTTGAAAGTCAAATACAACATTTTAAATAAGCTTTCATTGTAAAAGTGTGGTCATTAATTAATAAAAGAGTCCTGCTGCTTTCTGTGGAAGCTGTTAGAGTGGTGGTGGTGGATAAACAATTGAAAAGAAGAGAATAAATTAAAGCAGAGAGCTTGACCCATTTCTGTTTGCCTTGTGGGAATCTGAGCTGTGCCGAGCTAAGCCTACCTCTGCTCCTCGGCGCTTTACTGCAGAAAACAGAATCTAACATCAAATTTGATGCTGCATCCCTCCCCCCAATAATGTTGTATTTTAGGACACTTTTGCTGCTTCCACACAGGTAAATGCAATCAATACTATTTCAATATTTTTAAGCAGAAATTGATGTTACCTGTTCTGGACAAGGAAGTCCACCAAATGCAGCGAGGTCTGATCAGCTGTGCGTACTGCGTAGTGCAGCGCTGTCTCTCCGGATTCCTGCAGGGGGCCATCAAACACAGCATGCTGAGAGACTGGGCAGTATCTATTCTTTATTCTGTTGTGTGTCAATGTGTGTGTGTGTGTTGTCAGCATTTAAACAAACTGCAGTAAACAAAATGGCTCCTAAAAATAAAAAATCTGCAATA
>JAVKLF010000069.1:7481107-7504970 GCA_034783495.1 Millerichthys robustus | reverse complement strand
GCTTCCGGTCTGCCACCCACACAGCAAACAAGCAAACACACACACGCACGCACGCACACACACACACACACACACACGCACAATAACCCCCCAACAATACCACAAACCCATCTCCTTTGTCAGAAGTAGGCGAGGCAGAACAGTTATTATTAAAACTTTCTCTTTCTGTATGGATTTGTTTTCCAGACTTCTCCACTGGTTCAACATATAAACATCTTCATGGTTGCATTTCCGGGCCATTAATCTGCACCTCTAAATAATTGACGTGGGGCTGAATTAGGATGAGACGATGTCACAACAACTTTTTTTTCTCTTTTCCCGATGACTCAGTAGAAGTACATACAGGGAATGACAACTCCCCTGCTGGGTCAAGTCTCCCCCTCAGGTTACACTATTAAATATTCACACTGTGCCTTTGCATAATTTACCTTGTCAGCATACCAAGGAAATGGCGTGGACAAAATAGATGTGGATGCATTGAGTTTGGGGGATGACAACTATGTGCTCGGCAGAACAAAACAAAAAACAAAGGATGTTTTAAACAAGGTTCACTTCAGGCAAAAGTAGCACCAAAGACACCCTCTCATCTCTGCAGCGGCTCTGTTTTGTTCATGATGCACATGAGCTCACACATGTCTGAGCAGGAATCTAACAGGACTACAGTTTTCATAATAGAGATGCTGCTAACTGATTTAGGTTTGCTGTCTAATGCCATGGGTGTATTCCAGTCTGAGCGACCCAGCTTCTTGCCTTTGTTTAAACACGGAGGATGATGCTAGCTCGCGCCGTTTTAGTGCAAGTAGAGTGGTCCTCCTCGTCATGTGATCTCTATGAAAGGAACAAAAAAATTCCAGAGCGGCTACTGGAGCCTGACGCACATGGCGGCCCTGTCCGACAGATGTTTTTCGTTTGTGCTGCAGAGGATCAGAGGCACGGAGCCAGAGAGGTGATTCATGATGCGAGCCTCCTCCTTGTTAAAAGTCAGCAGACAAAAACTGGGCTCCATGTTGAGATGAAACACAGCTATTGGCTCTGTTTGGGCAAACTTTCATCGAAAAATATAAAATAAACTTGTAAAATCAGAGGTTTACATGTTGTATGGAGAACTAGGCCTCTGCTTCCTCTCCTAGCAACCCATGTCTTGTGACTATCCTTGTTATTTTACCATTTATCAAATGTTTAAATGCAGTTATTTTGGCCCACATCTTTGATGTAAAGTAATGTAAAGGGAAAGGCGGCGGGTGCCACATTTAATGATTCCGCCTTTACACGACAGATTACACTAAACACTGCAAGCCTGATGTAATTCCTGTTTGCAAAAAAATGTGAAATGAGGTCACATTTTGGTATTAGCTCACTACAATGAAGGTGTGTGCTTTCTTTTCGTTTGATGCTCCATTTAATCAGGGCAGGAGGGATGCCATCATGGGAAACACACACACACACCCAAAACATAAACCCACCTGCCTGACCTGATTGCATTTCACCCTCCTTGGTTTTATTTCCAGTTTTAATTAAAGGGCCTTGCAAATCACTCGCTGCTTTTTGTACCAGAGTTTTGGATTGAGATCATCTTATTATGAGAAACGACTGTGCTGCATTTTGGTCAAACCTCAAAAGTAACATTATGCACAAGCCCATGCAAAACCGTGAGATGACACACTTAGGAGTTTGTGTTGTGAGTGACGCTCAGCTACTACCACACCAAACTTTAGCTTGTTAACTTTAAAAATGCCAGAATGAAATAGCCATTTGGGTTTTCTAAGGTCAGTCAGCTGTGACAGACATCTTAAATGGAGTTGGCTCCAAAGGTTAGTCAGCTGTAGATGTACATTACATCCAGTATTTACTTCCTGAAAGTTTCACTAAAAATCCATCAAGTGGTTCATGAAATATTTTAATGCAGACAGATGAAGTGGCCTCCACTAGATAATGACAAAGTTCTAAACAAATATCTTGTGCGTTCTGTTGGACCTCAAAACATGTGTTGGGTATGTGTCTTTGCTACGACCATGTCAAACTTCAGGCAATTATCTGTCAATTTGACTTACTTACAAAAATGTTTGTATTTATTAGGGTCAGTTGACTGTGGAGGCCATCTTGAATCAGGGTGACTCCAATAGTTATCTGGTTTTAGATGTCCTTCTAATTATTACTTTCTGTAACATTTCATTAGATTCTATTAAATGGTTCAAAAGATTTAGCTAAAAGACAGACATGGGCACAAAACATTAATGGTTAATTGGCGGACAATAAAGACAGCAGAGTCTGTTTCAATGCACCCAGGGCTTATGTAAAAAAGGGAGAAATTAATCTAAAACATCCATATCGGACAGCAGTCAGTGACTAAAATGGGTCTTTTTTTCTATCACACAAACACAGCTACAGCCTGGCAGCCCTGAGTTATGTAACACTGAACACAGAGCTGCAGGCCTGAGTGCACATCCTTCTATTCCCTGCACTCTTCCAACAAAGCCAGCCTCCTATTCTATTATCATCATTATTATTTCTTCGTATATCTGGTCAGAAATAGCTGCACAATTCCCCCTCAGACATAAACAGTAATAGATTACACTGGCTCTGCGTCATCAGTCTGAATGAACAGCAGTGAAATGTACGGATTTTTCAGTAGGTTTTACATTTAATGGGCGTGCAGCATTAAGAAAATGGACTTTTACAGCAACAGGTGCCATTATGTGTGGCGTTTGTGCATCATGAAGCCTATTCTGTTCCCCCGATTGAGTTATAAACACCATCGGGACAATTAGATGTAGTTTGTCGTGTATTTACAGGAGATAGTTTCTGTTTAAAGCAAACAAAATGATGAAAGGGGAAGGGGTTATCTACCCCTCTCTGAGTGGCCTTACCTCCTCCAGCACGTTCACGGTGTTCCTGCAGCTCTGCATGCGGGTGGTGAAGCTGGACGTGGTCGGGGAATTGTAATCCTCGGTTGTCTCCGAGAGAAACTCGGACACCGATATTTGATCCGGCATCATTTAACGGGGAGAGGGGGGGTGGGTTAAAATGCCCACAGAAAGGCTCGGCGGTGAAGCTTCAGAAAGACAAAAGCATGTAAGAATAAAAAACAGAAAGCTGATGGTGGGGAGGTGCGAGACGAAGAAAGGACAAATCCGGGTTTTTTTTTTCCTTTGCAGAGCTGAGCAGTGTTGAAAGTATCGGGAAGATCAGGACGTGTCTTCTTCGTCTCAAATGACTTCGATGTTCTCCGGGGAGAAATTTGGCTAAATCTTACAGGGGTGCGTCCCCTCAGCGAGTGGTTTCCTTGAGAGGGAGAGGTCTAAAAAGCGACACGTTCATACGTAGTGTCACCCCCGCGTCTTGACTAAACCTCGGAGAAAGAGCCACGGTGAAGAAATGCCTTCATGATCTACAGATGTGCAAAGAAACGACGCGCGTGTCGTCAAAGCAGCGCACCGTTAGCAGCCCGAGTTTGGGGTTTTAGCATAGTCCGTAGTCGTCTGGAACTGTGCCGCGGTTCGGTCCTCTGCTCTTCAGCCGTAGTTTGTGTGTGTTCCTTTTTTCAAAAGCCAAATGGTGCCGCAGACACATTCACTACTACACTCTCTTCTGCTCCGCTGCGTTCAGAGCTGTGAGCAGGAGGGCTCAGGTCAAGTTATTGTTAGCAAAACGTGCTACTTCCGGTAAGATGTTTCAAAATAAACATTGTCCAGAGAGGAATAAAATCCGCATTCAAAGTTATCTAATACGAAGCATGAAATCAAACATTAAAAGGTTATGCTGAACTATATCAAATGACACAGTTGGAAGGCGGTTGCTCCTGCAATCGGTCTGCATTCAATGTAAAGAAAGCATTGGGCTGAGTCTATCAAAAATAAGAAGTTAGCATGACTGACCTACATTACGCAGGTTGTGATATGAAAAGATAAACAAATATGGCGTAATCAAATAAGCGCAGAATCTCGGAGACGATATTTAGGTGGAACTAAGCATGATTTTTCATGTATTCATGAAGGAGGCTCTTTTGTTTTGAAAGCAGACTAGTCCAGTTCTCGCTTGTGTTGCTTAACGTAAACTTTACGCAGTTTTCTCCCACCCACTAGCCTGGTTGCTGCCCCTGTGCGCATGCGTGCTCTGGATGACTGCAGAGTGTTTGGTTGAATGTGGGCCTCTTACAGAAAGATATGTACTGTAAATAAATCAAAATAAACATTTAAAAACTTTCTCTATAGCTACAGATAAAAGACATATGTTACATATTACTACTGTTACATACAAAACTTACCAAGTGTCCCTTCCTTCTTTTTCTTGGAAAAACCTGCTTTATCCCTCCATGCTAAAGTGATTTCATTTATTTTCCTCTCAGATACAAAAAAAAAAGATAGTTATTCAGCTCAGAGTCTATTATAAACCTTAATTACCCACAAAACCCAACTGTTTCAAGGAATAATCTTAAACTTTTCACTCACTTTCACTTCCTTTTATGAACTACATAAACGCAAAAGAGAACACACACATTGTGCCACACAGGGAACTGTGGTTAAAATCAAAACTTACAGAATGATGGTTTTTTTTTTTGTTTTTTGGTGTGGTGGTGGTGGTGGTGGGGGGGGGGGGGTGTGGGGGGGGGGGGGGGGGGGGGGGTGCCTTAAAGTCTCCATGAATACAAGATAAGGCAGACCATTTTACACCAATTCCAGTCTCAATAATAAATACAGTAATCAATCCAATTCTGACATCTTGTTTTGTAGGCTCCTATTTCAGATATTTTAAATGGATTATTTTTTCCCTCCGTTTGCAGCCTGTGCTTGAAAAATGAGTTGCAATGATGAATTTTTGAATAGTGAATCAGTATAATTTTCAAATTCTTTTTCCAGATTTAAATGATATGTAGTTTGTTCAAATTAGACTTACCTGGCTTGCAAGAAAATAGTTTTGTTTACAAGAACCATGGTTTAAAAACTGTTTTTCAAACCATGAAAAAAAGTAAAAGACAAAGGACTGTTTCTGAAAACATACTTGTTAGAAATTTTTGTTTTAAAATTAACTTAGAATGATTATGATAGTTCTGTGATGGAGTTGCGATCTGTCCAGGGTGTACCCCGGCCCTCGCACTGTGACAGCTGGATATGGGCACCAGTGACCCCCGTGACCCTGAAAGGAAGAAGTGGGTAACAGATAATAGATGGATGGATTATGATAGTTTAGATATTGTATCTTAATTGACTTATTTTTATGTAAATTGTGATAAAAAAACAAATCGGCAGTGCTCTTCTCAATTCTCCTCAAAAGAATTATATTCCAGATGTCCATCTCGTTTGTTCTACAGAATGTATTTTATGGATACCTGGAGCAGAAAGACAAATACACAAGAAGGGGAAAAGTTAAATAATTTGTTGTTTCTTTTATCTGAAATATCAATTATGAAAAGAAGGTTGTCATTCTGAATCGCTGAATAATTAATTTTGACCATAGCCAGACCTAATTTACAGATGTTTATTTTGCAGATCCAGTCTAGATTGGCTTGCCATACAAACCTCTGTTGCAACAACTCAAACTATAAGCGCCATCATGTGGATTGCTTTAGCGTTTTGTTTTTTTTTGGTTTTTATGCCGTTTCAGAAGAAAATATTACATTACAATGAAAAGACATAGACTACTTGTTTGACAAATACTAAATAAAATATAAGCATATTATATATATATTTGGATTGGTTTAATTCTAAAACAAAATTACGAACCTTTTTCAACCACGTTTTACGAAAAGAAAACATGTAAAGTAAAATGTATCAAAGGTTATTTATTTGACTTTTGATTAAAAATCCCTATAAGTATGGGATAAACGTTTATCCCATATGTTTCGTATTAGTTTAAGTAAACGGAGCAATAAAAAACTTTTAGTCTGAAAATACTGAGCAATAAAAAACTTTTAGTCTGAAAATACTGAGCGGAAGTTCCGGTTGTGGCTCAGGTGAACTTTCCAACGCTAGCTCGTTGTACTAGCCTTTACCTAGCTGTTGTCGTTAAGTGAGTCGAAGCAAACAGGAGAAAGTTCTTATTATTTTTAAGAACATTCCAGTCCGTTTTACCAACAAGACGTTAGGTGAAGAGGAGGACGGTGTCTTGGAGGTTCTGGTTGAACTTGTCAGCTTTTAAAACTACCTGCTGTCTGTAAACTTAGTTGTTCGAAGCAGCAGTGTTTAGGTGAATGGCTGAAGGCTACTCAGGTAAAAAAAAAATACTGGCTTAATACTTTATATTACCAATTAGCTAAGGTATTCTAAGTTGGTTTTAATATTAAAATGAAATTAGACCTTAATTGATTACGTTAGCATGTTGACTTATGGTTTACGTCACGCTAACTTTCTGTCTTAGCTAGCTTCTTTCAGGAACGTTTAAAATGAGTTATTTGCGAATGTTGGTCTAAGAAAGCTTGACTCAGGCTTTTATCTGACATGACAACATGTGACAGAAACTTTAAACCCGACATCCACCTGACCTAAACGACAGGAGCTAAAAGCAACATGTGACCAGTTGACTTCAGCAGCTAAGGCTAGAGATATTTCAAAATAGTTTAATGACAGACTTAAAGCCACTGGTAATTAGTAATAACAATAATATTGGTTGTGTAAGTCAGGGAGGCTTTATGACAACTTTATATCTGTTCTAAAGTCCACTAACTATGGGGATTTATTGATTCAAATAAATTATAATTGGATTAAACTGGAATGAACTTCTTTTTATGTTTATTAATTTAAATTCGACACCTGTGAATCATTCTGGCAATAAAAGTTCCTAAACCCAAGGGATGAAGCTGTTTTATATTAACTAAGAAAACGTGTCACAGAGCCTATTTTATATGAAAACTTTAAACTATTATATATTTTTCTCCTATATTTAAGCGCAGTTTATGTGTTATGAATGTGCTTGACTTCGGTTATCTACTTATTTTTATTAATACTGTCACTATTTCTGTTTGCAGACCCACCTGAATTCAATCCAGATGTGACAACACATCGACACAAATCTAGAAGAGGAGGACTCAGACACAACAATGACCGAAACCTGAGCAGTAATAGCTCTGATCCATCTCAACAATATGGAAACTTTCATGGGGGCTTTAAACACCCATTTGGCCATAGCAATTTAAATAATCCAGAGTATAACCCTCCTTCACATCAAGGAGAAGATGTATTCAGAAGGAGAGGCAGAGGTAGAGGAAGGAGTGAAGAAAATAAAAGTTTAAGTGGAAACTTCAGTGGTTCTGGGTCCTGGAGGCATAAATCTGGTGGTGATTTTGGTCAGTATGATGCACGTAAAAGGTATGGACGTGGTTTCCAGACAGATCCCATGGATGGACCTGATGGACCCAGCTGGAGGAGAGAAAATGTAAATAGAGATTTGGAGCAGACCAACCAGGAGCAGGCTGCTCAGGTTAAAAAACCCAGAAACGCTGGCTGGGAGCAGAAGGGAGAACAGAGTGAGAAAAATGGTCAAACGAACGAGAACCACACAACTACACCAGGTCACAAGTCACGTAGTGTCACAGTAGAAAAACATCCAGTTACAGAAAAGAATGAGAGAATTCCACAGAGTAAATATTGTGGCAGACCTCAACAATACGATCACCAGAAGAAACACAATGATGCTAAGCGGCGGCAAGGGCCGATCAAACCACCTAGGCCACCTTCTCAAGAAGAGGTGAGCTCAGAGAGGGCTGCTGCTGACCAGGATGGCTCTGACCGGATCAGATCATCTCAGGATCCTGGCTGTCAGTCTGGAAGAGGCTCAGGCACACAGAAACCCTTTCAGAGCAAAGGGGGGAGAAAAACTAACTATTCCAACAATAAGCTGGGTCTGAGGAACTCAGAGAAGATGCCCAAGAGCAAAGAGACACAGACAGGTTAGAATGCTATAATGAATGACCTATATTAAATCAGTTAATCAATCAAACCTCAAGTGACGCTAACTGTATCTAAAGAGTTACATAGATCTCCATCATAGGGTTTGTTTTAACTGTGTAGGTGCTGCTTATTGAAACGTATATCTTTCTACATTCTGGGGTTTAATCTGGGTGGGACAATAATCAGTGAAACAATTACTTGTTTATCAAAAAGTCATTGTTGACGCACTACATGATATGTTTAGTATTTGTAGCAACTTTTGTGTTTAAACAATTTGTGAGAGAACTAATTGGCATTTTGTCGCTTGTTCTGGTTAAAGACAATTGTTTGTCAGCTGTGTTCTGAACCTCTGCCCTCTTTTCTCCTCAGGATGTCTGATTGAACAGCTGTCCGAGGAGAAATACGAGTGCATGGTGTGCTGTGACGTAATTCGAGTCATGGCCCCAGTGTGGAGCTGCCAGAGCTGCTTCCACGTCTTCCACTTGAACTGCATCAAGAAGTGGGCTCGATCCCCGGCCTCACAGGCAGATGGTACGGCCGTTTAACACTATATTGACATTTTTTATCCCTCGGGAGCTGCTTCGCACAGTGTTCTGCAAAAAGGGACACACTGTAGATATGTTATGTTTAAAGTTGGCTCATGTTCCTTAGGCCTGCTGATTTAACACCGAAAAGGTGGATTTGCTTTAAATATTAGATATATGTAAAAACTACAAAAAAAAATTCAAAGCAACCTGTTTTTTTTGTTTAGATTCAGCTGAAGGTTGGCGTTGTCCAGCTTGCCAGAATGTTGCACTGAAACATCCGACCACCTACACCTGCTTTTGTGGTGAGTGTTTGATTCATGCAGCTCTTTTCTTTTAGCACGTCTGCTTAAAGCCAGTAACTTGCTATTGGATCACAGATCTAAAATTGTCACACCTTCCTGTTTTCTATGAAACAAGACATTCTGTTCCACGTTTGATTGTCAGGTAAAGTGACAAACCCTGAGTGGCAGCGCAGTGAGATTCCCCACAGCTGTGGTGACATGTGTGGGAAGAAGAGGAGTGGAGTGGATTGCAACCACCCCTGTAACATGTGAGCTATGAAAACTTTACTCACCGTAGTTTTCTTTGTAACATCTCAGGATTAAATATAATGCTGCCAAAAGACTGTTGATATATTCACAAAAGGTGAAAGATTTTCAGTTAAGTTGCTGAAACAAATGTCTATTTTCACTGTTGTGTAATTGTTTTCTTTTCTTATTTTTTCTTTTCTTAGGGAGAATTGAGATGTTAAAGTAATAATTTTGATCAATTTTATTAAATTCATTGATTTGACAATGAAAAGTAAAACCACCTGTCAACTGGTAACGACATGATCCTATGTGCCTGAAAAAACTGGACTTTGAGGTTTTTGTTTTTTTCAGAAAAATGTTTATTTCATTTGAAAGACTGCTTTAATGATTAAGTTTAAAGCTTAGCAGCTGGTAAGGACATTCACACTTGCAGAGTTGGTGAAGTCTGAAAACATATCTAAGCACCATCTTGGCTGTTTGTGGGACAGCGTTAGTTCTCAAACACGAAATGATTCTTCACGGGTTATTGGGACCTAATAAACAAAGTCTCAGAAAAAAGCAACTTCATCAAAGATTTGGTCCAGATACTTAGATTTATGTGACATATATTGGTAAACATGTCCATATATTAATATTAAGGTGCTTGACTTTTGTTTTCATTTTGATTTTTTCTCTGTTTCCACTCAGCTTATGTCACCCTGGACCTTGTCCTCAGTGTCCTGCATTTGTAACCAGATCCTGCGTCTGTGGAAATACGAGGTCCTTTAGATTCAACTCAGCCTTATTAATGTTCCGCTTTTTCATATTTTCACAGTATCCTTATTGCTTTGGGTGTTTTATACTTTTATTGTTTTATTGTTATTTAGTCAACCAATGCGCTGCGGCCAGGCTTCAGCGCTCCACTGTGACAAAGCGTGCAGCACTTTACTCAACTGTGGTGAACACACCTGCACACAGGTGTGCCACAGCGGGACATGCCAGCCCTGCCAGCTGCAAGTTCAACAGAGTGAGTTAAAAGTGGCTCTCAACCATGCTACGCAAATTAAATAAATAGTTAAATAAGTAAAGGTAAATAAGTGATGTGTTTGAGCTAACGTTTGTAAAATCATGCATTTATTTTCCGTCTGTGTGTAGTTTGTTACTGTGGAGTTACGACTCGTGTGGTCCCGTGTGGCACGGATAAAGAGGCATTTTACGGTTCAGGACATTTCTCTTGTCAAAAAAGTTGTTCAAAGTAAGTTACTACACCATTGCAGATATTTATATCACAAGAATGCGCAGACTTTTCCTTTCCTGACCCAGCTCTGTCTTCTGCCCAGGATGCTGAGTTGTGAAGCTCACCGCTGCCTGGAGGTGTGCCACCCTGGACCGTGCCAGCCGTGCCCCCGCTCACCGAGCCTGGTGAAGACGTGTCCCTGCAGTCAGACCCCACTGACCAAACTCCTGGAGCTGGGCTACTCTGAACGACAAAGCTGCCTTGATCCCATCCCCTCTTGCGGAAAGACGTGTAACAAACCATTACCTTGTGGCTCCAACGGTGAGGAGAAACGTCTCTGCATTTTGTGAACTTCTTCAACCTGAAACATTTAATCCCCAAAACATACTGAGGCTCAAATCTCATACAGCTGTTCTAATGATGAGTGCTGCAAACAAACATTGGCATTAAAGATGTCCAAATATACCCAAGCCCTTAAACCCTCCTGCTGCCCCGGGGTCCAAATGACCCACCAGGCTTCAGTCTCAAAACTAAGGCCTGGTGAGTCATGTGTCCCAAGGGCAGCGGGAGAGTTAAAACTTTAGAGCAATATCGATTAATGAAAGAAACCTTGTTAAAATAACTTATGATAATTAAAGGTTATAGGAAAACAAAACCTAAAGCAAGATCAATGTGGAATTCCTCCTCCTAATGTACAGTGAATGCATCAGTATTTGACATTCAAATGAGAGGAAATAAGGACGATGAGTATGGGTTTTGTGTACTTTAAGCTGAAGAAATAAAAATATGAACAACTCATTGAAGGGCTATTGAAAATCTGATTTTAAGTTTTTGAAGAATTTGTTGTTGTTATTTCTTTTATTATAGCCAGCAAACATAATTTCAGGTTTTGTATATATTTAGACATTTCATGTTGTTTTTATTTTGCCTTGTTATGTCTTTAGGTTTTTGTGAGGTCTCACTTGTTCTTATACAACTGACATTGTATTGAATCGTGGACATTTCCTAATGTTAAAGTCATCAGAGTTTGTTAAATTAACTCTTAACATTCTATGTTTTGTTCATATTTTTGTGTAGGATCTATTTTCAAAGAGAACTGTTCTCATGTCTTCCTTGTGGTCTATTGTGTTTGTGTTTTTAGTGTAAACAGGACGTGCATTATCTTCAGCCCACTGGTGCTGGTTTTAAGAGTTTTTGTCATGAGATAATGAGTCTCTGTTATTTTAGACATCATCCATTTGTGTCAGAGTTTATGCCATGAAGGCAGCTGCGGGCCATGCTCTTTGACCTCAACTATCCGGTGTCGGTGTGGCTCCAAGACTAAGGTGGGAACTTTATCAGCAGGAATTTTTATGTTACTGTTTGCAAATATATGTAAAAAAAAAATCCTTACTTTGTTTTTCAGGAGGTACCATGTGATAAAATCCAAAAAGAAGGTACAATTTTTCTAAATTCATATAAAATGACTGCAGTGCAGCTTAACTACATTTCTGACCTGTTGTCTTGTATTTCATCTGTGATCTTCTTGATTCAGAAGAGCTGGTGTTCACGTGTGAGAAACGCTGCAACAAGAAACGCTCCTGTGGTCGACACAAGTGTGGAGAACTCTGTTGTGTGGTGAGTCTCCACAAAACCTGACTCAACGTTCATCATATTAGTTTAAAAGTTGTGAATCTTTAGTCACAAATACCAGAACGTCTGAAAAATTAAATCAAAGTAAAAAGTAATGAAAAGTAATTGCTCAGTAAACCTCGTCCCTGTTTTGTTTGAAGTTGTGATTATCGATGAGGGTGAGTCTTTGCGTCGAGAAAGAAGTCATGGGTGATGACCTCTCATGGTTTTGTTTTAACCGTTTGTAAACAGCTTGGCTTCTTTTTGTTTCAGTTGTATCATCAATATCCTGAATATTTTGTATTAATGAATGTCATCAACCCTGTTAAACAGCCAGATGTTTTTTTCCCCCCAAATGTTTATTTGATCAGCTTAGAACACATTACAAAATGTTTATTTTTAGGTGTTCTGTGAGTTGACGTTCCTGGTTTTTTTTTCCTTTGTCCATCCAGAATGTGGAGCACAAGTGCTCCATGATCTGTGGCTACAAGCTCAACTGTGGCCTCCACCGCTGCCAGGAGGTTTGTCATCGTGGAAACTGTGAACCCTGCTGGCAATCCAGTGAGTTCTGCACTAGTCTATTTATAAGCTCAGCCTCAAAAATAACATAAAGCTACGCAGTCCGTGGAAAAACATCTAATTTAGAGTTTCTATGTAATCTTTTGTTTCTTTTCTTGCCTTTGCTGTATTATGTTTGTCACTGAGCGTGTCACGGCTCCCCCTGTTGGCAGGTTTCGATGAGCTGACATGTCACTGTGGGCTCACTGTGTTGTACCCACCTATCCCCTGTGGCACGAAGCCACCCGAGTGCAAAAACATGTGTACAAGAAGACACGAGTGTGACCATCCAGGTCAGCTATAATGATAACTGCTAACAGTGCAGCTTTGACAGTATCTTTAAACAGCCTTTTCCTCTGATTTAGTGTTTCACAATTGTCACAACGAGGACAAATGTCCACCCTGCACCTACCTCGTTCAGAAATGGTGCATGGGAAAGCATGAGGTAATGCCTGGCAAAGATTATAAGTGCATGATTTATAATTAAAGCAAAAGTAAAGTTTTGCTCGTTTCTTTTGATCCGCAGCAACGCAGCAACATCCCATGCCATCTGCAAGACATTTCCTGCGGTCTGACGTGCAACAAGCTGCTGCCCTGTGAAATGCACCGCTGCAAACGGCTCTGCCATCGAGCGGAGTGTCTGCCTGAGGGTGGCTGCCAGCAGCCCTGCACGCTGCCTCGTCCTGACTGCGGCCACCCGTGTTCAGCGCCCTGTCACAAAGGCAGCAGCTGCCCACGCACCACCTGCACTGCAAAGGTGCAGCACGTGTTTTTAAAAAGTCCAGTCGATATTTGGGGTTTTTTTTGCGTGTTATTTACAGCTGAGCAGATGTGATAACGTCTACCATAAAACTATGGCTTCAATAAATGTTTGACTTGGATAAAATATCAGCGACACCTTTTCATGGCTTTACAGTAAAACCTTGCACGGTTGTTAAGTTTCCCACTGCCAGCCTTTAAAAAATAAGGCAACAAATTTGCAGACAAAATGTTTTTATCAAATAGGACAGGGTCTCTCACTAGTTTGTGGGACATATTTTTGTTCACAGGTAGCTCTGCAGTGTAGCTGTGGTCGAAAAAAGGAAACCGTTGCCTGCACTGAAGCTGCCAGTTCATATCAGAGGTCTGTTCTGCTCACCGTAGGTTCAGGTTTTTAACATTTTCAAAGCATTGCAGTTACGATATCTTGATTTTTGGACTCCAGGTATGCAGCCATCACCATGGCCAGCAAACTGTCAGACATGCAGCTCGGTGACTCCATGGACATCGGCCCACTCCTCACCAAGAAGGAGCTAAAACAGACGAGGTAGAGTTTAACGAATGATAATAAAAGCAAGTTTGAGTGGAAATTCTTAGAAATCTGAGTATTAGATGTTTGCTGAAGCATCTATTTACAATGACAATGGATGAATATATTCTTTATTTAAATGTGACTCTTAGAGCTGGGTGTGGTCCATTTTTGTGTCATTTTTTAGTTTTAACAAAAGGTTTTATTCCCGCTCAGCTTAGAGAGTTTGGATTTTAAATTTATATTTTTAATCTACAGGATTGAATGTGACGAAGATTGCGTCACTTTGGAAAGAAACAGGCGTTTAGCGGAGGCGCTACAAATAGACTCCTCTTCTGACCCTTTCAATGTTCGCGCCACCTCTGTGTACAACGATAGCCTCAAAGATGACGCCAGGTTTGATTCCTCTTTTTAAAACCATTTATTATCCACAGCCCAATACTGCACATTAAATGATTAATCCTCAGACCATATAAAACAAGTAGATTGTCACATAAAATTGTAAATTTACACCACTTTTTTCCCCCAGAAAAGACCTGAAATTTGTCTCCGATGTAGAAGAAGAGATCAAAAATCTTGTTGAGCTTGCCAATAAGGTAATTTATTTTATTCAAAAGTTGTTGTTTTTTGTCCCTTTTTAACTGAATAAAACAGTTTTTGTTGAAACGAAACAAATAATAAATTGGTCTGCCTGCTTAAAGCTGCAGCTTTGGCAATTGTATGTGTACTCACAGCTTACGTCTTCATTCTTTTCTGACCCAGTTACTGAGTGTTCATCTATATTTGAACACTTTCTGTCTTCCAGTGGGTCTCCATGTTTTAAACCGCTGTAGGTGTTGCAGATTTCTGACAAAACAGTGATGCCTTTTTAGATATTTGACCCTGTTTTTTAGAATTTAGAAAGCAGACTTCTGTACAGAGCTCAGTTGTTAGAGCTGGTGCCTCTCAGCAACAAGGTTGTTGGATCGAATCCCGGCCTGGGACATTTCTGAGTAGAGTTTGCATGTTCTCTCCGTGCTTGCGTGGGTTTCCTCCGGGTACTCCGGTTTCCTCCCACAGACCAAAAGCATGACTGTTAGGCTAATTGGTAACTCTAAATTGTCCCTAGGTGAGAGTGAATGGTTGTTTGTCTTTATGTGTCCCTGTGATGGACTTGAGACCTGTCCAGGGTGTACCCCGCCCCTCGCACTGTGACTGCTGGAAGGAAGAAGCGGGTTAAGATAATAGATGGATGGACTTCTTTACATTATGTGTGCAGTGAAAAACAGACAGATGTTGCAACAATACGCAATCTGACATGATTTTAAAACCTGTCTTTTGTAGTCAGTAGGGTAAAAATACACCATATCCTAACTAAAATACTAAACAAAAATATTTTTTCCCAGGGAATCAAAGTTTAAATAACGTTTTTGAGACTTCAAAACAATCAAGTTTTTTTGCCACTGATGACTGCAGGGAAAGCAGCCAAAGAGGAGCTACTGCTTCCCACCGATGAACAGAGAGCACCGGAAGATCATCCATGAGCTGGCGGAGGTTTACGGCGTGGAGAGCGTGAGCTACGACAGCGAGCCCAAACGCAATGTGGTCATCACAGCTCACAAGTACGGCAGCTTCCAGAGATAAGAGCAGTTTCTACTGTGCTGACTGTGGTTTTGAGGATGTGCCTGTGTTGTGTGACTTGTTGCCAGAGGGAAGTCTTCCTGTCCAAACTCAACCCTGACAGCGGTGATAGAGCGGGAGACAGCTGTGAGGCCCCCGCCCCCCATCGCTCATATCAAACACACCAGCAGCAAGTAAGTCTTCCTCTGTGGTTAGACACGGCTCTAAATGAAGAACTGGCTCATCATTTTTCTTTTTAAATGTTTTTACTTCTTTTTTTTATTCTCTTAGGAGTACGAGTGGAAGCACTTGGTCAAAGATGGTTAAAGAAGATCCTGTGATTGATTATTTTGATGTTCAGGACTGAAATAAGACTAAAAGCCCTGCTTATAATAATAACAATACTCTGAGACCTTTTCTCTAGTGTTTTCAAAGATTTAATGATTTATTTGGGTTTGCATTTAGCTTCTGTTTAGAAATTTGCAGAGACGTGATTAACAGCTGGTTTGAAAAATTAGATCTTTCCCAATTTGAGGAGTCACAGGAAAATCTATCTTAAGTTAAAAGTAAATTCTTTAAGAGATGGATATGTTGATGTCCATTTATTAACTTTAAAATGAGTTAAATTAAAAATGACAGATGTCTCTTTGGTTTAAGGTTCTTAGTGTTCAGAGCTTTATTTTCAACCATAAATGATCTTTTGTTCTTTCTGCTGGTGCTGAGCAAATTCTCCTGTTGTAAACCTGAGCTGATGGAGGGAGTGGGCTGCACTGCGGAAAGAAAGCTTTGTTGGAGAGTGCAGCTTTGACCCAGTTTGTGTACTTCACTTGCACTATCTGCAAACTTCCTGAGTAAAAATGGAAATGATCAGGTCAGAATGGGACAGACTTCCATAAGGACACTTCAGCAGGGAACCTTCTTAATTCTCAGTCCTGCCTCTTCTTGTCAGGTATTTGTGAGTTAAGACTCATATTTGTTTTGACAAGAGATAGACCCCCACGACGAGTCAACACTTAGAGATGTGCAGGTTTTATTTACAATCAGCTCAGGTGGTTGGGGTGCTCACCTAAAATGTTCCCATTTACTAACCAAATGTAATCTATTCATCACATGCAAATAAATATTCAAAAACCAAAAATCTCTTTGATGTGTTTTTGTGCAACTTTAATTAACGATTAAAATATTTTAAATACCAAATAAACTCACCTTTTTGTCAACACAGTAACAAGACTGTAACAGGTTAATAGGATTCTTGTTAAATATTGGTGGAGTGAGGCCTCCTAAGCTCTTTTTCTTAAATATTGTTTGACTACATTTATAAAACGTGATCAAAAAAATGAATAATTTGTGGCAAGTAACTGATCACACTTGACTTTAGTGTTTTAAATGGTTTGACCAGTTCTTTTTAAGCAGGTCACTTTGGGGTCATGTTTTACCCTCCAAGTACCCAGTTCTTGACAGTTTTCACGTCACTGCATTCGTGGATGTTTTGTGCTTCCTAAAGCACTGTTTTTATCCATCCATCCATCAAAATGAACTCCAAATCATAATCCTTTTCTTTGTTGAAAACTAGTATTTTGGTGATATGATGGTATTGAACATGACATAACTTGCACTCCTGCAGAAAAGGCATTGACTAAAGGAGCTTGTTTGGAGAATTGAGCTTCAAATAAAATAGATTTTTGAACAAATACAACTCCTGTTGTCACCTGTGTATATGCAACATATAATGATGCAATAATAAAAATGCAATAATTGTGTTGTGGGCACATGTTAATTATCTTATGGCCACGCATTATGTGGTAATCTCATTACCATGAGATATTTTGTTTTGAATTCAGTGTCACTGGAAGGGCTTCATAGTACTCCTTTGTTGCAGAGGAATTTATTTCCGTGGTGCTTAAATCATCCGAATTTAGCATTTTACCCTACTCGAATAAAACCAAAAATCCAGTTTCAGCAGCCTTTCCATCGTTTTTTCCTGGTGTGGGTAATTTGTTGACGCTCCCTCAGTTCCACCGACCCTCCGGCAGACGAACCGCGCCTGCGCTCCTGCTCCCTTCCGAGCGAGTCTTCACCAATCCCGGGCTCTGGCTCCGTCCCCGGTTCGGCGACAGGCCAGCAGCGCTAATAAGTCTCCTAGAGGTTCAGTAATGGGGAAGTGGTAACTGTGTGTGTGTGTGGAGGGGGGAGACGCTGCCGTGTGAAGAAGCCGTGAGGAAGTTGAGCGGGGTTCGGAGGGAGGAGAAGAAGAAGAAGAAGAAGGAAAAAAAAAAGCTCCACACCGCTTCGGACCCAGACCCGGACCCGGACCGCTCCACAGAGACGAGACCCATCCTCCTACAGTTGCTGTTGTTAAGTAGCCCTTGGAAAAAAAAGAAGTAAAAAATAATATATATATATATATATATAAAGGCGCGCAGTGATGGAGAGAAAGGTACGGATGCTCGTGCTACCTTTATGATAACATTTAGCCTTTTCAGTCGCAGCAGCCGGATTAGCGCGCACTGCCTGGAGTTAAAGCTGTCATTTATCGTGCCTCGTGGTAAATCCAGGCTTGTTGCGGTGATGTTACTGAGCAGGGAGTGGGATGGGGACGTTGGCGGGGACTGTTAGGCATTAGCACAGCCCGTCTGCATCACCACACCACGGTGTGTAGTTGCAGCACCTCACCCCTCCGCCTCCCACCTATTCCCGTTTTGCAGCAGCAGACAGCAAGCTTGTTAACCTTGACTGCTGTAAGAATCAGATACTTGAGGAGTAAAAAAAAAAAAAAAATGGACAGGATTCACCTCCACAGACAGAAAGCAGACCAGACCATCTATTTGGCTCCTGTACCTCCTCCTTCCTTCTATACCCTCTCTGGCTTTGCTTCAAGGCGCACTCAGGAATAATAATTAAAAAAGGGATCTCTGTGTGTGTTTGTGTGTAAAAGGGCTTTGTAGAGAAAGTTTAATTTTCGCAGCTAATTTATTGGCAGGCTGTGAGGCACTCAGCAGCAGGAGAGAGGAATGTAGAGTGCACTGCTGAAAGTAGATCTACTTCTGCTGAGTCAAAGGAAAATTTCATTTTTATGTTAAAGCAGCAGTCAGCAACTCGTCCACATCAGCCTTTTACTGACTTTTTCTTTTTTTGGTAATCGTCTGTGGCTAGAGAAGCCACAAATACTAACTTAGAGAGCAGTCAGCCTTTGTTGGAGTAGTTTTTTCTCTCCCTTAGGTGGAAGTAATTTTATTTTCTAGATAAGCACTGAAAAGATAAACCAGTCACCTCGTCCATCTTTGTTGGTTTATTTAAGCTTTATGTCACAGCTTCTGAGCTTGGTGGAGTGGGTGAAAAGAGATGAACTGTGTTCACGTATAAATCCTTATTGTTTCATTAATCTGTACTGCCTGTTAACTGTGGCTACATGCTGTATGTAATGTGCATCATTTTTAGATCAAATGTCGTTATGTTGCTTGCTTGTTTTTGATGGTTAATTTAAAGAAAATGCTTAAAGATGTGTGTTAAGTCAAACCGTAGCCACCAGACTGGTTGCTAAGTTAGCTCACAGGTTGTTGGTTTCATATTTCACAGACCCAATTATATTTTATTGATATTTTCCATCGTCTGTGAGAAGGAAGTGGCGTTTCCTCCCCCGAACTAATACTTAACACTGGAGTAAGAAATATTCAGGCTTCATGGGCTCTGATGAGACCTTTAGGCAAAACCACGTTAGATGCTTTGATGTTCATCCATCCATTTAACTCCATTATCTTCCACTTGTTTTGTAGTCGGCTCATGGGGCCAGCAGCTTGAGCATTGAAGCCCAAAAATCTTTCTCCACAGCGACCCGTTCTAGCTCTTCTGGGAGTATTCCAAGGAGGTCTCCTCCCAGTAAACCTCCCTAGTGAGGTGTTCAGGGGGCATTCCTTACCAGATGTCTGAACCACCTCAGCTGGGTCCTCTTGTTGTGGAGGAGAGTGGAGAGAGACTACATCAAGTCTCTCCCAGACAGCTGAACTTCTCACCGTACCTCTAAGGGAGAGTCCAGCTACCCTATGGAGAAAGGGTCAGTTTCAGTTACTACCCAGAGTTTGTGGTCATACCAACATAGCAGGCAGGTGTGGGTCAGATCTGGCAATGATGGTACTGTTTATATGATGGCATTCCACCACTGGCCCAGCTGGGGTTTGGTTTATGTGACCCATTTCTGTCAATGCCACTGATGGGCTGGTTGTGTTTTGGTGTATGAGGTGCTGATCCAAGCATGGACCACCTTTGTAAACCATATCTGGACCACCAAAGGGACGTTATTTTTTGGTGTTGGGGCATTGTGCGGGCCAGAACTGGGCCAGAGAAGGTTTGCTATGAACGTGGACCAATCGGTAAATGGGGAACTTGGCCTTGCAGCTCAGCTCCCTCTTCACCACAAGGAACCGGCACAGATGGAATATTGTGGAAGCTGCACCGATCCATCTTTTTATCTTATTCTCCATTTTCCCCTTAATTGTGAAGAAAACATCAAGATATCTAATCTCACCTCATTCCCAACCCTGGTTAGAGCAGTCTGACTGAGAAACTCGGCCTTAGATTTGGAGGTGCTGATCCTACTTTGGTGTTTCCGTGCTTTAAGCTATGTTAAGATAAAATAGGACGCAATCTGACTTGTTGCTGGTTTTAGCTTTGTTTGTATAAAAAGAGACTAAGAATGTGTTTTTGTTTAAAATGACTCAGGAATTGGAAGAGTATTTTCCATTTTAAGGGTTGCGCAAAAGACATGTTTGTTTCGGTGCAATCTCAGTAAAACAAAGGAAAAAAAATGGACTAAAATAGCCCAGTTTTAAGCTGCAGTCTTCTCTAACCTAGCTGCTGGCACAGATATTCCTCTCAGTATAAAATAAAGGAGGGCAGCACATTGCCGTTAGTGTGCCGTCACAGCTTCTGGGGTCTGATAAAGGATCAGAGGATCAGCTCCTTTTACAGTCTGCTCTATGCTGGACCTGACTTTTTTAGGAAAGACACTCTCTTCTTCTCTTCCTCTCTTCCTTACACATGTTTGTTCTTCTATCACCATGAGGACTTTACATTGACTTCCATTCATTTACCGGTCATTTCTGATGGAGACCAGGCTTGTGTCCCCATAAGGCAGTGGGTCCTCACGAGGCTATGTGTACTGGGAAAATGGTCAAAAATTGTCCTCACCAGGTAACAAAAACATATACACACACACAGATATCAGTCACTTTGTTCAGTGTTTGAAATTTAATTCTGGACCTCAACAGGGGAGCTCAGAGTACGGTTTTACCTCCACAGTTTCTCTCTGCTTTATGAAACTAGATTTTTGGAGGCTGGGTTTAACAGAAGCGATACAGATGAGGCTGACTGGAAGTCAAAGACATTTTATCTTTTGTTTCCTAAACACTTATTCCTCCTTTTAGGTGATCACTGGCTTTGTATAATGGAGCACTTCCTCGGCTTTCTTTATAACTTTAGGAATTTGAATATATTCCTTGTTTTTTTAAACATTTTACAGATGAGGCTGTAATCAGTTTTAGATAGTTTTTGTTCAAACGTGGGCATTTTTATGGTTTTTACAATCTAAAATTTACAATAATCCTTTAACTCCCAGCATCACTTTCATCATTATATTGGAGACGTTTATGACTCAACTGGAGGCTTTTGCTTTAGTTTCAGGACCAACACAGAAAATAATAAAAAATCTGTTTCTATTGTTGCGTATTGCTCTCATTTGTAATGCAGATAATGAGACTGGACACTCGACTCGGAAAATGAACTGTCTGGGCTGTAATGGCCTCACCGTTCACAGAGCAGCTGGCTGACCTATTTTAAAGGAAACTGTTCAATACCGAATGTTTGAAACTGGTGGGAGCATTTCCTCGTGCTTCTAGTGATTGCAAGAAAATGTTGCTACATTTTTTAAAGAAATAGAAAAAACCCTCCTCCTTCCATATATACCCACACAAATTGCATTGACTTTATCTGAAGCTGAAACATTAGTGGTGACATTTTGATGACAGCAGATGGCTTTTTGGTAATCTAAGCTGGTTATTTTTTCAACTTGTGAATAATTTTAAAATAGAAAAAGGCGGTAAAATAGCACAGAGCAGTGGAAATTTTGGTCAGTTGATCAAGATGTTCACCTTAAGGTTTAAAGTTTAAAGTTTAACACAAATTCTCAGATTGAACAAAATGAAAATTAGTTATAAATTATTTTTTCACAGAGAATTTGACTGATTATATTAATAATCAGGTCTTTCCTGATTCCCGAAACCCTGGTCTTTAAAGCATATTGTTATTAGGTGACTTTTGCATGCATTATTTAGTAGTTGTAAAGTTCAGCATCTGGTATGATATACAATGGTTGATTTGCTTTGATAATTTGGTTTTGTGTGACACAAAGGTGTGCAGTAATACTGTTGAACTGGATGTACATCAGCCATAACTCCATTTCTCAGCCCTGGATGATCTTCATTTAAAACTTTGGTGGGAAATGTGGCGGGCGATATGAATTCCTTCCAGCGATGCTGGGTCTTTACAGCGTCTGTGAAGTGTCACAGTTGGAGTGTGTGGTTGTTTTTGTTCTACCAGTTACATCTTGTCCACCCTAATAACTTGTACTGTGAGATTTTTGTCTTACCACATGAAAAAAAGGCTCTCTGGATTACGAGGACATTCTTCCAAACGTTCGGAAGCATTTTGTGAAGTTGTTTTATGATAGATAACATAAACACTGGTACACAGTTTTAAGTCTAAAGGTAAGGCTGTGTTCTGTCTGAAAATGGACGTTCTCTGTTTTTTTTGTTCTTTTTTCATCTTCCTGTCCTGTTTCCATCTTGGCTCGTACCAACCTCATTCTCACTCTGTTTGTGTCTCCCGTCCACGCCGGCCAGCGCCATGCTGAAAGGTTGGGGCAAACGCTAAACTCAGATGAAGAGTAGAAAGGAATGAGAGGAGACCAGAATGATTCACTGGAGGAGAAATTATGCAGAACATCCTGCTGGTTCCTCCCGTGGAATCTTTCTCTTTATTGTGTTTTTTTCTTTCATAGTGAGTGAATGTTATTGGTGTTGATCTCAGTGACTTCATTACTAAAGCTGCAACCTGAAGTCTTTTTTTTCTGTCTCAGAATCTTGTTTTATTATTTTCAGTTTTACCATCGCGGCTCTGAAAGCATTCCCGTCTCACTTCACCAGCTGCTGCTCCAGTTCTCAAATCGCTAAAGTCGGCGTTGCTTTCACACGATTGGCTGTCGGCTCCAAAAGCGCTGAGCGGATTATCCCGTTACCATGGCTACAGCAAACAGGAAATGCCCGGAGGCAGGTAACGCTTCAGGCTTGTCTCAATGTGCTGTTTGGTGCTCGTTGGGAAAACCTGGCTCTTTTTTTTTCTTTTGCATCACTTTTTTCCATCTGCTCCCACAACGACCTCTTCTTTGTCCCTGAACAACCATCAGAACCCCGGGGTTGAACCAAGTCCTCATCTGCTGCTTCTTCTGTGATCTTTGTTTAAAAATGCCCAACAACGCAAAGATCTACAGGAACGTCGCTGCTAAAACCCTTATTCTCACAGCATAATGTACCAAATCTCTTCAATTGCAAAATATTAGCATATTTTATTCCCTGTTGTCACAGGAAACGTTTCTCTCCTTCTTTGCTTGTTCCTCTTCACTGCACAGGGCTAATGATGAGAAACCAGCTCTGAAACTTCCCACCTTAATCCCCCTCAGTGGATGTGCAGGTCGGCCTTTTGTGAAGTCCCTTTGAACCATTGAGTTTCTCTCCCAGGAACTCTGGCCTTTATGCAGCTTGAGCTGGAGTTTTGTCTGCATCTATAAAAACGGAGAAAGAGAAGTGAGGGGCCCTGCAGTGGGAGGGAATCAGGTTTTCTTCTGGCCCTTGGTACGGCCTGTATCCCCCCCCTTCGCTCACCCCATCTGTCTGTGACAATAATGTTGACATGGGCAGGTTCAGAGTTTCTGGTATGTAAACGAAGCCACTGGGAGTTATCTGTTCGCTCTGATATTAAGTTTGACTCTTTGTGTCTCGTGTCATTCTGCTTTTACTCTGTCTGTAATTAACAAATGACCGTAGATTACAAAACCAAACAAACTCGCAATGAATTATTTAGGCTTTTCTTTAAGCTTCTAACTTTTTCTTTCTTTTTTGCTGCACTTCATCAAAAAACAGATCGTACTTTCATGGCTTTATCTGCACCCACATTTTGTTTTTTTTTAATACAACAAAGCTTCTTGTCAGCTCTTGCCAAACTCTTATTAAAGCTCAACTCTTTTAAAGTGGGGTTCTGTGGAAAGAATATGAACAACTAAAAACGTACTTGTTGTGGATGGTTGAGTTTGGAGAAAAACTGTTTTATTTTGACCTGATTGGTAAGCTAATGACAATTCTGAGACCAGGACCTGGCTTGGATTGGTTTAGACTGGCTGGTCCAGAAAAAAATTGGTATTTCGCAGCTCTATAATTCAAAAATCTGAGGACGGTTGTCGATTTCTTTTTATTTTTAGTCAACATCTAAGCCAATATAAAAAAGAAAAATATCAATCAATTTACATTGAATTCATTATTTGGTTTGTTATTAAAGCTTAGAAAACAGAGCATATCGTTTGTTTAGTATAATGAGCGTGATGAGCC
>JAVKLF010000069.1:7465196-7481007 GCA_034783495.1 Millerichthys robustus | reverse complement strand
AATTCATTATTTGGTTTGTTATTAAAGCTTAGAAAACAGAGCATATCGTTTGTTTAGTATAATGAGCGTGATGAGCCCTCATGTTGTTTAAAACAGAAGTGAAGCAGGAGAGAAATAATGAACAGGAAGCACAATCCTTTCCTCCTTCTCCCACAGGAGAGTCTGCGCCCCCTGTTGGTCATTAGTAGTCACCGCAGCAGCTCCTTTATCCCCCCCTGTGAGCCCCCCTCTGCTCCTCTGTTGGCTGCACACTGAGACATTACCATTTGGTGAGACTGACTGGCTTTGGTGAGGCAGAAGATGGGGGTACAGCAGGGGGTACTTAAGGTGCCGCTTTTGCCCTGCATGGCCTACAGGAGTCTCTTTGTCGTCAGTGAACGCTCATGTGTCGCTGCTGTAGGAATGAGAGATTGGCACAATCTCTGGATCTGCAGAGATAAGCTCGGTGGGTCGAGCTTTTGACCTTGCAGGGAACTAAGACAGACTCCTCACATGTCCATGTGTTTAAAAGCAGAACCATGTGATAAAAGGTCAGGTTAACATTAGACAGCACTGATTTTAATCTTTTTTATTTAGCAGCCTAGAGGACAATAATGTCTTTTGGGGCTGAATTAGGCAAAGATGGTGACTTAAAATCCTTCCGGACTGATTTAAGGACAGCAGCAGTAAACTAATCTTAACAGCAGGTGTCACCACTGAGCCAATTAAAGCAACAAAGTCCAGGACTGTAAATCAATAAACTGACTCCAATATTTGGAGTTTTCAAGGAAATGTAAAGGATAGCTGTTTATTTTCAAGGAATATTCCTTCTGATTCTTCTTTGTGTGTTAATATAATTCAAACACTTTATATTTTAGGTTTAAGAATAAAACAGGCTCCGAAACATAAAGTGACCTCTGGACTGCAGGTCACAGCTACTAAACTAGATGTCTAGAGGCTTTTTTCCTCATTTGTTTGATCAGAAATGGATAAACGTCTTTATTAAAATACAATGTTAACGCCCTTTTTTACTATAGCAATCAAAGTAATTTTCCTTTATCTCTGACTTCTCTAATCAAGATTACAGCAATAAAACAGCAAGAAGGAAGTAATAATGGTGACTATCGCGTTCCACAAAGCCAAGTGCTCTAGTTAAATTTGGGCCCGTTTCACCTCCTTTGTCATTCAGATAACCTCATGAATATTTCACTTCTATGATCTGATGGCTGGAAGAAAGCGAAGGGGCTGGACACCAGAGGGTCAGAATCTCAGACTTTTGTGCTTGTTGATGGGTGACGACATCACAGTGTGGCGAAACAGTCGGTCTGGATTATTCAGCTGTCTTTTCCTCAGTCCGTTTGTCCTTGAAAGGACAGGATGTGTGTGTGTGTGTGTGTTTTATAGAAAGACTTCAGCTCTCTGCACTTTATGGATAATAATGTTTAAAAAAAAAAAACGAACCAGGCTGGAATTGAGTGAAATTGAGTGTTTGTGTCGAGTTCCACACAGAGTCACCTTGCTGTCCTGCGTGGTCGGAGCTTTGTTTTGTTTTGCCTTTTACTTCTGGGTGAAAGGTAAAACACTAATGAGGCAAGTGGAGGAAATGCTTGTAACCTGTGAATGCACCCGGAATAGAAACACACAGGAAACAAAAGTTGCGCTTGATGTATACTTTTTCTCAAGAAGTGGCAAATTGGCAAAAATAAATCCCCCTACTCAAAAGGAGCTCCACGTCATAAGTCCATCAAATAAGGCAGTTTGTGATCCTAAGTATGTAAGCGTGGCTCCTTTAAGACCCCAATGTCCTTTTTTGAGAATGAGCCCAGAGTTGGAGCTCTGCTGGCCTCCGTTGGGTGGGTGGGTGGAACTCTAACCTCCCCGTTCCCTGTTTAGATCAAACCTTACTGCAGCGCATGCCCTTATCTACCAATGGAATGCAACAGCTGTGTGGGGGAGCGGCTGGGTGGGCTGGCTGAAACCCCCTTGCCAGACCCCCTCGTGGCTTCTCCCCACCACCACCACCCCGCTCCACCTCCGAGCCAGCCGACGTGCCGGGCTCCTGAAAGGCAGCTCCACTAAAAAAAAAAAGAAAAAAGTGATCCAGACACCCAGCGAGAGGCTCGGCAGGGCTGCTGCTGCTGCTGCTGCTGCTGCACACTGTAAGAGAGAGAGGGAGAGAGACAGAGAGAGGGGAGGGAGAAGGAGAGTCAGGGACAGGCAGTGCTGAAAAGGAGAGCACAAAGAGAAGGAAAGTGGAGCAGGGGAGGGGAACAGGAGGCTGGGCGAAGGGAGAGGGAAAAGACAAAAGAAGGAGAGGGGAGACAGGACGGAGCAAATGGCTACAGAGGAGACGGCGGGGGGAGCCAGGAAAGCCACCAAGAGCAAACTGTTTGAGTTCCTGGTCCATGGAGTGGTGAGTGGCGCTGTCTGTCATTCTCCGCGAAGGGGAGCTGAGCTCTGGCATGCATCTGTGTGAGTGTGTGTGTGTGTGTGTGTGTTCGTGTAGATGAGGCGACACAGCAGCAGTAGTCTGTGTGCGTGTGTGTGTGTGTGTGTGTGAGAGAGAGATAGCTGGGGTAAGAACTGGCCATGTGAAGGTTATTTCCAGCCCCTCGGATCTGTCAGGAGGATGAGAGAAGAAGAAGTGGAGCAGCATGAATGGATGGCGCTGAGCAGGAGGATGATGCAGCTCAAGATTTCTCCACATGAATAACTGTAGAAATAGAAGCAGGGGGGGAAAAAAAGAAAAAAGAAGAAGCCAGCTCCCTGTTTGGCTAACCGAGGAGCACACTGCTTCATTGGGAGTCAGACTGAGGAGTAGTAGGGGTGTGTGTGTGTGTGTGTGTGTGTGAGGGGGGTGGTGGTGATGATTCTAACAGAGTAGGCTTCCAGGAGTCATGCGTTTAGGCTTGTGCAGGGGTTTGAACCTGTAAGGTCATCAGATGACACATGTTGTGTGGAAGACGGAGCCACAGCTTGAAGAAACGGTCCGGAAATCATGCCGAACAATCAGCCCATTCATCTGAAAGCTAGCATGAAATGTCAAGTGTTGCTCACGGTTCGAGGTTAGGCAGCTGTTACTATAAGCCTCATGGCTGCTTGCGGAGGGGAGAGGGGGGGTTTGTTTTCATAAGAAGGATGAGAACCCCAGAGTTTTCTTCTACACCTTCAAGTCGTTGTCAACTTTCACGCCAGTTTGTACCCCACCCTGGTGTTTTTAGTATCTAATTTTATCAGTCGGAGCAAACAAAATACTGTTTCTTCTGTAATTTTTTAAAGAAATATTTCAATGTCAATTAAGGTCAAAGTTATATTTTCAGCTGAAGTCAGAATTTGTTAAAATAAACACTTTTCTAATGGTTTAATATTACATTCTAACAAATAATAAGTGGGAATTCTTTTGACTTTATTAAACTTTTTGCCCAAAAGTACTATAAATGTGAACATCTTTAGGAAGAGCAACACCACATACTAAAAATGTACTGCTAATAATACATTTTTTAACTTCAACTTTAGTATTTTTTTCCAAGAAAATGTGAGCAGAGATACTCAGAGAAGACAAACGAGAACAAGAACGTTTAATACATTCTGTTAAGCTAACGAGGTGATGAGATAAAAGGATGTCAAACAGAAACATCTCAATGTTTACTTTGCATTTAATAAACAGGAATAATTAGAGCCCTTCAGAGATAAAATTACTACTCAGAGGGATGTACATTTATGTCCTGATTGCGTTTGGATTTTATGCCTGTTAGTTTATTTACATGTTTCTCTCATTTATAAATACAAATAAAATTCTAGAGGTTATTTACTTGCCCAGTTTTCTACAGGCATTTATTTTTTTCAAATGGCAGGAAAGAAAAAGTTGATTTAACATATTTAGTTTAAGAATGATTTTAAAATTTCTGGTTTTCACATCTTAATAAGCATCTTATAGGATGTTATTGATTTTTTTCAGGGGCATGAGCAGAAAGGAAAGTTTTACAACAAATACACAGACTCCATGCACATGTCCAGAAAGTAGCAATCCTTGAAAGAATGCAGACCGCCCGTTGCCTTTTATGCCAGTGCTTTAAACAAAGATCTTGTGCAACCTATTAGCACTCAGAGTATGTTTGGGATGCCTCTCAGCTACTACAACTCCGAATTTGAGCTCAGCATCTGAAAAATTAACAGAATTATAACCTTTTTTGTGTTGGCAAACGTCATCTGTGGCAGCCATCTCGATATGGACTGACTCCTAAACTTGCTCCATTGTACATCCAACAATTACTTTCTGACAAAATGTTCATTGTTTCATGAGATATTTTGCTAACAGACACAGGAAATCACTTGATCGCCCACCTCTCATTGCAGCAGGTGTGGCAACCATTAGTTATTATGTTATCCACCTCTGACATTTTGTTGTTGAAAATGAGTAAAAGAGCTCATAATAAACTTAAAATTTGTTTATTATCTCAACATTTCATAGATGTTTGAATAATTCTAAGGTTAGGAACACAAAATGGAATAGCGTTATCAAATACAAATAAATCTTTGTGATTTGTATTGTCTTATAAAGTCAACAGAACCATCTCATCTCCCTCAGCACGTCTGTAGTAACGATCTGAGAACACGTTTGACGCGATCCTGGTAGGAGTCTCTGTGTTGATGTCGGGCGTTAGATTTCTAAAGCAGATGAGGTGTTGCGTCTCGAGCAGGAAGAGTCATTAAAAAGCGGGGTTTCTGTGCTGAAGCCCTGCGCTCGCTGACACATTTCAGGAAACAATGGCGCAGGTGATTGATGAGCCAGATGAGTCTTTCCTCTCAACAGACCAATTAACCTTGATGAGTCTCTGGCTGCTTTAAACCAAATATTTCCCTCAGATTATTTTTCTCTCTCCTGCCTCCGTCCTCCTTTTTTCCATCCACATTCAAAGATGGGAAAAGTCTTGTTGTAATAGTTGCGGCAGGGTCTTTTTGGGTGTTTGAACTGCAAAACGGAGGAATATTTACACTAAAAGAGATGATTTGGCTCAGTTTGTCAGCTTGTGGCAAGGGGTGACATTGTCTTTCTTTTCATGGGCATATCAAGGGGGACACAAGTCTTTTTATGTGTTTACACACATAAAACAAAATGCAGAAAGTTGCAGTTATGGCTGATGGTTAGGCTACGGTCCCTCTCATTATCTTCCTTACCTCCCAGCTGTCTGTGGCTCATGTAGGAGTTGGAGGTCAGTGAGGTTCAGGTTGAAGGAAAATCCTTCCAGCTCTCTCTGTGAGAAAACCCTGATAAGCCAAAACATAAAATGACACACTGACGCTTTGTTCTGCACATTTTGTGCAAACATTTAATGAAGTCGTCTCTTCTCCCAAACAATCGGGTCTTTGTTTTCGTCTTGAAAGAAGAGTTTATCCAATTTGTTTAATATGTTGTTTGATTTGAGTGGGATTTAATTGTGCAAATAGTTGGACTGTCTGCTTAACTCTTAAAAATATAATGGAAGAAGCTTGATCTAGGGTTGGCACAAAGATGGAAAGTAAGAGAAAAGAAAAGCTGTGCTTGACTCTCAGAACACAGTGGGATTGTTACTTTGGTTACTCCACAATAATTCACAGATTTGCAGCGCAGTCGTCACTGTGGGACCTGCAGTGCAGAGAAATCTCACCGTTTCTGGCAAATTGCCTTTCATTTAGTTCAATTTTTTACACATGAAACCATCTTTATGTTAAAGAAAGGAATGGTTACGTGCAACTCTGCTGCAGACTGGTTCCATCCATCCATCCTCTCACTCACACCTAGATACAGCTTTGAGTTAGAGGTGACACGACTGCCACGTGGTATCAGAGAAATGACGAAAATGTCTAAACGTCACACTAGCTTATCCCCACGGCAACATGTCACACACCACTACACACGGTTAGAAAATACTCCAGCAGAAGTTGCAACCGTGACCTAATATTGTCACAACTTTGCTACACACCTTGAATTCCCAGCTCAAATGCTTCGAATAGAAGTAATATCTTCCAAACGATGCAACTGTCCGGATCAACGTTGTGGCTCTTTATCCTCCAGAACAGTATCGCTGGGTTCACATTGAATGGAATGGACTCTGGATCTTGATAATTTTGGGGTACCTCCTCACACTCATCCTTGCTTGTTTATATTTTAAGTATATTAAAAACGGCGAGAACAAGTCAAATGGTGCAGATGACATCTGCCATTCCAAAAACTTTAGACAACTAACTTTGAACTCCGGGAACAGAAAACTGAGATAACTAACCCGAGATAACAAACTAACCCAACCGACAGAGTATGTGGTCTGTCGGAGGAAGCCAGAGGACCCAGTGAGGGTACTTTAGCTGAAGGTTGGAGCTAAACCTACAGCCGTTTTACTGTAAGGCAGCCACTCTAACCACAGCACAGATACAAAAGTAAAATCTTTGAAAGTATACACTGTTAAAAAAACCAGAATATAAGTTAAATAACTTATGAAACTAAACATGTCCCACTGAAGGAACCTCTTAGTTCTATGTAACAATCCAGAAATCCTCTTTGAGTACAGGTTTATACTGCGTGGGTTGACTTCGGCCTCTTTAAATTCCCCCTCAGCCTGAGTGAGACGCCGACACTCTTCTCAGATAGAGATGTCAGTTCAGCAGGTCAGATTAAAGACTGGGGGGTCGTGTGGGTTTACATTATCCAGCTATGGATTTCTGGATCTGGTGTCTGGAGGGCTCAAACGCTCCAGACGACCGGCCGTCTGCTGAGAGTCGGGCCTGATGCCAGTTTTATTGTCTAATTTAGAGAAGTGGGCAGTAAACTAAAGAGGTGACAAGAGTCTGAGCAGGAGGGTCAGACCATATGTTGTTTTATCCCCTCCTGTTCGGAGAGCCCCCCCTTACATCCCCTCCCCCTTCATCGCAACAAACTCCCAGCCGGAGTGACAGCAATGTCTGTTCAGGCTTCTTATCACAAGATATCTACTTTTCAAAGGGCAGACATTAGATCAGCCTGTTTCATGCTGTCACAATCTGTTTTTAATGACTGGATGTTTTCTGTGAACACAAGCATTAGGTGCGTTTAGTCATGGTTTAATGTTTTGAATTACGCTCACAGTGTTTTTGTTTGTTTTCAGTGGGTTTGTGGACAGTCTAAAGATTAGTCTGGATGTGTGTTTGCTTGTGCAGAAATCCTCTCCTGAGATGACAAATAATAAAAAAAAAGCAAGAGGGTGCAGAAACCTTTTTTAGTTTTCATCGTTCCTTGTTTTTTTCTCAGGCGGAGCTGCACATGTCAATAAAATGTATTTATTTGTTTTACAACAAGTGGGCTTATTATGAAGCCCATCATGCAGCAGAAGTAGGTCTCCGAGTCGGATGGTTTTACGTTTAGGTTTGTTTTGTTTTTTTTCCTACTAAAATGGCGCTAAGTTTCAGACAATAAACAACTTTAGGCGGGAGGCAGCTGCTCCTATGGGAGTGACAAGAACAGGTGAGCCTCGCCCCTCAGGAAGTGAGTTACAGACCGTCGGTACTGTAGGAAGATGTTTGGAAGTGAAAAGTAGTTTTGTTTGGAGAACAAGATAAAAAGACATCTGTGATGGCTGCTTTTGTTTGCAGTATTGTGTGGCTATAGTCTTTTTTTGTTGTTGTTGATGAAAACAGACAAAAGAAGACAGTTCACTTCTGTTGTGACTCTTTGTTTCTACATCTTTTTGTGTTCAGCCGGAATAATTATAATTAACTGACTTAAATGTTGTGCAAATGATGTCAAACGTATCATGGCAAGTAAAGGATATAAATAAAAAAGCTTTTTTTAATCTTTTGTTTGATTGATTGATATTCCCACACAAGCATTGAGCATGTGGAGGCTTTGTATTTTTTCCAGGTCAAATCAATGGATTTGATTCAGGCAAATACAGTATATATATATTGTTAGTTTTTTTAACATATAAAATAATTAATGAATTCGCTACGAGGAAATTCAAACAAGCAGCAGCTGATTTGAGGATTCTTTGATTTTATTTTTAGTAACTTCTAAGTGTTGGTTCAAACAAAAGTAATGATAGAGAAGAATACTATCTTCATGCATACCCATACATCATTTCTGCTTCCCCCTCTGCTTTCAGCGTCCTGGCATGCCATCGGGAGCGAGGATGCCCCACCAGGGAGCTCCCATGGGCCCCCCTGGTCCACCGTACGGCGGGAGCCCGGCGGTGCGGCCCGGCCTGCCCTCCCCGGTGATGGAGCCTAGCCGCAAGAGGCCCGCCCCGTCCCAGCAGGTCCAGCAGCAGCAGCAGCAGCAACAGCAGCAACAGCAGCAGCAAGCCGTCCAGAATCGAGCCAGGAAGTGAGTCCAGATTCAGCCCGCCTTCGACTCCAAACACAACACTGCATGTCCTGCATGCACACTTTTCTTTATGTGTTTTCCTGTGTTAAACGAGATGACACCGGTTGTGGTTTCACTTTAAATCTGTTGCATCAGGAAAAATAGAATCTGAACAGTTATCATCTTACCTGTTGTAGATCACTTTTTGAATGATCTCTTCTTATGAGAGAGAAGGTCTGCAAAACACGCCGATGATAAGTAGTAACAACTGGAAAAACTGTACAGAATCTGCCTGTCTTTGTTTTTAAAGGTCTATTCCAGTAGAGTAAATCATAAATGTGGGGGGTGGGTGCAAAGTGAGCCAAGGCTGGTTAGATGTGGGCACTGGTGGGCAGCGAAGAAAATGTGCACTGTCTAGAATACAGTTTTGCAACCTGAGCACACAGAAGAAGGTGGTTGTTTTCAAAAAGATTAGTCACGCAAAATGAGACCACGCCGCTGGTCAGTAGGTTTACAAAAAACAGAATTTTCTTGCAATTTTTCTGTCTACAACAGTCACAGCCAAGCAACACACCCCTATACCTTCCTCTGTTTTGTGTATTCCAGCAAAAATGTTACAGTTATTCTCCAGAAAGTGTCCCAGGCTGTGTCTTGCAGCTAGCCACAGCTGCTTACTGTATATGCGTTATATTAAAAATCCACAGAAATGGCTCTGTAATTGACAAAGGTTTATTTTTACCTTTATATTTACCTTTTTTTATATTTGACTAGCAGTTAGCCCAAGCTGATCAAAGGTAACCTATATTCTTCCAATTTGAAGTCATTCAAAGAGCTATCTACAACAGGTAAGATATTAACTGTTCATAACCATCCCTTTAACATGAATAAATGAAATTATCATAAGATAAAACCTGCTGGGTGTTTGTAGGCTGTAACCAAAAGAAGAAACAACTAACACATCAGTTATTAGCTTGGTAAATGTGTTAAGAGTAGGATTTTAATTAGAGTTTTCTCTACGTTTCACTTCCTATGGGTGGTTGTTTTGGTCTCACCTAATTGCGACACCTTTTAAAATACTTCACACCTCACTAGGCGTTTTCCTCTGCAGACATTTTGTCTCGTAGCATAAAAATCATTTAAACTGATCTTTTCCCCATTCCCAGATATAGATTTCAGAGATTTTTACAAGTTCTTTTGCTCCTTGAGTTTTCAAGCTGCTTTGCTGCTGGCAGGTAGCATAAATAAGTTCTATCCTTTTGAAATTCACACCCTTTGACTGAGATCACAGATGTTCTCAGCAGGTCTTTGTCTGCAGATGGAAAAAAGAAGAATCACTTTGCACGCTTTGTCCAACCATTTGAAATTACTAAAACTAAGTCAGCGAATTGGAACATTTAACAAGGGCGAAGCTTTAGTTTGTCGTGTTATTCCAGCTCAGTTTGACTTTTCATACAGTAACTCCATTTTTTTAGGCCTTATTTACGGTTCAGGTGATTTTCTTTTTAAACAGACACAGCTAGAAACACAGAAACGTATGACTGCAGAGTATTCTTATGCCTAATCAGTTCTTGGAACAATCATGTTTTGAAGTATATTGTTTGTTCTAGTCTACTTTAATTCAGCGCATTAGCAGTTGTAATAAATCAGTGCAATAAAGCCAAGGCTGTTGATTACACCATTGTATTTTAAAATTCTAACCGGATTACAAAAAAGAAACAAGAATTTATTCACTGAATCAATCTTAAATTGTGGGATCAGCTGTTTTTTTTCTGTGAGGGTTTCATGAAATTAACAACCTTTATTTCTCAAAGAAACAAACAAAGAAAGCAAGAACCGTTCAGAAGCTGGATGTTCTGTTTCCACTCTGATTGCTGTAAATCTTCCCACTCGTATCTCAGAAGTCATGTAGCCGACAAAAAGTAACCGTGGCCTTTGTGTGTCTCTTTGCAGCTTCCATTTCACTCTTTTTTACACACTTGTGTGTTTCCTGTCTCACACTTCTTGATATCTTGCATCTTTTTGCCCGGCTCACTGCTTCCTTCAGCCACATCGCCGCCATGCATGAGAGGATGAATGTCGTACGTTTGCTCTCGTTGCACACATCTGCTGCAGATCTTCCAGCTCTGGTTTGTGGTTTAATCTGTTCGTCCACCATCGAACACATAAACGCACACACTCAGAGTTGCTGGGTGTTTATAGCGGGACAAGTGTGTGTCAGGTGTGCTCATTAGAGAGGCGATCGATATGCACACTCAGTAGACCTCTCTGTTTCATTGCCTCACTATCATGCAGCCCCATTGATCCCCTTACAATTAAACAGGCTTGTCGGACAGTTCGGAGGAAATGTTGCCCGGCGTCAGGGGGCTCAACCCCTCAGAGCGCTCTCCGATCGATGGTCCAGGGTGACCCGTCCCGGCGTCTTTGTCTCGTTCGTCTCTATGTGAGGTCGCGTGCGTCCTCTCTGCCTAACAGGTCGGCGCTTCACGTCCTCCACCCTGGCTCAAACCCCCAACAGCTGAAGGCGGACCACCTGTGCTTGCAATGTCACCGAGACCTTCGGGGCCAAGCTGCGCCGCGCAGCGCTAACGCTGCTGAAAATAGCATTTCACTCCAGTCTGCTGCGTGGTGTAAATACCTAACCCAGTGTCCTAGAAAATATTCATTTATTTTCTCTTGTCCGCTTCGTGGAGAAACAGAAAACTATCTGCTCTGGATTTAAAGGGCATGGTAAGGAATAAAGAGGGTTTTAGGAGCTAGGGGGTTTGAGCCGGCTGAGGTAGGAGGCTGCTTTGGTTGAATCTTGTACAGCCTGTTAGAGCTCAGACAGTGTGTTGTTGATAACTTTCAGCTACTACCACACCAAAGTTCAGCTCAATGTTTAAAGAACTGACCGCGCTACAGACGTTTTTGTGTTTGCCAAGATCGGTTAGCTGTGGCAGTCATACTGAATTAGTATGACCTCGAAGGTTCATCAGTTTTAGATGTATACATCCAGTCGTTACTTTGTGAGAGTTTGAATGACGGTAAGTATATTTAATCGTTTAAGACGTATTTTGCTAATGGACACATGGGCATAAACTTTACTGCCCACCTTTCAACTTCTGACTGTCAGAGATAAAACACTTTTTAGGCAACCAAACGCTAGAGTTTTCTCATTTGGACCACAGACAGAGGTTAATGATTTGTTGTTGAGGCCCAATATTGCCACAAGTCATATTTTAACTGGTCCAAATGATTAAAACCAAAATAAAATAACCAAAAATTAAGAGCAGACTTATTGAAGTTTAAAGAAACTAATGTTACAAGCTGTTACTTTTAAAGGTTAGTTTAAAACATGATCCATCCATCTGCTCATAATGCATTCAGTGACAAAAGCAAAATCATACATTGGATTTTCTAGTCAGCAGTTTTTATAACACCAGGCTTTATTGGTTTATTTAACTTTTGAAGTAAATTTACAAGGAAAAGTGAAAAAGTTTTAGCCTCCTGTTCCAGAGACAGTGAATGCAGCAGGAAGTTAAAGTTCTTTCAGGCCCAAAAGAAAGTCCTCTCTAAGGTTACAATCTGGTTATTGGTGCTGAAACGGTCTACCCCCCCACACACACTTGGATTGTTTTGTGTCACCTGCACCAAATGTTCATTACTGCATCAAGATGTTCCACAATCTGAGCTGAATTAGCGGTAAATTCAGCTCCAATCCACTTCCTCTCTGTTCTCACAGCCTGTCTTTTATCTGTGTGTTGTCTGTCTCTGTGTGTGAAGCATGATTGTTTTGGTTCACTGGGGGGAAAAAAAAAACTCTTGTTGGACAAGTGCGTCCCTCAGACGAGTGGGACACCTCCCGAGTCCTCCTCTGCAGCACGAGCATGGATTCAGTTAGACACTCCCATCCCGATGCCTGGCCTTGTCTGAGTCTCAGAGTGTGCACCCTACTAACAGACCCTTGAACTCCACACGTCTTAAACACACACACAAACACACACACACGCGTCCAAACAGCCTGAACCAGCAGGTGTTTCCCCTCTCCTAATTGCTGCCACTGAGTGTGTTTCTCGCCATAACTCTAATCGGACAACCTTCGAATCCTCACCAATTCTCAGGAAGCCCGTCGGATTCCCCGGAGCCAATGAGATGCCAGCGAGGCAGATGGATATGAGAGAGCCCCAATCAGATCCCACGCTTGGATCAAAGTAGGAGTTTATTCTGCTGCATGTCCCTTATCATTTGTTTGATTACTCTGGCCTTTTTAGCCTTTCACCTGAGCCCCAGCACTCTCCTGCTGAACGAACTGTTTCGGTCCAACGAGACCGAGAGGCCCCCAAAACGTAGTGGTGCATGCTTTGGCCTGGAGCATGGCATGATGGGAATGGTTTTGTGCAGCTAGAAAAGCAGAATCCAGTCTTGAATAAGCATTCAGACAATGTAAAATAGCAAATTATCTTTTTTTACCCCCATTTAATGCATTACAGAACCCTTCGACTGTCCTTCCAGTCGGCTTGTGTTATCACTTGGCATGCTGACACACCTTACTGCTTCACAGAAAGTGATCAAGTAAAACAAAATCTGCCCTTCTTTTACAAACTGATCTACAGTTTCTGAAAAAAAAAATAAAACTATTAAAGTATAAAATGACCCATAACGAATATTTTGAAATGTGCTGAAGAAGCTGAAAATGTTGTTACAGCAACAAGAAGCAGAACATAAGGTAAGAGATTAAAGATGTAAAAATGCTAGCTATAAACCAAAATGAGCAAAATGCCAGCTAAAAGAGGAAACAAGTGGAACGCTAGCTAACAACTAAAAGTAACAAAACACTACCTAAAAGTTAAAAGTAGCAGAACAATTTCAAAGAGTTTGCCATATGTTACAAAATCCTAAAGTCAAATCACCCATGTCCTGAACGAGCTGAAGGTTTTAAAATATATGAATGACTAAAATATCAAACTGTTCAGAAGTAGTTCGTTTGCAACAAAACATATAGAGAGTTAAAAGACAGGAAAACATCGAAAACATTTGTACGAATGCTAAATCTGAAATTAACCCCATTAATGATTGATCTTTATATTCAGACCTTATCTAAATGAACTAAAAAGAGTTACAGTCAACACAAAATAGAATTATTTTAATCCCGTTGTTTTACAATTTGGTTTAAATGGTAAAACATGATCTTTGAAGTTGTCGACGGGTTGATTTCTTTTTTCTTCTTTTTTATTTTTTGCACAGAGGCAAAATCTTTTCTTAATTGCTGCATTACCCAAAGAAAGAAGGAGTGTTTTTTTTTTTTATTAATGTAGCAAGAGAAGATCAGCAGCAGAACCTCAGCAGAAACAGGGGAGAAGAAGAGCAAATTAAGTGGGTTGGAGAACTTTACAGATGTTAAAGGAAAGAAGGAAGTTGATTCAACTTAATGTTTCACCACAAATATATCCATTTATTGTAAGCACCACCTCCTGGCTGTGTGGCTTTACTACACAGACTTAACTGGGATCCAAGTTTTTGTCAGACAGGAAACTCAAACATTTCACAAAATAAATCAAATGAAACAATGCTCAAAGAAATTCAAATTAAGCGTTTGTTTTTTGTTCATGCAGGAGGTTTAACGTAGATTTTTCAGTTCAAACACATACTTACTTTTTTTTAAAACAGAAAGGCAGTCTTCCTGGCATTACCATCCAGACGCACAATATCTTTACATTTGGTACAAGTCATCATGAACAAGCTTCTTCTATTCTTGTAGTTTGTAAAATGAATCCATTTTGGTGTAATATCTTTAGAGAGACAGAAAAGCATTTCTTCTAATTTCCCTTTAAAATAAAACAAGCCAAACTCTGTTAGTTGTTGCTCTAAGATTATTATTGTGGTGTTTTTTTCACCCTGGGCTGCTTCAGAGCAGCAAAACTGCAAAAAGTCCCGCTTTCATCAAGATGCTCCTGATAATCAGTTATTTAACAGCACCTGATCCTTAATTAACCTTTTGTTACTTTCTTTAGAATCAGCAAAGGTAAAGTAGATTTTTCCACACTTTGCTTGTTCGTTTTAGTCTAGTTTTTGCTGTTTTATGAAAATGCACGTTGATTTTTATCGTGACCAAAGCTTCACTACATGTAACTACGTGGTGAACGGAATGGTTACTAACTTGATTTACTTCGTTTGCAGTCTAAGTGTTTATCGGTGGCGTGTTTCCGCGGGCACCGACGTCCTGCATGGAGCGCTGCACACACCGAGGTGTCCCACACGTGTTGATTTACGTGTTTCAGGAAACCTGACTTGCAAAACAAACTTTGTGTCACTTTTTTTTTATTAAACCTGACATGGACAACAAATTTACAGAGAGTTCCAATGTCCTTTTGACAGGAGGTAAAAACAAACGATCCCAAGCATACACACACATCCTCACTTTGACCACACACCCTGTTAACCTGCAGCATCAGTGATTAGTGCGTGCGTGTTTTGTGAAAACATGTCACGCAGGAGATGTGTGATGTGGCACTGTGTTGGCTGTCAGAGACTCTGACTCTCCAGGTGGACCGCTGCATTTCAGAGCACACACACACACACACACACACACAGCTGGGATGCTGGGGTGCTGGATATGGCCCAGCATTTTAGCAGATGGCCTGGGTGCTACGCTATCAGTCACCATAGTAACATGCTCTCTTTTTGCTCTTTCTCTCTGTCTTTCTCTCCTTGTCTCTAGTGCTAAGAGAAGGAAAATGGCAGACAAGATTCTTCCGCAAAGGGTGAGGCTGCATGCGTTTACCTTTGTTGTTCTGTTTTTTTTGTTTCTTTGGTTTTTTCTGTCTTCTTATCTTTTGTGTGCAAAGCAGGAAATTAAAAAAAATCTGGTCTGTTTTTGACAGCAGAGGTTCTGAGAACACTCTGTGGGCCAGACGATTATTTATTTCCAAAATAAGAAAAGAAAGGACGGGTGAAGTGATCAGAAGAGTTTTTTGTTTTTCTTTCGTTTTAAGATTTGCTCAGTGATTTAAATTGGTATAGTCACTGAGGGTATGCTTGAGATGTAAACACAAGGAAAATCTGAGAGAGGCGGCTGAATTATCACATTTCCACAGGTGAGTGTGAGGCGTTTGCAGGTTGCAATTTCCATCCTTTAGTTTCAGGCTTCTAATCACCTCACAACAGTCATGGCCAGCAAAGAGATGGCCAAAACTGCTGAGGTCTGGGAACTGGGTCTGGGTCGAGGTCTTATCCTCTGACATTACCCAGACAGTGAGATAGCAGCAGGCATGGCATGGGGCGGCACTCCACAACAATGACTCAGGCATGGGGAATGTCTGCCACACTCCTCCACCAGCTTCGCACCTGGTCCCCGGTGAAAGCCAGAGAAATGGAGATAGGGAAGGAATGTGAGGGAACAATAAAGGGAGGCTTTTAGAAAGAAACATGAAAGAAGCAGGAGGGAGGGGAAGGAGCTGTAGGAAAATGTGTGTGTGTGTGTGTGTGTGTGTGTGTGTGTGTGTACGCGCACACAGTTGGGTGAGCAGCAGCCCTTGATGCTCT
>JAVKLF010000069.1:7417579-7429225 GCA_034783495.1 Millerichthys robustus | reverse complement strand
ACATCTCAGTCCAGAAATGTGCAGTCCTAGGCACAGCCAAGATACTGCGCAGAACCCTCAAGCTCCCAGGCCTCTGAGGACCCGAGCTAAGAGGAAGAAAGACCACCCGCAGTGGGTGAGAAGGGAATGTTTTTATATATATAAATTATTCAGTTGTATTTTATAATAAACTAAATGGCACATTTTTTTATGTAGGCCTAGTTCAAAACCACATTAAGCTATCAAGCTGTCAAATGAACAAAAAAGTACTAAATGGCTACTTCTGAAACAAGTTAAAACATGTAATTTTTTTTAATTTGCAGGCAATTACTCACCCTTTTCATCATTTAAGATTGTTCATGATGAGTTCAGAGAATTATGATGATAAAAAGGGTTTTTGCCACTGAATGAGTGAATGAATGAACGAACGTTTATTTTAAATATATGAGTTCAAAATAAAAAAAAACTCAGTATAAGTAGCTAAAACAAAATATTCTTTTAGCATGCTCGAAATAAGCAGTAAGAAGCATAAACGTTAAACTTCAAATAAATAAATAATTAAATAAATAAATAAAAATCCATCAAGAAGTTTATGAAACAGCATTTATTTCTTTTACCATAGGTTTATTGTTTTAACGGTGCAACACTGACTTATATTGTTTTATTTTATATTATTTTGTAATTTTCTACATTCGAGCTCGTGGGGAAATATTAGGGAACGACGCCCCCACCCAGAAATGTGAAATCATCGCTCACGCAGGCGCAGTAATGAACATTGAGTAACGGTTGCCGTGTAACAAGATTCATGATATTAAACCGGAACTTAATTGCATTGCTTTCAAAATAAGGGGCTTTTTGTGAAAATTGAAGCTAAATTGCCACATTTTGTGAAAATATTAATGTTGTATAATGTCATAATTTTTTTTAAGCCATTTTAAAAAGTTTAATTTAAAGTGTAACTAAAGCAGTCACGGTTGTCGCGTGTCAATTTACTTTTATTTGATGTTTGTCACCGGAAGCAATGGGTAGTTTTACAGTAGGTGGATGACATACACGTTGCAGAACGGAATCAGAGTTTAAGACAAGTGCCAGGAACCGGTAGGTAATACACTTAGATTAAGTGTGTGACTGTCAGCCTTTTTAAGCATTCAGCTTCAAATGAAAACGTTGTTTTTTTCAAAGATTACTGACCATTTTGAGCGTTGACTCGCTTTTTTTGTTTGTTTTCTGTGAACAGACCCCGGTGTTGCCTCAGCCTGGAACTGCCACACAATGCGTTGAAGGATCCCCAAGACAGACCAGTGGATGACTTGGCTTTGCGTTTAGGTTTGTTAAACAGGTAAGATAAGAGGGTTTGGGGAATGTTTGAAATAGGTGTTTTCCTGTGGTTAAAATACTAATATTCCGTGATGCTATATTTCCTCATATTAATCACTCCTGACACCAGCTGAATGGAGGTTAAGATCAACCTGTTTCTCTTTTTTACATTCACCTCTGACTCATCGGGGCAGTTGGGTAGTGGCCATTCTTATTATTCAAGACTCAATGGAGCAACTTTTTCTATTTGGGTGACGTACTTACACAAATCTGTCACTGACAGGAAATCTAAAAACTTTAAACTAATATAGGCACATTTATTTCTGCATTTGACCTGGAAGGTGTATAGTTAGTAAAAGTAGGACTATGTTATATGTTTCTTTTTCTTTTCTAATATTAGTATTTTATATTGGCTTTCTAAACCCTGTGACATTAGTCAGATTAAAGGCCTTATATTCCTTGAATGAACGCGTATCCCCCGTTTCTTGTCACATTAGAGTTAGACTAAAATTATCTTGTGCTGAGAAGCGTTACAGTATAGTCGTTTTGAAGGCTGCAGTGGATCGGTTGTCTGTGTCACTGTCTCGTCATCCTGAGGCTGCAAGTTTGAGCCCAGATTGTGTTGGGAAGGGCAACCATCTTAAAACGGTTGCCCAGTCTCTCACGTGAGTTTGCTCGCTGTGGTGAGCCCTGAAAAGTGGGCAGCTTAAAGAACAACTGTATAATTGCTTTGGTGAAACCTTGAAAATACCATTCACCACATCATTCAGTATTGTGAGACATCGTGCCCGGGCTGTGTGTTGAGAATGATTTCCAGCTACAACCTCATCTAGCTTAACATCTGTTAAATTAACTGAGTTATTGCCATTTATGTGTTGGCTAACGTAAGTTGGCAGTAGTGGCCACCTTGAATTGGGTTGATTCCAAAGTCAGGCTGTCGTAGATGTGCAATTAGTGATCACTTTATGTGAGTTTTGTAAAAAATTTTCCGATGGTTCATAATGCTTACATGACAGACAAACAAACACGGGTGTGAGTGAAAACATTATCGCCTTCAGATGCAGGCCTAACCGTTTCTGTAACGTTTTCAAGGGGTCTTGATTAGTGGTCTCTCAGACTTTCTGGATGTGTTCCAAAGTGTTTCTTTGGCTACTTTTGTTTTGTCAATTTCTGTCTAACCAAACAGAGTGAAAACAATCCATTCCCTCTGATGGAAGTAAGCTGCATGTGATTGGTGCAACATGTGCAAAAGAAACATCAGATGTTGCGTTTCTAATTAGAACTTGACACAGGTTTGAGAACAAAAGTTAAAAAAGGAAAAAAAAAAGTCAAATCCAATATGATTAAAAGCGCCTTATTTTTCTTTCAGCTCACTGTGAAGAAGAAACGTATGATCAAGGAAAATTATATCCTAATGTATCTTTCAAATTATAATTACTTGATCACATTTTATGCCACTAGATGATACTAGAACTTCCCACAGTTCCTCTTTAGTCTCATTCCATTGCTTGTGTGTGTACTGTATATATGGGAGATAAATGTCAGGATGTGGCATCTGACAGGACAGAGGAAGGATGTGTCTCTTATCTGCTGACTTTACCAACATCATCTTTACACGTGCTCCAAGTTATTGTGAGGCAATCGTTTCCCTCGATGCCAAGCTAAGACTCCAGATTAGGTGATTATCTTTTGGTTGGATGGTTTTAAATCCAAATGAAATAAACTACTGTAATGGTTTTTGCTTACAATACTCTGGGAGCATTTCAAGGACTCTTGAGATGGTGGAATTTCATGGTTAATTTGATCTTATTGCGGAGTAAAATAAATTACATGTATCCAAAGTGGGTCAGGTTTTTTATGGCTTGTTACTGTGCAGTACCTCAGCACGTGCTGTGATTATATCTTATCTCTGCAGTCACGGTCTGGGCTTCTATTTGTTTTCTCTGGCCTCAGTGGAATATGCCAAACAAATTTATTGGGCTGATTTGTGGGGACAGTTTTGCTTTAGAGGAATAAAAAATGTCAAAACGCAAGAGTTGAGTTAAACAGAGTGTCTTCACATTCCTGTTATGAATTGCTGGTTCATGCAGAAAAGAAGGAATAGGGAAAAAAACTTGACAAAAAGCTTTTTTTTACATGGGTTGTCTGCTTGTTACATTTGTTTTGCCCTCCTCTGTAAAGATAAACAGAGCCAGTATTTTGTCCATAAATACATCCAGTTCTAAAAAAGTCAAGCTTCAACCTAAACACAACTATTTTTGTCCTGTTTTCCATTTAAAATAATGTTTTTCTTTCAAACAGGATTGAATAATTAATATATATTCCCAAGGAAAAAATAAAGGCTTGAATTGTATTTGTCTGTAGATTGAAGATAAATGTTCTGAGATCTGGTGGTCTTTAATTCCCACACCTGAGTCTCAGAATCAATAACTTCCTTTTTTATGCAACCTGAGCAGCTTTGGATGCCTTTTATGACTTTATGCTTTAAAGAAATGTCTGACTGTCTACAAATAATGCAGAAACTTATTATTATAACACTGCAGCTGCATTATTGAGACAAAATAATAATCAGATTATTCACTGCAGAGTCCCACAGTCCTGAAGGTGTGCAGGTTTGTCCTGTGGATGACTTGGATGACATTAAAAGATAAGGACGGTCTAGATCAGTACTGAATGTGCTTTTATTATACAGTAACCCCATGATGAGCTGATTCTACAATTGATATTTGGGCTTTTTAGACTGCAATGATCAGTGTTATTTTAATAATCTTGTCTAAAATGGATGAGATCTAATGCATGTAGTAATTACACAGATAATTAATCAATCAGCTTGCAGTAGGATTAAAAATCATGTTCTTATTTTAAACCCAGATAGTTAACCTACAAGTAACCTACAACCAATCTCAAATGAAGCTCTCCTCTTACGGCCGTTCCCTCTTCAGTGGTTGCCCTCCTCCATCTCACTCTGTCCTCTGAATCCCCCGTCCTCACTCCAATCACCTCCATGTCCTCTCCAACTGCATCTATATATCTTCGTCTTTTTCCTCTAACAGTTGCATTTTAGGCAGTTATGTTAGGTGGCAGATTTTCCCCATAAGGAACACTTATTGTCATAAAGGTAAATGAACCTCTAAAGGTCAAAGGCAGGTAGACATGAAGAGAATTATGTCCAGTTTCTTCGCTACAAAGGCTCCTGTGTAAGGGTAAGCTGCAGGCAATCTGCAACAGATTAGTCAGTTCTTGAAACTGATTTGTGAGAAAACAAGGCAGTGTAACAGTGAAAACAACTTTGACAAAGACCAAATTGTGAGAGCCAAAGCACCCGCTAAACGTCAATAAGTCTTGATGACTTATTGTTCTCTGAAGTTGTTAGTAACTACTAGAGGTGGTCCAAAAAGGAATGGTTTGTGGATTGATGACAGAAAGTTTTATCAAGTCCATAAAACTGAGCTATTTTTTTTTAGTCTTTCTCCTATTTTATCACTCTGTATAGGCTTGAAATAGGTTTTATAGTAGCACGCATGTGGAGTGATTCCACAGAAGAGATGCTGAAAACCCTAATGTTGGATATGATGGGTAGGTGTTAGAAAGCTGTGTATGTTTCTTGCAACAGTGACTAATTTAGCATCTAAAGCAGAGATCGTCAACCCTGTTCCTCATGACCCATTGTCCTGCAGGTTTTAGATGTCTCCCTGCTTCAACACACCTAACTGAGTGATTGACAGGACTCTGCTAAACTTGATGACATTCTGAGTAGGTAATTTAATTATTTGAATCAGGTGTGCTGAAGCAGGGGAACAGCTAAAACACAGGACTGTGGGTCATATGGAACAAGGTTAAAAACCTCTGATCTAAAGGTTCCACAATGGGCACATGGAAGTTTGAACCAAACACTGACCCTGTCGTGGTGAAATGAACCAGGCAAGAATTTACTTGGAAACATAGTTTGTTCTTATAGCTTTTATTTGGATAGGTGACATCAATTATTAAAAATGTTAATTTAGTTGTTCCTTTTACAGATATTGGTTAATGGAAGGGGCTTCTTTACTGCAGCAGAGTTGACCTTTTTAAATTCATCGTACAAGTGAGCGGGTGTATCGGGCGTAGATGGGGCCACCTCGCAATTTGCATGGCTCCACAGATTTGGATCTGATATATCATGCATCCATGTGTATATGTGTGTGTGTGTATATACTGTGTATATTTCTTCAAAGCTAGTATGAAAGCTTGTATCTCACACATTTATATACCGGTATTAAGAAAAAAAGTCTTCATTGCTCTAAGGACACGGAACTGAAACGGGTTCTTTGGTTTTGCAATAACTGAGTTAGTTATTGCAAAACAAAGTTGAAGTTTTTTGAACATGCTAGAAATTTCTTTGACACCTGTTAAAAATTAAAACATCTAGATTGTTTTGAAACATTTTGAAAACTCTTTGCGAATGCTGTTCAAAGTTTCGTACCAACAGTTGCAGCCCGTTGAGATGCTAGCCTAAATGTTGGCTTATTTTTGTATGATACACAGACAGTTGTTGTGCCTCGCAAATCCATCCTCAGCCAGAAAACAGGTGCCTCCTCAGACATCCGTACAACCGCCACTGCTTGAATAAGCCTTTGAGACAAAGAGTGAGATAAACTTGGACTCTGGGCAGCTGTTGGCTATGTGAGCACGATAACAAGCACAGTCATGTTCCTGTGTGGGAAGCTGCCAAACCCTGAGTAAACTGTATGCGGACACTGGGTTTGTGACGAGCCGACAGGGTGTGAGAGATGCCTCTGTGTGTTTACAGACTCTGAAGGTGGTTGGGTAACTTTTAAACCGCTGAGCTATTTTAGGCTAAAAGCACTCAGAGGCAGCAGAGTGAGGACGGAGCTGTTAACAAGCAGCAAGTCCAAAAAGGTCTACATGATGGGCAGATGCACAGCAAGCTGAGCTCTGTCTCTGCAGACCTGGCTGCACACCTGACATCACAGAGAGTTTTAAACAGGGTTTTGCTGAAACGTCTGTTACAGTCAGTTTTACAGATATTAACCTCAAGTTTAACGTGGCAGCTGATACTCATTAACAACACATACGGAGTGTAACATCTCGGGATATTACATGGGATTGTGCATAATTATATTAAGGTTTAATCAAAATGGTGACAACTTTTATCATTTCTCATAAGATTATCTTAAATGGGGTGAGTGATATGCATTCCTCCAAGAACAGCTTGGCAGAATAATGTTATCAGCACAGGGTTGGGGCTAAAGACGGCGCCACACTTTGAAGTGGACTTTGTGGGTTTGAGCGGCTTGTGGCTTTAACCGCGGTCCTTTTACCCGTAAGAGGTGCATGTGACTCCACAGTGTGCCCACGTCCCCGGGGACAAATTGTCACAACTTGTATAGACACAGACTCCCGCTGGGGTCGAGTATTTCTGGGCCCTTAGGCTAATATAAGCTTATGTGGAATGCAGAGCTCTGGTTGATTTTTGTTCGCTGTGAAACATAATTAGTCTGTTGGCTTGTTTGACTTTAGGTGTAATTGATTGTGTAATAAGAGTCGATCCTTTCTCTGATACAGTTCCCTTTTTCCCCCTTTACACATAAATGTTTTATTTTGCTAAATATTCTTCATCTTGCAGAGTGCAGTGTGTATTTGATAAAAATATTTGGAAGCAAACACACTCTTTCTGTCAATGCATCAGGGCATTGGTCCTAATCAGCTGTTAAAATAATCTGTTGCTTCACATGAACAACACATCGCACATTATTCTGTCATTATTTATTACAAACTAAATCTAAAAGCAAAACTAGTAGATGGAAAATCTCTCCTTTTCATAAGTCATCATTTTGCAGAACGATCACGCAGAATTGTGGAAAACTACTTGTTTCCAATTTTCTTATAGTGGATGTAGTGGATGAAGTGAGTGCACCCCAGGGTCAGACTGTGCAGTGTTTTGAATAATAAAAAAAAAACAAGGACCACAACTCGGCTTCATCAGGCCTTGACTGGGACGTTTAATGGTCACTTTGTGATCACACAATTATAATAGTCCAAACATGTATAATCTGCTTTAAATAGTTTGCCAGCAATGACTGGTTTCTCTTAAAAGGATAAAACAGCATAACTGACTTCAGATTTCAGAAATATGTTTGATATTTGCTAAACGCAGCACGTTGGGATAAGCGCCTCATGACATTGAACTCCTCCGCACATCACAAATATTGTAGGTCATGTGTGAAGCCAGCTGCCTAAAAGATGGCTGAAAAGGACAAAGAAAATCTAGATTTTGCAACGATCAAAGTTTTGACCACATCTCAGATGAAATACTGCAGCAATAGCTGTACAAAAACGATTACCGGCTGAAACCCAATGAGCCAAAGTAAGAAAAGTGGAATAAATTTTTCGCACAATCTTGTCTAAGGTTGTATTTATATTTAAGTCCTAAGTGTTATTTTTTTCTATTGTGATGCCCAAAACATTTGAATTGATTAATATTACTTACAGTATTTCCTAAATTAAACTTGTTCCACCTTGATAGTTTTATTTATGTCAGACTTTTTTAAATGCAAAGGACAACATCGGGTAATGATTAGAACCCACGAGGCAGTCAATGTTTGCTGTTCCAGTTATTTATTGCACACACAAAAGAAAAATGAATAGACCCCATGTGTAAACTCTTAAATACAGCCATAAAGCAGGTTTAGTTTTAAAGCTAATGTTGTTAAATAATAAACTTTAAAAAAACATTCAGCTTGTTTCAGACGTATCAAAAATAAAAATGCCCTTCTGTTTCTATAAATAAAATGTATCGTTGCTTTTTGTCTGTGTGATAAAGGGAGGTTTTTGTTGTGTTGTTTTTCACGTTGCCCGTCACTTGTGTTAAAACCCTTTTCATTGCTGTTTGTGTTGACTTTGCCTTGCAACCGGACTTTATATTTCTTGTCACATGAAAACAGAACGGACAGATTTTCTGGGAATAGATCCAGCGCTTCCTCAGAAGACGTGAGGAATTGTCATGTGAGATTAAACAAGTAGACTTTAAACTTTTTTTTAACCTGTCTTTGGTTCATCCCGTTGTCACCTAGTTGTTTTCAGTGATGACACCATTTATGGCAGTGCTGTTGGCAGATGGTATATGGCTTTATTTAGTTTTAGATTTAAAGTGGAAGCAGCACATTTTCAGTTTCAGCAGTTGCAAGAACAAGTTTTTATTCAGGGAAGCTTTCTCATTTCTGCCTTTTGGGTAATTCCCCCTCAGAAATATATTATAGTATTTACCTTGTTTGCGTAATTTCTGAGGTAATACGATGGACAAAATCCTTTTTTGCACATCACTAATAAAATAATTAATATTTCAAAAACGAATCGTTTACAAGTGTTTAACAGCAGTGAAAACCCACTGGACCCTCCACTAACAGAAGGACGGTCATGTGATCGGAGTTCATCGGTGAATAAACATGTTTCATGCCTCAAACTCGTAAACCATGCTCAGACATGTTAAGCAAGTTAGGCTTAATATAAGCTGACTTTTAAACCTAATCTTAAACAGTTCATAAGCATATTTATTAAGAGAGGAGAAATAATGAATGACATGAAAACAACGTGTGGAATATATGAAGGACTTTGTTTTTTCTGATGAAAGTGGATGAATTGGTTTAGGTTCCATCTTTATGAACCTCAGTGTTATTTCATTTTAATGTTGCTGTTTGTTTACGCATTTTTATGCGTTCCCTGTAAAGTCAGAAGCTTGGTTTCACGCTGCTTTCCTGAAAAGTCAAGGCTACTTTAACTTGTGAGCTCCACTGACCTCAGCAGGCTTTACCCATAATTCCTCATCAGCCCCTATTCAGATCTGACATTAAGGACCAGGTTTCATTGGAAACATTGTTAATCTTTGCCATAAGTGCAGAACAACTTGTACCTAATCTAAAATACCTTTTTTTAGGAGCGCAAACAACATAATTTGGATTAAAGAGAGTTTAAATAATCTGAAGTGGAGTTTTTGGAAAAGCAATGACTTTCATGTTGTTTACCAGGTTTTCTTTGGACAAGTGAGTGTATCATATACCCCATTCAAAATATATATTTTTGGAAGGAATGGTTTTTAGCTGAACTTGCTTTCTGTACAAATTTAGAGCAAGAAGCCAGAATTTGCAAGAGGATATCCTAAATTAAACCAAACAAATAGAGCTACACACAAATCTCCAAAATCAATGCTTACGAAAAGAGAAGTATTGATCAGAGGGCCTGAATTTTTGCAACCAATACGTGTGTGCAAAGTGTGTGTGTGTCAGACAGACAGTCTGAGCAAATGCTCTGACTCAGTGTTGAATGGGTCTTACAGTCACATGGCGACTTGTCAGCAGGCTACAGGAGGAAACGTAATCCTGAAGAGGAAGGCTGCTGTTATCAGTCCGTGTGTGAGAGGTCACTCTGTTTGACGAGAGGCAGGACGAGCCTTCAAGAACCTCTGCACCGCTAACGTGCTTTCCTCACTTTTTTTTTCTTTTTTGTTACAGTCTCTCTTTTCTCCCTCTGTTTGTTTTCACCCTGCACTCTGACCAGCCTCTTCACTGCAGAGTTCAGCATTGACTAGAATGTCTGCAGCAGATTCCTTGCAGTAGGCATATGAAGGTATCGTACAGTCGTGAATCTATTTCTGTGTTCCTTAGCCAGTTGTAATCTATTGTCTTGTCATAAGTTGTGAGTTATTACGGACTGTTGCTCTATTTCTTTTAGTTTAATTGATGCTTAAAATGGTGTAGATATTAATTAGATACCTTGGGATGGCGTTTTTCTGTCCAGATTATTGAAGCATAACTTTATTTTTCTTGTTATTGTCACAAATTTCCCAATGTCCCACTGAGGCGAGAGCTGAGTCAGGCTCAAACCACGATGATATCTGACCAAGTGTAAACAAAAACTGATATGCTCCACAGGTTAAGAAAAATAACTGCTGCTCATTTTAGTAGCAGAAACATGCTTACTACAAAGTAAATCCTAAATAAGAGCCGTCTGAAGATTATAACATAGTGATGGATCTCTAAAATTGTTCATTTATGGCGTTATTGGAAAACTAATTCCATTTCAGAAAAAGCTTTCTTTTCTTAAACCACGCACTGTGACCCAGTTTGTTTGGGATCATTTCTCCGCTCACGCTAATCGTTCACATAGGTTTTTGTGTCGTCTTCAAAATGTGATAATTGGCTCTGTAAATTGATGTCAGAACCAAGAACGTAGAAGGACTTAAGCTTGACAAATGATACATTAAGGACACACATTATCTGAGTTAGCTTGGACTAGTACAGCACAAGAAACCCTTTTTTTTAAAGTTGTGTTTACAAACATGTTTTATCTGCTAGACAAATGCCAATCTTTTTTTTTAACTCTGTGCTTTAACGAGGTTTTGATGTTCTTGGTATTTTCTGTAATTGTCTCATCTTTTAAAAGTCCGGACCTGTGTATTGGTCAAGGTTTGACGCTTTTAATTTAAGATAAAGGTTTTATTGGAACTTGGTGTGTTTTAATGATCTATCCTTTCATTATGCCTCTTTTGAATAGAATTTGAATGTAGGCGTGCAGTCTATGGTCAGCACCCACGAGTCAAGCTTCAGACTGAAGCTGAGCCCGGTCAGAAAGTCTCAACAGAACGCTGCTTTAAGACAAGTGCAAGAACTCGAATCCCAAGTTCAAGTTCGTCCAGTCTGTCCTACCATCTGACTGCATAACGTCTTATTCTTATAGCTAAATATATATTGAGTAGTTTATAACCTTTTTCTTTAAATTATCATACTTTTTAAAAGATGGATTAGAGGGAAAAAACTATGAGCACTCAGTCTACTCTCTGCATTAAGGACAATATGTGAAACGTGCAGGTGATGACTAATCTTTGGCTTTAAAATACCACACCTCTGACTTCAGGGTACACTCCCCTCGACGCACACATTTTTAACAGGTTGTTGCGTTCTTTTAGAAACCTTTCCATAGTCTGTATTGTTCTTAATCTCATAGATGACATGAAACACTTGTAAGGGCTGTCTGCAAGACTTCCTGTAGGAACTGAAGACTTGTCTCAATGTTAAATTCAGTCTCACATTATTTTTAAGCAAGATCTATTTTTGCATTTCTTCCTTTACTAATGTTCATAGCAGACTTTTAGACTAAGATTATCTTATCATGAGTTAGAGCCATTTTGGTCAAACCTTAAAAATAATGTCGGCTCTTACGTAAAATCATGCATGTCCACATTTATTAAGACAACTGAATTTTTAACTCAAAGTCCAAAGCTTGCGTTTCATTTTTTCCCTGTAGTTTCTATTGTAGTTACGGTATGTTAATACCCAACACTCTAAAGTGACTAGT
>JAVKLF010000069.1:7391319-7404781 GCA_034783495.1 Millerichthys robustus | reverse complement strand
ACACATTGTTTTGTGGTTGTATAAATAATGACTTCATCGAAGGCATTAAATGTTACATCTGCATTTTATCACAAGCCAATGCTTGAAGTCACCTAAAGTTGTATACAACATATTAAAAGCTATTAATTGCATTATTAAATGCTTAAAAAACACCTAATGTAGATTATAGATTAAATATATTGACTGTTAAGGGTAAGTAATATATCTTGAGTAATTTTGTTTTGTTTGTTTTTTATGTGGCTCGCTTGGTTTCTCTGTAAGCATGAGGTTTGTTGTTGTATGAGTTGGTTTTCTGATAAGAAACCTAATAAAGTGAACTTTAGTCCTGTGATTAGAATTGAGGAAATATTTTTTTTAAATTTACAATTCACATTTCACCTGTTGTACATATCTGTTTAAACAACTTTAATTTAGAGAAATCTGGTTTAATTCTGACCAGATTGACTGGCTAATGGCTAATCCATTTTATAATGCAAAAAATTTTATATAAAAGTAAAAAAAATACCACCTGCATGAACTGCCAGGTTTTTTAATGTTATTTTGAGGCGGTAACAATCCACTTTGATCTGATCCTATCTTGAAGTAGCAATCAAAACTCACTTTAAACTGAAGCTGATCATAGAGCATCTACAACAGGTAAGGTAATAATTGTTCAAAACCTCACAGAACCCTGCTTCCAAAACTTTGGACAATTCATTTAACTACTAAGTGAGGTTCGACTGAACTGCTAACAAGTCGATGTCCTTCCCTGAATCATTTAGTTTGGTCAGTAATGTCTGAATGTTAACCTGCGTTCTGCTGTGTGACGTCGCCTTTAGGTGTTTGTGGAGCTGAACGAGCTGACGATGGACAAGAACCAGGAAATGCAGTGGAAGGAGACGGCTCGTTGGATCAAGTTTGAGGAAGATGTGGAGGAGGAGACGGACCGTTGGGGAAAGCCCCATGTTGCTTCGCTGTCTTTTCGGAGTTTGTTGGAGCTCAGAAGGACCATCTCCCATGGTAAAGTATGCGCTTGTCGTTTTTCATGTCTATAGGTAATGCAGCTCCTAAATGGCCGTGCATGTTTGCAGGAGCGGTGCTGCTGGACTTGGACCAGAAGACCCTGCCTGGCATTGCCCACCAGGTGGTGGAACAAATGATTATTTCTGACCAAATCAAAGCAGAGGACCGATCCAACGTCCTGAGAGCTCTGCTGCTTAAACACAGGTGACTAAAAAGCTGACGGATGACCAGATGTTTGCTTGGTTATTAACACTGACTCAGGTAATCACTGGTCCTCGTCTTGCTCACCCTCTCTCTCCCACTTCCTGCCGCCCCAAGTCACCCGTGTGACGAGAAAGAGCACACTACCCATTTCCCTAGAAACATCTCAGCAGCCAGCCTCGGCAGTCTGATCCCGCACCACCACAACATGAACCACAACCATCAGCCGGAGCCGTCTGTGACCGACCCCCTCATGGGTGTAGGCAATTCCACGGCCGACAACGACACTCGCATCGACGTGGACAAAAACGAGCTGCAGGTCCACCTGAGTTTAAAGTCGGTCAAAAAAATGTTGTTCTCTTGTTATCTTCATCCTCCTGATTGTGTTTTGTGGGAGTAGAAGGAACCAACCCTAGGACTGGGCATGCATCGGTCCAAGTCCAAACATGAGCTGAAGCTTCTGGAGAAGATTCCAGAGAACGCTGAGGCCACTGTGGTCCTTGTAGGTGAGTTATTAACATAAACTGGGAATAATTTAAAACCCCTTTTTTTCACGCGTTGCTACTTTTATTGGCCTGTTCTTTGATTCTCTGGTCTTGTGGTCTTCCAGGCAGCGTGGACTTCTTGGAGCAGCCCACGATGGCTTTTGTGAGGCTGCAGGAGGCGGTGGAGCTGGAGTCGGTTCTAGAAGTGCCCGTCCCCGTTAGGTTCCTCTTTGTTCTGCTGGGACCTCCAACCAGCAGCATGGACTACCACCAGATTGGACGCTCCATCTCCACTCTCATGTCTGACAAGGTAAGCCAGATGTTTTATCAAACAGTAAAGATTTAGAGAACATCTGGAATGAGTGATCACCTGTTTGCCTTCCAGCAATTTCACGAGGCAGCTTACCTGGCAGACGACAGGCACGACCTCCTGAACGCCATCAACTGCTTCTTGGACTGCAGCATCGTGCTGCCGCCTTCAGAGATGGGAGACGATGAGCTGCTGCGCTCCGTCGCTCGCTTTCAAAGAGAGATGCTGCGCAAGAGAGAAGAGGTTAAGCTGCTGGCAAAAGAGCCAAAAAGCCTTGAAGATAAAGGTAAAGTTCTCAGATAAAACATTTAGTCGTCTTTTATGACTTCCAATTTTCTGCGTTTGATATTAAGATCTGTCTTTCTGTCACCCAGAGGCCCTCCTCATACCTTCAGAGAAGTTGGACGACCCCTTAAAGCGCACCGGACGCCTCTTTGGTGGACTGATAAAAGACATTCAGCGCCGGTACCCAAAATACATCAGCGACTTCAAGGATGCACTGAGCAGTCAGTGCATGGCTGCAGTTATCTTCATCTACTTTGCTGCTCTCTCTCCAGCAATCACATTTGGAGGTTTGCTAGGTGAGGTTGTGTGTAAAGTTTTCAAAGTTAGTCTTGTTCATAAGGTAGAATTAATGAATCTGTTAATGTTCTGTTAGCTGTGGCGATAACGTGCCGTTTGTTACAAGGTGAGAAGACGGATGATCTGATTGGCGTCTCAGAGCTGATCGTGTCGACATCGATGCAAGGCATCATCTTCTGCTTACTGGGAGCTCAGCCGCTGCTGATTGTGGGCTTCTCTGGACCCCTGCTGGTCTTTGAAGAAGCGTTTTTCAGTGTAAGTTTCCCATTATTGTGCCTGTAAATAAAAACAGACGGCAATTTCAACTTAAGTTTACTGGGGGAAAAGTTTTGTCACGTGATTTTTCCTCAATGAAATCTGTTTAACATTTTGCTTTTTCAACACAATTTGTCAGTGAAACTATAAGTTTTATGACTGTTTTTCGCAGTTCTGCAAAGGGAATAATATCGAGTATCTAACGGGCCGAGTCTGGATCGGCTTTTGGCTCATCATCATCGTCACCGTCATGGTGGCCTTTGAAGGCAGCTTCCTGGTGCGCTTTGTCTCCCGCTTCACCCAGGAAATCTTCTCCTTCCTCATCTCCCTTATTTTCATCTGCGAGACCTTCGTCAAACTCGGGACGGTACGCCTGAAATAAGCCCCGAAAGTTTTACTTTAAAAAAATAAACAGATAAAACCTTAACTATTAACTCGAGTATTTTTTTAGCTAAGTTCTGTTTTAATCTAAAACAAATGTGTGCAGATTTTTAAGGAGCACCCGCTGAAACGATGCTCCCTTAACAACAGCACAGGAGGAAATGCAACGGCAGAAAACGTCACCCTGGTTCAGACAAACGGTACGCTTCCAAATGACGACACACAGATCACAAACGTCAGGGGAGAGCCCAACACTGCACTGCTCTCTCTGGTTCTCATGGCGGGAACCTTCTTCATCGCCTTCTACCTCCGAAAGTTCAAGAACAGCGCCTTTTTCCCTGGAAGGGTGAGATGCTTCAGTCAGTCTCATTTTCTTTAATCTGTAAGAAAATCTGAGAAAATAGTGCACATGAAACCCATTTTAGTGCCCACAGGTAATATCAGACACTTCTGATGAGATTTTTTTTAGACACAAGTTGTTTGTTTCTCTTGAATTAATATTTTACAAATTTACAATGTAGAGATTTAAGCGGACCATTTCCCGTTTGTTTGCCAAAGCTGCTAATTTTTGTAGTATTTTTTTTTCTTTTTTTCTTTAGAGACATTTTTCTTGTTTTGTTTACAACACCATGACAACAGATGATACAGATCCATTAAATTACCTTCAAATGAGTTCACTCCCATATTTTCTCATGTAGTTCCGTAGGATGATCGGAGACTTTGGAGTCCCTATTGCAATCCTCATCATGGTTCTGGTGGATTACAGCGTTGAGGACACTTACACGCAGGTGAGTTTCAGCAGCTCATGTCTTTTCAGTGTGTTTGAGTGAAACTGCAGCCTCGCTGATTGCCATCTCGGCTTTCTGTCCAGAAACTAAGCGTTCCCAAAGGATTCTCTGTGACAAGTACCGACAAACGAGGCTGGGTCATCAGTCCTCTGGGCTCAGACGGTAACTTTCCCATCTGGATGATGTTCGCCTGCTGTTTGCCCGCGCTGCTGGTTTTCATCCTAATCTTCATGGAGACTCAAATCACAACGTGAGCAACGATGCACACGACTAGCGCCGACAAAAATCCTTTAAAAATGCTTAAAAATCTAAAATCCTTAACTACAGCTGACGTCCACCTACCTGTAGAACCACACTTTGGTTTTAGGATGAAGATTAAACTTTATAATGTTGCAAAATTAACTAGATATTTTACAAGATTAAATATTCTACTATAGCGTTTCTTTTCTTGTTTGTATGTTTGTGTCCTTCAGCCTCATTGTCAGTAAGAAGGAGCGGATGCTGGTAAAAGGTTCGGGTTTCCACCTGGACCTTCTCCTGATAGTGTTTCTGGGTGGCTGCTCGGCTCTGTTCGGCCTGCCGTGGATGGCTGCTGCTACCGTCCGCTCGGTCACCCACGTCAATGCCCTCACCGTGATGAGCAAAGCCGTTGCCCCCGGAGACAAGCCTCGCATCCAGGAGGTGAAGGAGCAGAGGGTCACTGGGCTCCTGGTCGCCATCATGGTCGGTGAGTGTCCAGCACCAGCACAGTCGGCTCTTCTGTTCGAACTTGTTAATGTTCTATAAAAGTCCGTCTCCTTGTGTTCGATCTGTTCAGGTATGTCCATCGTGATCGGTGACCTGCTGCGTCAGATCCCACTAGCTGTTCTGTTTGGCATCTTTCTCTACATGGGTGTGATGTCGCTCAGCGGCATCCAGCTCACGGAGCGAATGATGTTGCTCCTCATGCCACCGAAGTACCACCCTGACCACACCTACGTCCGCAAAGTGAGAGGAGCAACAACAGATTTCAAAGAAGAAACGAAGCGTGACAAGATGTCAGATAAACTCCTTGTCTCCTTCAGGTTCGGACGTGGCGCATGAATCTCTTCACCTGCATCCAGGTGGGGTGTTTGGCCATCCTGTGGGTGGTGATGTCCACGCAGGCGTCCCTGGCTTTCCCCTTCGTCCTCATCCTCACCGTCCCCGTCAAGATGTTCGTACTGCGTCGCATCTTCAATGCCAGAGAGATGGCATGTGTAAGTTAACCACTGGGGGGCGCCATAGCTTCTAGAATCAGATCCCAGTCTTGACCCAGTAATCACTCAGGCAAAATATTTTTTTATTTTAGCATTTTGTCTTCACTATTTTTACAGATAATAAAAATGTTATTACACATGTACGGCATGCATTTGGGTTTTAGGAATATTTAAAGGAATATAAATAAGTTTATGTACTCTTTGACTCTTTTTTTATTGAATGTTCAATTTCACACAGGTGAGCATATTGAACTGTTTTATTTTTCTCACCTAGGGAAAGATTGACTGTAAAAAGGGCACCAAAATGCTCCTTTTAAAGGGATAGTCTGCTCATACTTGAAGTGAAGCTCTGTCAAATGTTATCAGTAGTTGCTACTTTTTTCAGTACTATCTGTCCCTCGTTTGGCTAGCCTTTAACCTAGCCTGCATGAAGAGTTTTGTCTGTTTCTCCCTACACTCTGCTTTATAACTAAAGTCTTTTCTAATCAGGTACTAACTATTGAAATTTTTTTTGACAGAACTTCCCTTCAGACAAGAAAGTTTTTTGTTCCATCATTTATTTTTCTTATATTCACTCCTGTTTCTTTCTCCTAGCTGGATGGAGACGATGCAGAACCAAAGTTTGACGAGCGCGAGTGTCATGATGAGTACTCGGAGATGCACATGCCCGTTTAAAGCCTCCGCAAAAAAGCGCCTCACTGACAACCACCAAAATAACTAAAAACCAGTGGGTCAAAAACCTTAATGTATGGTGTTCTGGAGGTTTTTGAGAATGTTTCTGTTTCCCTGCTGGTTAACAGTTGTTGCTGTTTTAATGGCTCTACAGAACAAAGTGAAGATTAGTTTATTCATTTATTCATGGCATTGTTTAAACATCTTCTTTGCAAGGGACAAGAGATTTCAAATCTAATGAAGTGATCTCAAATCAAAAACGAGTGTGGTAGCAGTAGATAAATTTGCTAAATTTTAGCCTTGACAGGTTGCTATGATTCACATTGAATATGTGGAGGATATATAGGTTACATTCCTTTTTTTTAATGTGTTGAGTTAGTGCTAGTCAAGTTTCTTTCTTTAAAGCTCACTAAGCGCCTTACGAAGAAAACAAGATATATTGAGCTGTGTGTTTGTCCTCATTCAGTCTTTTTTTAGACCGTAAATCACTTTAAACACAAAGCTTGTAGCACTTTTTTAAGAAGCCAAATCTGAACAATGACTGTATAAAATGTAGTTGTTTTAGCCTTTTAGAGTTCTTTTAAATCTTTTTTGTATTGGTAATGTTGTAGTTAGCTTCCTAAATGTTTTCTAATTGATTTTTAGCCAGCTCTTCCTTATCCAACTTGTTTTCTTTTACTGAGATTCTGCAGTTTAAATGATATTTAAACTTAAATGTCAGGCTTTGTGCCTGCAGTGACACAAGATCACCAGCAGAGGGGGATCTTGGGACTGTTACAATGATCCACCAAAAATAAAATGCATAAAAATGCAGTTATATTGTTATACTAATGCCATGAAACCATTGTTCTCATCACACTGCTTATTATTTTGTAGAAAATGATGCTGCAGCTTAATAAATACACTAAATGTTTCCACGCACATGTTTAGGGCACTAAAGGTTCTGGTGTAATCTGGATGTGGGTAATTCTTGGTAATGCTGTAATTTCTTAGTTTTTTTACGTGCCAAATGTAGGTTGTGGTGAGCACAGTCAGTTGCAGTTCAGTCATCAAAGCCTCAATCAACATATTTTTATCCTACAACATTCCATGTTGTGTTTGACTCCTATCAACATTTTAGTTCAAATTGTTTGATCATGATTAATCACATTTCCACGTGGGCTGTGAGGACAATCTCAGTAATTAATGGATCACTGCAAGGAAGTGCTTTTAAAAATATGCTTTTTGTTGTTTATTTTAATTTTGTTTTTTGTTTGTTTTATTCTATTTTAGTTTTGCATCATGTTGCCACTTTACAACATGAATTGGTTAAAACTTCGACTACCGGGTATGTCAAATAACTATCATTTCCAGGCCTCTATTACGCCCACATAAACTTGAATATCACACACTACTTTCCCCTCTGACCTGCTCCGATTCTGCCTGACAGAAGTTGCGATCTTGTGCCTTTTTGGTGTCAAAGTTGCACAAAATCTCAAGTGCCCTTAGAGGGGGGAAATTAAGTAATCAGCTGTAAAGTGTGTGTTTGTTAGGATCTTACACTGAAATCAAACATTTCTGAATTATTTATCTGTTGAGACATGTTGCTGTTAAGACCTTTTTTGTTATGCAAACACTTATTTCGGATGTACTTATGGAGATTTTTGGAATTGAGCAGTTTGGTGCAGCGGGTGTTTCTGATCATCAACTGCCTGTCAGCTCAAAATATATCATGTAGATTTGTTTCGAAAGCAATACGAAGTCCAAGTAGCGATTTCAGATGTTCCTGTCTGCATCAGTAGTTCACATATTGATGCCAAATAAAGTAAATTTTCTATTTACCTGGTCTGGCTTGTATTTTTTTTACATTGAGATACAAAATCCTTAAAACGTAATGAACAGGAGATGATTTACTCAACTTGTCTCAGTTGTAATGTGATATGTTTTATGAGCAATAGTTTCATAAAGATCCTTTTAAAGAATTGTTCCATTTTAGGAGGTGAGGTTTGAAAGAAGGTATTGTTTTTATTCAGTCTGTACATGTTTAGACAAAACGCTGAAAACAGTACATTTAAATTGTCAAAGATTGATTTCAAAAAGAGCATATAAGGTTTCTACACCCTCAGTTTGAAGGATATCCATTACCTCTATTACTTAACATTTATGCTCTAAAATGTTTTAGGAAAAGTTTTTTGATTTCAACATTTATTTGAAATTAAACTAGAGCAAAACATTTTTAGCCTGTTTTCACTAACCGATGTAGCCTGGTTGTCCCTATCTGGCGTTGATCTGATTGGTTAATTCAAATCCCAGAAGAGATAAACCTGTTGCCATGATAACCAGTCAGCGTTCAATTAAACGTTACAGCCTGGGAAAGTTTCTTTTTAAATTATCAAAATACTTCATGAAGGTCAACATTTGATAAGGTAAGCGTTGCTGGATATCACCTAAAAATGTCTTTGTCAGCTGAATAAACTTTTCACTTGAATTTTTATGAGGTTGAGAAATATTTGCGTTTCAGAAAAACTAGCTAACCGTCGTGTATCAAACTAGATTTAAGCTAAAAGCTAACGTGAACGAAAATGCCCGTATTTTATTTCCGTTCTACAAATATTGAGCTAAAATGTAATTTTTTATATAAAAAACATGTCTTCACTAGAACATGTTTTGCACTTTGGTAAATAATATCTGTCACCTAAATGCAGTTACTCCCCGTTGGCTCTGATGCCACAAAATGAGAACTATAGTTACATGAGACATTTGTCTATGATACACAGCATGTCTTCTGGTTCTCTGAGGGACACTCGACAGTGTCTCGATGGTCAAACCAGGGACAAGACGTCCAGAGGTTAGTGCAGTGGATGTAGCGCATTTTGAAAGTGCAAAGTGATCATAAACATTTCTTTGACATACTTTCCAGAGCAAAAAGACATGCTCTCTGAACGGCAAAGAACTGTTCTGCAGCCAATACCATCAGAACCAAGAACTGTTCTGCAGCCAATACCATCAGAATCAAGAACTGTTCTGCAGCCAAAACCATCAGAATCAAGAACTGTTCTGCAGCCAATACCACCAGAATCAAGAACTGTTCTGCAGCCAATACCATCAGAACCAAGACCTGTTCTGCAGCCAAAACCTCCACACTCTGAGGTATGAATAAACAATGGATGGATTGATGGATGAATCACCTTGGTTTACCCAAATAATTACTGTACTTTGAATTGTTTTTTTTGCCCTTCCTGATGCAACCTGTGCTTGAACCACAGACTCAGGATCACAAGACTGCAGGACAGCCCATTGAGCTGCCCAGTCCCTTATTTTACATTACATATTTTTATTTAATTGACATTACCATGTACAAATGTTATTTCATTTGGTCTTTTCAAGTGTTTTTTTTCTCTCAAAAAGGCCAATTTATGACAACCATGACAGATTTAGTCTTTAATCGCTAGTATAAAACATCTAAGTGGGTGATATCTTTTATTATTTAGACTCTGAAAACAAGTCATCTTGCATCTTTCTAATATAGGTAATGTTGAAGAAACCTTTTAACCAATGTCAACTCAGTCTCCAGCACCTGAAAGCTCGTGAGCAGATGATTTTCCCAGGCTGGGATGTTCAGCCACACAGCTGCAGTGATCTGTTGTATGTTTACCCATACAATCAGTTTCCTTCAAAGGTCAGTCACTGGACTTATGGATGAGAAGGAAATCAGCACTGTGTAAAAATTCATGTTTGTTTTGTTTATTTATGTCGAAAAATCGTCTTAGACATTTATAGTTTAACAGATTTTAGTTTTTTAATTTTTCTTTTCTGCTGCCATTACAAGTGGGCAATCATGTCATTAATCGTGCCATATGCACATAAAAATAATGAACATGCAAATACTAATTTAAACCCATTTTTGATGCCAAAATAGTACTGACCTATCAAGGCACTTGAAATTTCAGTGACAAAAAGTAGCAGCAAGGGAATGTTAGGGGAGGTAAAAGTTTAAACCTGGGGTATTGGGAGACAAAAACAAATATCATGCGAGGCAACTTTTCAGTATTGCACAGCAGGAGAAGCTCCTAATAGATATACATAAAAAGACAGCTATAACCATACCAAACACCACAAAACCCAACATCAAAATTAACCTCAATAACAAAACCCACAGACCATGACACACATTTTATCATGATAACACAAATGTTGAATGTGTTTAATGGCTTACACCTCTGGTTTATCTTTCCTACATTATTTTCTCTGTTTTTTTCCAGAATGTGGATGCCATCCTCGGAAAGCCACTTCTTAATCACCGACAGAAGGAACCTTTGGTTCCTGATACATTTAAATTTATTACCGAAGATGACTTGACAGAAACTGAGCATCGGGTAGAGAGAAGTTCAATGTTTCTCTATGGTTTGAAGTCGATTGAGGTGCCTTGTTTTGCCAACTTCAGCCTGCACAAAGTTTTTTATAGGTGGCATCGCTATGCTTGTGAGCAAAAGTTTAAACAAAGAATTGATAAGCCCAAATTGTTGCTGAAAAAACAACTGCTTCTTGTCTGTCCAGTAAGTGTGGATGAGTTTATGTACTAATGATGTAAATTATATGATGTCGAATATCCACATGGGAAATTTGCTCTCTAAGTTTCTGATCTGTCCAGCTTTGAAATCCTGCAAGTGATTTGTAAATTGTGGTATTGTCATTTATGTATGTTGTGTAGATAATTGGTCCAAAACTGACAGAAATAAAGGGGATGTGCAACCAATTACGTGACAAAGAGTATTGTCAAATTCAAATCAACCAAACTATCACTCTGCAGGAATTCCAGGTCATCCAGCTCAAACAACTTGAAAAGGTACTATACACAAAGCCTTTCTTTATTTTATCTTGTTGTAAGGTGTCTTCACAATGTCATATATCTTGTTTGTTATTGTCAGGTATTAGAGGACCATAAGACATTAAAAGAGCAGATAAAAGAGATAATAATCCATGCCAGAGAGGTATTAAAAACCAATTTGACCAACCCCATTCAGCATGACAGGTACGCTTCTTTTTTTATTTAAACTTTACATCCCTGTTGTCAAAGTTCTGAACTTTTAAACTAGGTCAAAAAAAGCAGAATGCAATTATTTACAAACCATTTACACCTGATAGGGAAGACTACAAAATGGGACATGTAATTTATTTAGTAGATTTATTTATATTTATTGTAATAATAAGTAATAATAAAACTATAAGCATGGTTTGTTGGAATGGCCACCTCTAAAACATTGGTGGCCTCTCATACTAGGATGCCTGACTGAAGCACAAAGCTGTGTTTAGGCCTCTTCAGAATTGAGTTTATCGGGTGTTTTCTCTGGGTACACCAGTTTACTTTCACAGACCTTAAAATTGCACGTTGGGTTACTTGACATCCCTAAATTGTGATTAGGTGTTTATCTCTATGTGGCTCTGTGACACCAGCTCCCTATAAGCCTGCACAAATAAGTGAGTTGAGAAAAGAAATGAATGAATGGATTTTATGTTGACCAAGCCTTTCTGTCTTATCTGTCCAGATCCTTCCGGCTTGCTAAATACTTGTTCATCGACACCTTGCACAAAATGGTGGTAAAAACAGCAAACATGCTCTTGACTAAGATAAAAGAGCAGGTGGCTCTAACACCCAGCCACGCTACCATTCAAGGATGGATTGACATTTCTAAGACTAGGGGTACAGCCACGGAAGTGCAGTTGAACTCTAAGGTAGGATAGTTTCACCAAATGTAAAGTTACATTACCGGTAACTCATACACAGGGAATTTGTCCTGTAACCGGTGGGTTGCTGGTTCAAATCTCCACTCCGTCCGTCTCATTCATTGTGGCCTTGAGCAAAACACTTCACCTGCTTTGCCTGCTGGTGGTCAGAGGGTTTACTGGTGCCGGTGCATGGCAGCCTCCCCTCTGGCAGTCTGCCCTAGGACCGCTGTGGCTACAATGTAGCTTACCATCATCAGTGTGTGAATGACTGTAATGTGAAGTGCTTTGGAGTTCGTAGGGACTTGATAAAGCACTATATAAATTCAGGCCATTTACCATTATCTTCTGTTTGTGTCTTCAGTTGAGTGTGTCGAAACCTTCAAACGCCAGCCCCCTTTTGAAATGTACGCTGATGCAGGAATCAGACACTTTGGTTTTCAAACCCTCTGAAGAAGACTTTCAGGTCGGTTCAGGTTTGAATGTTTGCTCTTGAAATATCATTTTAGTCTTCAACAATGTGACGCAAATGCAGTGTACGCCTTAATAAATCCTCTAGGAGACAATGGCAGGTGTTCTTGAGCACTTTGAGAAGGCAATGTTGCATGTTCAGCCACTGAGTTCAGATCCTGAATCTAATTCTGAAGACTTTGATGTGATGGTAAACACTTAAAAGCTCATTTTCAGCATGACTTTGTTGCTCTAAATGCCAGTGTTTTTTGACAAATATCAGATTTCTTTAAAGAGCGTTTTTAAAAAATTATCTTTGAAATCAAGTTTGTGTGCAGTATTTCTGTCTTTTGATTAGCAAAACCAAAGCAGTTGCTTTTTGAAACTGATCTTGGATACAGATGATGACTATCAAAGCATCAAACAAAACATCCAGGTTTGTTTTGACTTTTTATTATCCTTTTGAGTTTTACACCAAACTCTTGCTGTACAATACTAAAGCGTACATTTTTTTTGTGTGTATGTGCTGGGTTGAAGTTTGTTTCTTTCTCACTCAGGATTTAATCCAGTTTAACTTTGATGCAGCTAAAGTGTACAGCCACACTTTTGAGAGGATCCTAATATTTTTGAATAAACATGAAAAACTGGCTTTGGAAACAAATCAGCAACCGGACCATGGTAATTCACAGTACACAAGCACATTTGATTTTGTATCATAGTAGGAGAACAACACACAATAGCCATTTTTAAATGTCTTTTTAAGGTTCCTGTAATTGAAATAGGCATATTTAGTTATTTTTATATTAAATGTCTTTGATTGAAATAACATAGATGTACAGGTTGCAGTTTTTTTCTAAACCACATTTGATAAGAGGAAGTCTTTTAAGGGCCTTCACATCACGACCACATTGGACTCCTTACTACACATGAAAGAATGTGATATATTGTGTAGGGTTCTGAGTGTGCACAAAGGTTCTGTATCATCATGGTCCTGGTTGGAGTAACACGGAAGCAACACTGCAAGGGCGCCAGCATGGTTTGATCATAAGAAATTTGAAGCAGGACTGGCCACATGTAATATGATATCAATTGCATTAGCACCATGCAAACTTGGTGTGATCTTCTGAGGCATAGCTGCATTCTGACCCATTTCAAGAAAGTTGTCCCGCGGAGGACTTGGCCCACAGCTGCCACCGATAGCACTTTGCATCCACAGGGAGGCAAATCCATAATTTCTGATACGTTATGTAAGATGTTTTGCAAGCAAGATTGCTCCACACTGCTCCCCCCTCCCTTCCTGAGGACATCTGTGGATCTGTGCTCGAACTGTTTGGCCGCTGATAAACTTTCCATCATATCAAGGACAATGGTCTCAGACGAAATCAGTGTCCATGG
>JAVKLF010000069.1:7376225-7389239 GCA_034783495.1 Millerichthys robustus | reverse complement strand
GACTATTTGTTTCATTAAATCCAAAAAGTAACAAACACTTTATTTTAGATGGAGAGGAGTTGTAAGATCAGAAGTTAGGGAGAGCTTCCACATCAGAAGAAACGTCGGCTCCTACTTTTAACTTAAACACTTCGTCAATCATCAGACAAAACATATCAGCTGCAGATAGGAGCTGGAGTTAATCATTTATCTTCTGCAACAAGTTGGAAACGGGACTCAGCCATAGTTGCATCAGAAACTGAAGATTAGTTTGATTCTGCTGCTTTGTTGTAATTTCACAATCAAATCTTTGGCCGTTTTGGATTGTTTGGGTTAAACAAGTACTAGAAGAGGTTATATTTGGCTTTGAGAGGTAACTGGACTAAAACTGAACCAAACTGAACAATCAAACAAACATCTGGACCGAGTATTCGGGTTGTTCATCGGCCACATTAACGTTCCTCTGTGCTCGATGTCGTAGAGTCTTGGTTTGATATCAACAGCTTCTGAGACGTCCACAGCTGGTGGTTTTGCTGCATGGATAAAACTCCCAACTGTTTAATTTCACAAAGCTACGAGCAACGTAAGACACTTGCAGCTGCCTGGTTATTATCGGGCACAAAAGAGGTACACCTAAATGTCAGAGTATTGTGCAGCGGCGGGTGTTGTCTCCTCTAATGTCTCCAGATAAAACCGAAGCATTCAGGGTGAAGATTATCTCTCTCAGACATGCAGACACCGCTGCATTTCACTGCATTTTTAACCACAGCAGCATAGTCTTCATCATTTGATGAGACGCCACACGGTTCACCCCCACACCCTGAGGAGTTTCCACCCATTGATTACCTATCTGTGTGTTTTGCGAGCTGCTCCGGCCGTTACATCAGCTGTAACAGCTGGAGCTAGTATAAATACTTCTGTTTAAAATAAGGAACAGTTTTCTGTGACTCATTTGTTTACAGTTCATCAACTTTCTGGGAATGTTTCCTGTAGAAGACAAGATATTCTTAATCAAAAAAGTGCATGTGACGAATTGTGTTTATATTTTTTGCTCGGGTTGAAATGCTTTTTGTCAGTGAGATGACAAATTAGATTTGAAAATGTCACAAAAAACAGCAGAAAATGGATATCAGGTGGCAGTGTTCCTGGTTTAAAGCCTTGTCCAACAATTTTTCAACTCAGAGGTTTCTAACGTTACAGCAGTAAAGCTGAACAAAAGGAAATCTTTATGTCAAAACGTGTTTCTGCTTCGTGAGGGAGTTCTAGACGGGCTTTAGTTAAAATTTGTCAAGGTTTTCAGCTTTTGCTCCTAAAAATTTAGATTAAAAAAAAAATTATAAGATAAATTCCATTAAAACACAAAATGAAGCCAGGTCAAAATGTTCTTATTTGAAAACTGAAACTGTTATTTTTTTTTTTTTTAGCTTGGAATGACTTCAATGACCAAGTAATAGTTGACTTGTTGACTTTTTAAAAATGATTATTATTTTACATCTTTGACAGTTTTGATGGTGAAACACATGGCAGGAATCCGTTCAGGATATTTGAATAATTTGTTCCCTGAACACTTGGTGCTACTCTGAAAGGTAGTTTAGTCCATCTGATAACCTGACACAAAGTATTGTTGTTGTTTTTTCTTTTTTGCAGGGAATGAGCGGCTAACAGCTCTGTTGTGTTGTGTAATTTGATTCACCACAAATCGAAAGTCGTAAAGACAGTTTTCCTTTTTGTTGTGACACAAGATGACTCGGGAATGAAACCGAGCTAGATTTTTGTGGTTCTTCCCAGGGACAGTGTAATTAGAAAAGGAAGACATTCTAAGTCACAGTTTATATGAATGACTGAGGGCGCAGAGCATCTGAAGCGTGCGCGAATTCTCAGAATGAAGACATTCAGGCTCAAAGACAACATAAGCGGGTCGCCGAAAAAACATGTAAAACAAACAAAAAATTGTTTTCTTCCAGTTTGTTCTCTGATGGAATCGGAGATGTACTCGTCTTTTTGTTAAAATAAGTCCTGCACAAACTGAATAAAGATTTGATGTCCTAAAAGAAAGATTTCAGACAATTAGCAGACCTCTCCTGCTTGAGTTGACTCATCCATCAACACAGCTAGCAGCAGACCTGACCTGCTTCAGCAGCCCGGACATATTTTAACAGTAGATTCCTCTTCTTTACATCAGTACTGAACTCAGATGTTGTCCTTATTTGAGTATTTTGTGGCAAAACTAAAAACTACAATTATGGTATGGTTTATCTTTCCTCTGTTCATACTGTTCCAGATAGCTTTTCTTTATCGTGTTTACATAAGGTGCTCTTATCAATTGTCGATAAGCTGTAAACGGTGTTAAAGTAAAACCTGCACAGAGAGTAAATTATGCCTTGAAAAGACCGTTTTAACGGTCTCAAAACTGTGCTCACATTTTAGAATATAAATCTGCACATTGTTAAATTCTACCACATTCAACATTTCATAAACAGTTTATATAAAATCTGTTTGCAGTCAGAGCCTCCGGTGGGATCCTGTGGTGTTTTTTTTTTTTTTTATTTCCCTGCTGCTTTAGTCAAAACAGGCATTCAGGCTTTTAAATGCTTTCAAACCTTGCTTCAGAAATGTTCCCAGCGTGGAAAGAAGTTCTATTAAAGATTTCTGTTCCGATTTATTTGCAGATTCTTGAACGGGTCAGAGAGATTTCAGGACCAGCAGCCAATAATTTTTGAATATGTTTACTTGTTAAACATTGCAGTGCCACCATTAGTCACAGAGGCCATATTTTGCAGTTTGTAGGGTTAGTTAGAATGTGATGGATTGGCGGTCGTAATGTGGAACTGGAAGCGTCATGCACTCGTCACGCTGAGTTGGTTTAATTACAGTCCAGCCCTGAATTGGAGGTCCTCATCGGTCCCCTGATATTTGATTCAGTAATGAAGCTCTGCAGGCTTTCTCCTGTTTAATCTTCAACCATCTTAGCGCTTACGTTCCTCACTCCTTCCAGCTCTCTGCGTTTCCAGGGGCTTCCTCCATCTGTTCACATAGAAATAAAAAAAACCCCATCAGATTCGACTGCCTGCGTTCACACTGTAATGAGTTTTTAAGGAAATGTCAAGCCAATTATGATGGGCACATATTGTTTCACGTGACTGCGTTTTAGCTAAAACTCTTTAGTGATGAGATACTCTGCCTCAGTAATGTACAGCTAAAGATTTATACTTGAATCTCAGAGAAACAAACCAACCCTGTAGGTTTTTGTAGATGTTCTGCAGTTTAGTTTATTCAAGCCAACAAACAGAACAAATGAAGTCCCGGGTTAATCAGAGCATTTTTAAACAAATGCTCTTATCAAATAGGGGATTGTGTTAAGTTCTGCTTGACCCGAGGTGTCCTCTTAATCAGGGACACAACATAGGAATGCAGCAGCACAGAAAACCACCTGGTTTGACACGTCTTGTTTGAGGGCGGATTGCCTCTCAAGTTTCCCCAGAGATTTAAAAAAAAAAAAAAAAAAAGAGTTTCCTCAGAGAGAGGGGGGGCAGTCGGTTTTAAAGCACCTGTTAGTGCATTCGCTCTGTCAGCCGTCAACCTCTGCCTTCAGGGCTTTAACTGGGTAAATTGTTCACATCCTTTAACACCCCCCCCCACCCCCCACCACCCCACCACCCCACACACACACACACACACACAAAAAAATGAACAAACAAAACAACAAATTGATAAGTGTTTGCAGAGATAAACTCATGAAATCTTTGTTAATTATAGTTATTTTGGCAGCATGGATTTTCAAAATGTCTGGTTAGATTTTTTTCAATTTAATGTGTCAGCGTTTTCCTATATGTTTTATGTGGATTTTGACAAACTTTGGGAATGACTTGGCACGCTTTGTTGAGCTATTTCTGTCAAAGCTATTTATTCTAAAATATTATTACAGTTTTCTGTTTGCGTGGGAATAGCTGCTCTGCTTCCTCAAATATATCTGCTGATTTATGAATGACACAGTGTCACAGTATAACCTTCATTTTTATGTGACCTGGTTTTATTTACTTTTTGTTTTTTACAACTCCGCTGTCTTTGACCCAGGGTGCCTGATTGTAGCAGGTTGTCACAAAGTGTTCAAGTGAATCCATTCTTGGTAATAAAATGAATTTTAGTGTAAAGCAGCAGCTCCGGTAGACCAGACAAACAAATGAGAATCATCGACCTGTGATTTGAAAGAAGGGTTTAGCTTCAGCTGGCATCACAGCTTTATTACAGATGGTCGGAGGAGGAGAAACTCTTAGTGTCGCTGCCTCCTTTTGAGCCTCCTCCAGCCAATCGTTTCAGAAAAGCTGCAACAAAAAGCCTTTTGACTCTACTTTAAAGTGCAATGTATTATAAACTTGAATTCAGAAAAAAACGCGATTATATAAGTCCTTAACCCTCCTGCTGCCCTTAGGTCAAAAAGACCCGTCTTTTTGACCCAAAGGCAGAAGAAGAGTTATGAAGAGGAGAATAAAGATTTTCAGAAATTAAATCAGAATACGCTCTTAATTTTCACAAGTGATTTATTTCTGTCCTCAAAATAGAAAAAAATCTACTGAGCAGTCTTATCAAAGCACTCCTGATTTTCATAATCAGATTTTATTTATGAAATGAAAAGTTTTCAAACCCAGAGCATCAGGTAGACGGTGTTCACAGGTCTGCAAAATTGTCCTCTTTCATACGAGTTTAGACTGTTATCTCACTTAGGCAGAGCCAAAAAAGGTCAAATATATCAAGAACCAGCAAAGCTGACGCTGTGGTCCACCATCCTGTTTGCTGTAATTTGTCACTCATCCAGAGTTGCTTTTTCTACAGTTTCACCTCATGTTTGAGGTACAGTCCGGCTAAGAATAGGTCTACTACAGCGGATTAGACAACTCTGATCCCAGTGAGTGATGGGTGAACAAACAAGAGGACAGATGGTGGTCAACCTAAACAACAAATGCTCTAGTCACACTTTAGAACATTTTAAGGATAGAAATTCACGGTTCATCGAGCCTGTGATCCATCCTCTGACCTGTTGATGAAATGTTATCCAGTGAAGCCTTTGGAGGGTGGGGGTGGGGGTGCGGGGGTCGTGAGACATACAGGGAAGTAGCTGTCAGCATTTTCCACTCTGAAGCCAAAGTCAAACCAGAGAGCTGGCATGAAAAGAAGTCTTCTAGGAACAGCTGGCGTGTTGACGAGCTTTCAAGGAACTGTTCTGATCATATTACTCTGGTATTCATGCCTCAGAATGACACCGTTTTAACTCCTCAAGCATGCTGGGGTTTAATTTATTTTTGTGGCGTTGTTGGTTTCAGAAAAGGACAGCATTCTGGCTGTTATCCCATGGTTTCACAACCTTAGGTCAAACTGCACAGTATTGTCACTGTTCTCTGTGTTTGCTAGCATGCTGGAATCAAACTTTCTTACATGTTCTTTCTGAATTACCAAGCAAACAAACTGGAAACACTCAAGGAGGCCTTTTAAGCTTCAACAACAAAGTAAAAAGTAATGAAACGCTGAAAATATGCTGGGTTTTTCTTTCAATTCTTCGATCGTGCGTCATTTCATAAGTATTCTTAGAGGGGAAAAATCAATCATCTGAACAAAGTGAGCAACAAAACCACAGGTACGGCATAAATAAAACACTGTTGTGGAAAAACAACAAAATCAATGTGCAGAGTGAAGGCTGTAACTTTACATCCTCTGTCTACAAAAGCAAGTATTTTTGCTGCTTTGTTAAACCTTTTGACTGCTTTAACTTTCCAAGCTCTTGAGTGTCGGACTGTTTGGGGAGCTGTGATTAGAACTTCACTCTCCTCCTCATTCTCTTCCTTGTCATCAGACTTTGCAAGAGAGGCACTCGATTAGTAATGAGAAAAGTTACAAGTTTGACCTAATAAGCTTTAAAAAACATCTTGCAAACCTCCTGAGGTCTTATCAGTTTGACCGCTCTCATAAAGTCATCTTTGTTTAAACTGTCAACAGAGAGGGGGGATACTTTCACATGACTCCAGTATCAAATAAAGCATTTTTCACTTTGTTGACCAGCTGATAGAAAACTGAGTTCTCATTCCTCTCATTTTAACGACTCAGGTCTGACCATTGAAACCATACGAGGATAAATCAGTATCTACCTGGTAGGGGGCGAGGACACACTTCTTCTAGCAGACCTAAAAGGAAGAGCCCGACACAGGACTTATTCATTCCTCGGTGGCGTCTGTGCATACCAACTAATTTTGTGTTGTTTATTAAACTCAAAGTGTTCACCAAATATTCAAACCAAGTTGGATTAAAACCAGCAACTCCTGAGTTGTGTTGAGCTCCAGATCTTCTCTGCTACTAAAGTTGTTTCACCGTCTGAAATCCGAGTTTTCACACTTCCACAAAGTCTGCCGTCGCTCCTGTTGGCTCACATAAAAACTCATGTGCATCGAGAAAATTTGAATATGCAGCTAATGTGGATCTTGAGGGCGGAATGAAAATCAGATATCTGTGAAGTGAGGGCGTTGCAGCTGAATTAGAAGCGCTTCTCCGAAACCATCAATCAGCGAGTTGGTTGATGAATTAAATATTAAGTCGGTGAATAAAAGGCTCCTGTGCTCCGCTACACATCGATGATCAAGGCTTTAGTTACCATTGTGAAAACGAAGTTCGTGTCCTCTGTATTGCAAGAATAAAAGGATCTAAAATGACAATTTGGGATTCAATATCTTGAATTTATAGATTAGAGGTTGTGTGAGACAGTTGTGCATTGTTGATAAAAGGAGTTGTCATGATTAGCAATTACTCACATAATCACAATAATTTAAAATAGCTGATTAAGTCTGCAGCATTTTCATAATAATTTCTATTAATCTGTTTAAAAACAGTAATTTATTCAATCACTGATAGTTTTTGCTTCGCTAATAAATCGGTTACCTTACAAATAAAAGAAAAAACTCTGTGGCAGTGATATCTTTGATTAATAATACATGACTTTATTCCTTAACTGATTTTGTGTTCATCTGAGCTGTCACTTTTTAGGAAAGAGTCTGAATTCTTCCCAGAAAGGAAGTAAACACTATTCCTTCACAATAATTTAATTTTCAGTCAACACAGTAATTGGACCAATTAGGTTTAAAATGATTGTAAATGCAGCTCAGTGATCTTCAGTTAGATCTGCTATGTCAGTGATAAAGTTCAATGTTTTTATAGCTTTGTTTTGAATTGGACAGACTAAACGCCACATTCACTAGAAAGTGAACTTATTGTTTCTAAAATTTGCATTTGTCCTTGGTTTTCATTATTATGTCACCAAACTCTGAAGAGAGCCAGTGTTTGCTCTGATTCTGCAAAGAGTCAATGCGACTGCAGCACTGATTTATATCCTGAAGTTTGGACAGTTAGCAGTTAGCTGAGGACTGACGCTTACTTTGTGGTGATTGTCGCCTCCTCCAGATCAAGCTCTAGAGAGGAAGCTCATTTATTTATCTCTGTAAAGAGAAAAATCTGTAAAGGTCAAAATGGGTGAAACAACTCAAAGTGTCCCAACAGCTGTTTTCTGACATTGTAGTTTATTTTGAAAGGATTTTAAAGTGGAAACCATGGTCATGAATGAGCTCAGCTCTACTGTACGCCCCCATCCACGTTGATCCATTGAACCAATCAAAAGTAAACAAAAACAATGAACTGGCACATGTCTACGTACCTGAAGCCTCTGTTTCATTAGTGTTTTTCAGCTGCAGAATAATAAACTTGCAAATTGAAGAGTGTTTTTAACCTTGACATGTTTTAGGTTACAGTTTTGGTTTTTAACGCTTGTATTCAGGGTCGTCATTTCACTTACAGCTGAGCCCCACGTATGAATTGTGGCACTTTAAATGAGGCTCTGGAGTATGATTACAACAAACATGGTAGTTTATGTCTTGTGCAGAAAGTGTGAATACATCTCTGCGGGTTGAATAAACAACCACTAAGACACACCTATTTAGCTTTGTTTGTATTGTTGCGTAACAGCGTAAAAAGGCCAGCTCACACACGCTGACAACCAGCTCAAATGTACTCTCACTTTCTCAGTTTAATCCCTCTGGAAAACAAAAGCCACATGATAAAAAAAGTAACATCTACTGTCCTTCAGCTTTGTTTCTCCACGTAGGGCTGTATAAAGCTCAATATTAGCCACAAGCTTAATTAATTGTCTATATACTGTAAAAACTGACTGCTTTTTCACAGATGTCGCTCTCTTGCCTGAGGTAATCACATGTTATGAGCCAATGTCAACTTCGACGTGCGCGAGCTTGCAGCTACACCCTCAATGTGAGCGTTTTATCGTTAGCTGACTGGCTGCTGTGACATACACTCAATAAGGCTATGTGTTGTTTGCCAAGTCTTTTACCTGGAGTCACCTCTTCTCCCTGCAGAAAGCGCTGACTGAGATGCAGAAGAGAAGGAGGTGTGGAGTTGATGGGGCTTGTGTGTTTTTCTACTGCTGGAAGGAAGTGTGTGTTTGTGTGGATTTACAAGCATGAATCGAGTAATCCAGTGGGCAGAAATTAGCCGGCTTTATGGAAAATGTTAAGAGCTTCTGTGGAACGAGCTGCAGATGTTTTTTTTTTTTTAAAGAAATGCTGCCAGTTTGAATTTGAATCACTTTTGCCTGGAAGTCCATTTAATGTAATTAGAAGATTATTATTATTTATAAAAAGGGACAAATTTCTTTTTTCCCCAGTCTATAATGGTAAATCAGCAGCCTGACTCAAGCACCTACAAGTCCTAAAATCTGAACTCTCCTTAACTTTAGTTGACACGTTCCTGCATGCAAAAACAAACAAAAAAGAAGGTCCAGGTCTCAAATTCTCACCGGTGAAAGTAATTACAGCTTTTCTGTGGTCACTAAATACAGAGCTCAAATTCAATGAGTCATCCCGTAAAAAAAGACTTTACTGTTTACTGATTATATGAAGTAGTTGTGATCCTAAGGGTCAAGTAGAACTGGACCAGGCTGGACTGCACCCTGCAATGGAGCATCATCACTAAATCTCTCAGACGTCACCAAGCTGTTGCCGAAGAAACGCAGCAAATCAGACGTCTGCATAACTTTTATCTGATGTTTACTTTTTGCAGAGTCTTTATTATGACAAAGGTGGATTCTGCCGTACTTCCCTGACTGAGGACTGTCTATCATCTTCTGATTTTATCATTTTTTATTCCAACAAATAAGAACTTTTTATAAGGAACTTGCAAAAATGTAGTCTTCTTATTGTCCAATCAAGATTTAGAGATAGATTTATTTTATTGTTTTCATGTAAAGCTGCATAACACACTAACTCTTACAAAGTACAAGCATGATGGTAATATAATCTTGTAGTATTTGGTTAAAAATGCAGTTTGCCACATTCATGTGACCCTGAAACAAAAGTATTATCAGCCAATATGAGCCTTTTATCAATTTAGCATTGAGATTAAAATTTTCTTTTTTTAGGAGAGATCTGACAAAAAATGGCAGCAGCACACAGATATTACTGTTATCCTAAAACCACAGATATCAAGCACAATAACAAACATCAGGTTAATAAAAACTACAAGTACTATATAGTATACTATATTGATTGTGGTTTAACATTTCTATATAAATGGTAGCTGAAGTTGAATTTGATGCTTTCTACAGCCCCCCTTCTTACAGTAAGAACCTCCGTAACTTTTAGTTCTCAAAAATGATTTCCGATAACTTTGGAATCACATTTTGACCCACACCATCAGCTTTCAGTTAGTATTTCTCTGGTTTCAGTGTGCATTCACACAAAAGTCATTAAAACAATGTTTAATGTTGTAAACTGCTCTGTAGAGAAGCAGAAATTAGCTTTGAGCTTATATATTTTATTTGCGTTTTCTTATCAAAAGGCAGCAAAGAAATGATAAATTACTTCAATAACTATACAGTTGGAAAAAATGATTATCGTATCGATCCTTGGTGTTTATTTTGCTGCACGATGCTGTTCTCACCCCTCACATAAAGAAGATTAAGAATTATTTCCTCAATGCAGCCTCGGTTCTCCCTGAGCCGTTGGCAGATGATCGTTTATCCTCTGAGCCGAGACGCAGGTTCACATGTTTATCAGATTGCAGCTGAAACTCATATCCTTCACGCTGTGAGAAGACACAGATGTGTATCTCAGCCCTGAATGCAGTTGTGTTTTTTGTTTTGTCAACACGCCTTTCTGTCCGAGCATTTTTTGCTCCTAAAATATTGAAGTTATGTATTAGCCAGAAGGGTTTTCTGCTTTCTGTCTTGACAGTTTTGAGATAAAAACTGCAGGTATGAGCAAACAAAAAAGGCCTCCAGGTGCTTTGACCTTGGCTATATTTTCTTCTTCTTCAGTGCAGGAATGTCTCACTGGTTGATTTACGTAGGTGTGTGTTTTGGAGGTTTCTTCAGCTCATGAAATCAGTTTCCGCAAGACAGGGTTTGTCATGAGCAAAGTTCTGTTCTGAGTGACAGTGGGCTGTTTGGAGAGCTTTTACTTGCAGTTTGAGCTGAACAATGATTAAACTCATTAAACAAACAGAAAAATGAGAGCAGCCAGGATGGCGAGCTCTTTAAAGCTCAGCTTATAAACTTGCATGTTCTGTTTTTATGTCCAACCCACTAGATGGAGAATCCTGCTTTGTTGCTTGTCGTCTGCCTCTCTATAAACTAGGTTTTAAAAGGTCCTTAACTAGGATCATTTATTTAATAAACTTTCTCTTTACAGATAAAAATAGGCTCTGTTTTCAATTGGTTCAGGGCTTTTTGTCATACCAAATAACTTGCATAAGCATGCCTCCTGTTACTAAATTTCCCCTCCTATAAACAGTTTACAGACCCCCCCGATGAGTCCCAGCTCTTGTTATACAACATAAACCTGCCACCACAGTCCTGCAGGTAGAAGTAAGATTGGTTTCTTAATCTTTGAGGACGGGGGGTTTCTTGTACACAGGAAAATTGTCTGAGTAATTTTTCAAGAGTTAAAATTATTTTCCTCGAAGAGCTATTTTTGCTCTACTTTCGAGCTGAATATGTAATATTTAGAGCTGGAATGGGAGCAAATATTCAGAGCAATCAATTCGGCTATCAAAATGCACAGAATAGAGTAGATTAGTAAAGGCTAAAATATTAACTCTGATTTGAGGAGACTTGACTCTTGAAAAACATTATATTAAAAGGATAAATTCCATTCTTTTTAGAGATGGACCAAATGTTATCTGTTTGTGAGTAAAACTTTCTCCAGTTTAAGTAAATCTTACTCAGACAAATTTCCTGTGTCGGAGAATAAAAGCCTTACATAACGAGTCTGCCCAGAACTTCCTATGCCCATCACGTCTGAGTGAGGACTGCTTTTCACATCCTGAATGCTGCTCTGGTGTGCCGTCTCCCTCCCTCAGGCTTAGTAAATCTTTGTCACTGTGACAAAAGGGAAGAGGTCAGCTTGGATGGTGTAATCTCTATTACTGGTACACGCTGAATCATGACACGGACAATTTTGTTGAAGAAAGAGCATTTGCAAAACAAATTAATAAATCAAACATTTATATGTTTTGTGAAGAGGTGACTACAAAATGAGGGAACTTTCTAAGCTGGCTGTATCCAAGTTGTGTTCTGAGCGTAACGGGCCTTAAAATTCTGCTCTGTTGACTTTTTGACTTTGTTACACATGTTAGGTTTGTTTTTAAAGCAGTTGCCTCCTCTGTGTCTATTCTCCCCGTTTTACTTGCCCCGTTCAGACATTCCTCTCAGAGGACGGCCTCCATGAGAAAATGAAAAAGTGAGACGTGATGAGAGCTGAACTGTCTGATGTGCCCTTGTGAGCCTGTCTGACCTTTATGTGTCCAAAAAAACCCATTTTCTGCACTCTGAAATGAGTTTTTTAGTACATGGCAGCCGTTTAATTGCGATCATTCTGGATATTAATGACCTAACACGATTTTGTCTGATTAAAAGTAGAGTGATCGCTGAGAATTATGCCTCAGAAGAACTCTATCTGAGACACTGACTGGATTATGAGCTCCCCTGTGGGATCTCGGTGCGAAACAGACAGATATGTGGAGACAACGTGCTGGACGGGCAAAGGTCAGCAGATGGTCAGCGCTCAGAGTGACCACAGGGAGAGGAAGGAGGGGTCATTGATTCTGCCTGCTTATCAACTCATGTTTGTGCAACATTTTTTAGATAAAATAAAAATGAAAGCTTTTGCACCGATTGCAGTTTTTTGGGGGCCAGTTTTCTGATGACTGATTTGTATATTAGATTGTTAAATCATTCCCTATTGTTCTTAACTGTACATGGTGCATTAAAGCTTGAAAATTATACGTTTTTGAAGGTGTAAAAAATGTTCCAAGTCAGTAAGTTTTATCTGTTTCTTTACGCTGTAATAATAATCTGTCAGTCCTGATGGAAAAATAAACCTTTCTGATTTCTAGTAACTAAAAGTATGCTTGAACTGAAGAGGAAATGCTTGTTTTCAGCATCCTCACATCCACCTCATGACTCTGCCTCTTGCATGTTCCTCAACAATACCGACCAACACTTTGATCCTCCTCCGCTTTGATGACAGAAAAATCACTGCAGACAAGAGTACAAAGACAGAAAGAAAAGGCTGATTTCCATACAGCATCCTTGCACTGCACACATACACCCATTATTCCTCGGGTGTAGCCGTTGCTGCTCCAGATGTAGTTTTTAAAAATGAATGTGTTGTGGCAAATCAGCTCATCGTGGAGGTATGAGGTGTGGGAAGAGATTGGGTTGAAGCAAAGCTACTTAGTGTTGGAGACAAAGCCCTTTGTCGTGGTTAAGGTTTGAACCCACACAGTCAGACAAAAGAGCCTTTCATTGAAAATTTCAGACTGAAAAAGCTGTTGGATTGTGATTTTTGATCTGATTGGAAAGCAAACTGCAGTTGTTGTTTTTTTTACTAAAACAGAACTCTGGAAATAAAAATAAACTGCTTCATAGTTCTACAGGAGGAGTCAAAAGACTCAAGACACCCTTTGATCTCAAACAAAAAGTAAAATGAA
>JAVKLF010000069.1:7344402-7356191 GCA_034783495.1 Millerichthys robustus | reverse complement strand
TGTTCATATAGTCATGGTATATTGTTTGGCTTTATCTTTTTACGCTTAACTCTGGATCACTTTACAAATATTCAAACCCCTTGAAATTTCTTAAAACAAACAGGTCTGCACAGTTTCAATGACTCTGCCCCCCCTTAAACAGGTGTAACTCCAGTGCGTCCTCCTATACCAGTGATCCCCCAAGTTGGTCTTGTGAACCCGGTGCTCGCGTCACCACCAGTCTTGTCTAACCAGACTGGTGGATCCAACCAACAAGAAAAGAAGGAAGAGAAAGAGGAGACCCTTCAGGATGGTACAGGGCAGGAGATGTTAAGTGACCAGGAGCATATGAGCATTTCAGGCAGCAGTGCCAGACATATGGTGATGCAGAAGTTGCTCAGAAAATCAGAGGTGACATATTCACAAATGCTCTTTTTTTCAGTCTTTTTATTCAAAATCATTTTGTGCTCATAAAATTCTTGTCCTGCCTTTCCTCAGTCTACAGTGATGGTGCTTCGGAACATGGTTGGACCAGAGGACATCGACGACGACCTTGAGGGCGAGGTGACGGAGGAATGTGGGAAGTTTGGCACGGTCAACAGAGTCATCATATACCAAGAAAAGCAAGGAGAGGAAGAAGATGCAGATATCATAGTCAAAATTTTTGTAGAGTTTTCCGCAGCCTCAGAGATGAACAAAGCTATCCAGGCTCTGAATGACCGCTGGTTTGGAGGTCGCAAAGTCGTTGCCGAAGTGTATGACCAAGATCGTTTTAACAGCAGTGACCTCTCTGCGTAGAGGTCTGAAATGATTTACCAGCACCTGTTCCATTACCTGGCACCACATCATTTCAGTCAATGTCACTGCAGCTAAATATACGGGCCTCTGAAACTTGTAATTATGTTTTTATTGTCACTTCTTTTTTTTCCTTTTAATTGCTGTCAATGTTAATGTCAAAAACTCATTTTTGATGGGGGGCTCATTGAAGTAACTGTCAATTTTTTTTGCTTTGTAATCTGTGAAGACTCCCTTCGGTGCAAGTTAAACAATTTTTGTAATTCGATCTTGTAAAACGTTTAGTTTTTTTTTCTTTTCCTGCTTTAGCTCTTTTGGTTTCTGTTATAAAATGCTGGGACATGTAAAGACCCTTTTCTATTTACGATTAAAGGTTATTGTTTGTCCACAAAGTTTAGTTGCATTTTTAAAATTTATTTACAAAAGCTTTTTAGTTAGAAAGCAGTCTGTTAGAGACACAGACACTATAGTTTATTAACATAGCATGTGTTAAATACACATGCGCTTACCTAATGTAGTTTATTCTGGTGTATTAATGCAAGGAAATGCTTTTGCATTATTACACCAAAAAAATAAGTTAAAGCATGCGTTTTTAACACATGCTCCGCTAGGTGGAGCAAAAGTATTTGAATAAATATTTCAACTACATATTCAATTAAAAGTAACAAAAATATTGAGTAATTTTGTTACATTACTTAATGTTTAACACCAAAATACAAAATGTCTGTCTTGCATTTCTGCTATGTTTCAACAAATTCCCAAAGTAAATATCTTGATGTAAATCAGCTGATGTTTCACAGGCGTTCTTGTATAAGTTTTTTTAATTTTTTTTATGTAGCAACCAAAACTACCTTTTGTAATTGGATCCATTTATCATTTAACTACACTTCTGAACGTGTTCAGTGGTATAATAATCCTTTTGGTCGCTAGGTGACGCTCCACATTAACGCGTGGCCTCTGCTATTGAGTAGCTAAGCGGCGGTGCTCCAGCTCGAATTTAGCCCAGCCCCCCACACATCAAACCGGCCTGCCTCGGATCAGGGGTGGTAAACGCGGTTGTTGCCGAAGCTCCTGTTCTCTGCAGGGATTTTACCAACGCTGGTTCATACGAACACAGTTTTTTTTACTACTTTTGGGATGTCGCTACTACAAAAGGTTAACCGGTGTTTTTAAATGTATTTTACTAAACCAGTGTTGGCTAACGGCAGCTTGGCACAACGACGTTCAATGAGCTGATGTTGGCTAACTCTAAACTAGCCTGCTAACAACACACCCGCCGAAGACGACGAGCACATCACTTACACACGGATAATCTCTGCTGACTCGCGTCGTGTAAGAAGGTGCTGGCTTCTTGCTCGTCGCTGTTAATCTGTACCCACAAGACGGCAGAGGTTGTTTTCATTTCAGTCAACACTCAATGACTGCGGTAGTTGAAGCGGCTTTTCGGCTTCGCTGCTGGGGTTTGAATGTCATCATCTGCAGCTAGCCTCGGCGGAGCTTTCGGGCTGATCTGAGGATGGTGCTAAAACAAGCTAACGTTGCACTGCGTGAAAAAGTGAGCGCAAGAAAGTGAGGAAATACTTGAGCCGAGTGGGAGTGCTCAGTTTTGTTTATGTTAATTGCGATTCCGGACTGGATGACGGCTGGGACGAGCCTGTCGATTATAAAAGACTAGTCAAATGAACCGAGATTGTGGGAATATATATATCGCTGACAGATCGAAGGGATTATTTTGTGTCTCTTAAGTGGATTTCGGCCTCCTGTTTCGGATCATCGTGGGGACCACACAGTAAGTGTTTTGACATTGAGTGAGCCCGCTCCTAATAAGTATACCACCGCTCCCCCAGCGACCTTCTACACCCTCCAATGCGGAGGCTTCTGTAGCTCCGGCAACCAGACCCTCCACGGCGGCCGGACATGCTGAAGTGTATCCCCCTGTGGCGCTGCAACCGCCACGTCGAGTCCGTGGACAAGCGGCACTGTAACTTAAAAACAGTCCCAGATGAAATATTCCGCTACAGTCGTACCCTGGAGGAACTTCTCCTCGATTCCAACCAACTCAAAGAGCTACCAAAGGTATGTAGATGTCTTCCGTGGAAAATGTGGTTTGAATGAAGCGTCATTACAGGGAAAGTAATTGGGCCAAATTGCATCATTTTACTTGCTCACACCCAAGTTTTGTTCACCTGTTTGTGAAACAAAGACTCGTTTTTAAAGAGTGAAAACAGCCCAGCATGGTAATGATAATCATTTGACCGATACTTCCTTAGTGCAGGTTACTTCCTCCATATAAACTTTGATTTTATTAACTTTGACCAGTTGCCCTGAGGTGTTGTATCAAGACCTTGAATTACAAAGTTCCTCCAGTGTTACACCCAGGTAATTCTGCACTGGCTCCATCAAACAAAGTCAGTCATGTTATAACCACCTGCATGGCTACGATTTTATCAGCACTAATTGTTTCTAGATAAACTAGAAAGAAAAATTAGGGAAAAAAATAGGAATATTTGGACAGCATCATGTACAAGATGAATGTTTTGATGCACCCAGATACAAACATCTAGTACACATAACATGCAGCTTGCTCAGTTCAGTTTATTTACATTGATCCAATTCACAACAAATTCATTCATATACATTATATTACAAAATGCCAATTAGTCCAAGTTATCTGTCAAAAGAAGACATAGCTGTGTGACAAATATAGTGACAAATCTTCCCCTCATGGCAGTTTCCCATCCTGAGCAAGCACAGAGGCGACAGTGGGAAGAAACCTCCAACATTAACAAGCTTCAGAGAATCAACAATCATCCGATTGGGGTGTTTTCAGAGGACAGGACAAAAACACATTCTAATGCAGAAGAATTGAACCAGGTGTATTTTTTATGGGAATAAAAACAATTATTGTCGGAGCAATAAGCAATAATTTATTATTGTAGATGGAACTAAAAAGATGTGAAGAACTAAAGGTATCTTTTTAGATGAAATGTAATATGATGTCACACACCATCTCTCTATGTTGTTCTCCAGTTTTTTGTTTACAAGTTGGGCCAGGTGCGCGTGCATGTACGTTCATGTGAGTAGCTGGATTTTGAGAGAGTAAAAACAGCAGCAGAGTAAGGACATGTTTAAGCCTATAGCAGCATAACTAAGGGATTATTCAGGAAACCCAAGCCAAATCTTCATCAAAAACAAAAGTCTTGACCCTAGTTTTCAAATTAGGCAGGGTATCAGCCTCATGGACAGAAACTGGAAGTTGGTACCACAAGTGAAAAGCCTGATAACTGAAAGCTCTGTCTCCTGTACTACTTTTAGTTTAAAAGTAAACTTGCAGTCTGAAAGTGCTCTGTTGGGAAAATATGGAACAATAAGATCTTTAATAAAAGCTGGTTGTTGAGAGCTTTGTTAGGGTCAGTTGAGAGTTTGGATCCTGTGTAGAGGCATGTATGGAATGACATGCAAAGCTCTCCCCACCCACAACCAGAAATTTTGAAATATGACAATAGTTCTCCCGGCCTAACCCTGTTTATTTTAAGACAAGGATAGATGGTCTGTGTTCCTCCAAAGCTCTCCAGTTCAAGCTTGTGGAACAAAACCCTTGTTTTAATTTAGTTTAGCAGTGATTGGGATCTGGCAGAGAGACTGAATGAACAGGCTGGCCGGTTGTAGATGCCGGCAGTCTCTCACATTTCTTAGCTTTGTGGTGAAAGAGACAAGTGGCACAGTCGCTAATGAAGAGTGTTAACACTTTAAGGTCAGCAGAGGCAGAAAGAAGCAAACTATTGTCTTCTGGGAATTCTTAATGGAACAAATTTTCTGTTTGTTTTTTAGCAGTAGGTACACATTTGTTACTGTACTTACCGTTTTAAGCGTTTTAATAATCAAAGCTTCTACTTAAACCATAAAACTGACATCAGCTGTTGTGTTTTAGCCTAGAGCCACCAAATACATGTACTATTTTGAACCAATTCATTTCCAATTCACCAATTTTTATGCCTTACTATAAAATAAATTAATAAAGTTTTTCCTCTTTTCCTTTACGAAACGAAACAAACCTACCCAGACTTGCCTGCAGGTTTTCTCATTAATTAATCTGGAGCAGGTCTAAACACCTTTTTAGTTGCTGAATATTTGCTCAATTTTTACTTTTCATCATTAGTCTTTGCCAAAACCTGAGGCCTGCTGTGAAGCATCAAAGGTACCAGGAAACTGAAAGTTCTTTTCTGGTTTCAAATGAATCTGTATGCTCAAATATCCCTGAATGGACAGCTAACCAACACTGTCTCTCTGTGTGGGACTTGCTTCACTTCAGAGACATAAATGCATAGTGACAAAATGTCTCGTGTGGTCACAGTAAATGCGTAGCGTGCAGACACAAAGCGTATGGGCCCTCTCTGGTCCTCTGAGTAAGTGGGGCATCGGTGAGGAAGCAGTGCAAGGGGTCAGACCCATGCAGAGTTTAGAGCAGGAGCGCTGACTGTACAATGAGTGGCATTGTCATTACAAGCTCACAACCAAGCCCCTAAATGCATCTATATATTTGAATGCCCCTTTCCCCCACACTGTATATTCCAGTCAGGCATGAGTCTGTGGACAGACTTTTCTGTCTATTTTTAGTTGTTAGTGTAACATCTGTTTGTTTTTCCTACATCAGGTTTATTCTTTGTGTCTGTAAACAAGCCAGCCTTGCATAGCACACTGTCAGGATAATTTGGCGTGCTTTTGTCGGCTGCATCTCGGTGTGGAACATATGCCACTGACAGAGAATAATCAGCTCAGACGTGATGCTTTCGAACTGTCCCTGCTCTGGGACATGTCCAAATGCAAAACTGACCTGTCAAATGGGGCTAGTTTCAGATGAATAGGTGTGTGTGTAGTAACATGTTGAAACAACACATTGACACTGCAGACATTTTAAAGAACATACACATTTTTAGGACAAGTAGATGACCGTGAAGGGTCTAAGTGTGGTGCTGTGTGCGGATTGGTCTAGTTTGTGCTGGTAGGGGTTTAACAGTGAACAGATGGAGATTTAGACGTCCTGATAGTTTCTTAAGTTTGCTGTGACTCACCCCCACTGCACCGCTTATTAGATTATGCTTCCTGCTGAAATTAGGTCTCCTTTTTACAAAATAATTAACTACTTAGAGTTTTAAAACAAGGAAACAATTATATTTTAAGCAGTGTATTAAGTGTGACTTGTCTTTTTAGAATGGATTTTGGGAGACCTTTAAGTTCCCACAAGCTCATTCATACTGCTAATGCTCCTTAATGATTCCTGTTTACTCATTTCAAATACATGATTCTCAAACTCGTTATAGTCTTTTGTTTTTCCTTTTGTGAGTTTCCATATTAAAAGTATTTTAAATGTACATGGATCATCGATTGCATACGTTGTTGATTTATTATTTAAGTTTTAAAATTGGTGTGAAGAGGTAAAACAGCTGATGATTGTTGACTTTGTTTTCTTGTTGTTTTTGTCTGGAAAGTGGTAACATGTTCAGCTTCTGTTTGATTAATGTGAACAACCTAGGGTTTAAAGTTCATTATTTGTTTAAAAATTTAAAAAAAATTCTGTTATATACAAATTTAAATCAAAGCAAATTCTTCTGCTTGGTTACCATAATACCATGAGTTTATTTACATGGTTCCCAACTGCAAGAATAAAGTTGAGGGCTAATAAAGCAATCAATCAAATAAGCCCAGATAGATATAAAGTTTTAGCTCAAAATTTTCGACGTTTGGGATTTCATCCATTAGTTTCTCTTGAAATTTATTTGACCAAACGTAAATGTTCAAATACCAATAAATCAAAAGAGCTTACAACTCCAAAGCAGTGATGAAAAAGTAATGAAGTTTTTCTTTTTACTGTATAAAAGTAAATATTGGCTTGTTTTGTATGTAATTGGGGGTAAAAGGTAATGTTTTTTTTCCTCCACATCTTGTTTTGTGTTTTTACAAAGTATTTCTGTATTAATTATGTTTTGGCTGCATTTAAAAACTAGTCCTGCCTCATAGATCCTGTTGAGGAGAAAAGTATGATCTTTTTAGCCATTCTGAAGTCCCATGACAGGTTACAAAGAAGTCCATTCAACATTCTGATTGCCTACCCAGTGTCTATCTATTCAGCACTGGCTTTACTCAGGCTCCAATATTATTATTTTTTTCTTTCAGAGATATTTTTTGGGTAGTTTCAGTTTAACAAAGACTTGTTTTCGCAGAAACCTGGCGGAGTCCAGGTGCAGTAGCCTGAAGCTAAAACAACAGCTCCTAATGTTGCCTTTACCCAACTTATCTACCTGGTTCTGACTTTTCTTTTGTTGATCAAGGAGCAAATCCCTGATGGGTGTGTCCATGTGTGACTTTGTGAAACAGGTTTTACGCATGTTTACCCAGTATTACCTAATAGGAAGTCAAAGTTAAATTTTACATTACTGATTTTCTTCCTCTTTTCAAGCTAGAAAGAGAGAACTTGATCTAAAAAGCAGCATTAGTCTGGCATTTACAGTCAGTAAATTTGACAAGTTTATGATTATTCATTAAAGAAACTCATAATTTTTACTTAACTTGCAATGACCTGCACAACAACGTTTTAAATTAAGCAGATGGATGTGTGCAAATTAAACGAGAAGGATGACTGTGCAACCTTCTTAATCCTCAGCCGTCACCGCTACCGTGTGTGGGCAGAACTATGACTAAAGGGCAGATTAGGGCTTCACCGGCTGTGAAAACGCCACAGCTTTGACCCCTTCGTGTGTGTGCCTTTGGGCCTCAGTGTACGCTTCCTCAGGGATCTGCCCTTGTTCTGTTTTTATATGTATAAACGCTCTGATAAGAATCTGAGTGCCTTTCTGTGCATTTAGTCCTGTGTGTGCTTTCAGCTGTGGGTCAAGTGAAACCCAGATTGGTCCCTTTTTATTTGCTCTGTTTGAGTGTGTTGTGTTCCTGTTGTTTACCTGGGCTAGGTCAGTTGTATCATTTGTTGTTTATTGTCAGTGTAATTTTGTGAGTCACATATCTTACGTTTGTGCACTATAGGTTCTCATAAAGTTAAAGAGTGTTGCATTCTGGTTGGAATCTCTGGGTGAAGGTTTGTGCAGAATAAAATATGTTTGCTTTAGCTTTTATCGTCCTTATATTATGTAGTCTCTCCCCAATGAATAGCTGAATTAGGCTAATTGTAGCGATATATTGCACCTGACACTGCCTTCTTTGCGGTAAAAATACCCCATCGTTGCTGGCTCCTCCCTATTTTTCTCTAGGTGGAATATATTGTAAAACCTAAAGTAAAATAAGATTTTAGCTGTCACTGTTTGTTTCTCCTTCTGTATATCATTTTTTTTTGTTTTGTAATTTACCCAATATTCTAGTATTAGAAGTATTCATCCATTCAGCCTGTCAAAAATGAAAATGGAAGCAGATTCAGAACCAGACTGCAGTGTGAAAGATCTGTTTCTTTTTGATGCCAGAGCACATTCAGCAGGTTTCTTTGTCTGAGCTGATGACCAGCTGGTCTCACATCCTGCCTCTCCCCTCCTCCTCTAAACTGGTGGGACAGAGAGGTAATTGCAGGGTGCATCTTTGAGTAAGATTTTATAGTGCTGTCAGAGTAGAAGGGGTTGAAGGGTTTTTATAGGTATAGATTTCCACAAAAAACAGTTCCTTTGGTATCTCCACAGGGGAACAACCTGAAACGTGAGTTTAGGTCCACTGATCTGTAATCTTTTGGTATTTTGATGTTGTAATCATTCATTTATTCATTCATGAAGTCAGAACTGGTGTACACGTGCCCCACAAGAAGCGTCATCTGGGGGAATGGCAGTCACAGACTTTATGGTTTGTTTTTCTGTTTTGTGCTCACCAGTATCACTGATATCACCTCTCCTTATCATATTTTAGGAACTCTTTTGTACTTTCTCAGATGTTGAAGCAGTTCTTGACTTTAGTTCTTGCAGTTTATTCTGGAATTCATTTTGCATGTTGAATTCAGTCACTTTAAGCAACTATTTTGTAGTTGTTTTTTTTTTCGAGTATCAAAACCAATTGGCTTCAATTTACTTCTTTCAACTCAAGAACTGAAAATATTTGGTGTAAATAAATACTTTCAAAAGTAAAAAAAAAAGAACTGTACAAATAATGTACATAAATGGTATATAAATGTTTTTTTATTTCACTTTTGGAGCTCTATGTCTAGAAATAACTTTAAAATTGTCACAAAAGTAAGTAAAAGTAAGGCCTTATTTATAGTAGAATTAGTCATTGTTTGTAGATTTACCATATGTTTCCTATTGCGTGAGATTTTAAATTTTAACACGGTACGATCACGTACATAGTACTGGACTGGCCAATGTTTCTCACCTCTCTCTCACACACTCTGGCCTGAGACTAAAACCTCAAAGGTAAACACTGAGGCAAAGATGTAGTGAATAATTGATGTCTGGTTTGGCTGCTGCAGCTGTTTGCAGTAAAGGTGATTTTGTGTCTGCTGGAGCGTTGTGATAGGGGGAGAGATCTGTCTGCTTCGAACATTATGTACACATGACAAAATGTGGGAGGGGGGTCTCTGTGTGTGTGCTGCAGTATTTGTGTAGATTTTGCCATCCTACAAATTGAGAAGTGTCAGAGATAAGAGCTATCTCATTAAAATACAGTGGAATGTTTATGAAAGTTTTTTGTTATAGGGATATGAAGCAGGGCAGCATGGTGGCTCAGTTGGTAGAGCTGGTTCCTACCAGCAAGAAGGTTGCCAGATCAAATCCCAGCCGGGAACATTTCTGGGTAGAGTTTGCATGTTCTCTTCGTGCTTGCGTAGGTTTCCTCCAGGTACTCTGGTTTCCTCCCACAGACTAAAAACATGGCCGTTGGGCTAATCGGTAACTCTAAATTGTCCCTAGGTGAGAGTGAATGGTTGTTTGTCTTTATGTGTCTCTGTCATGGACTTGCAACCTGTCCAGGGTGTACCCCGCCCCTCGCACTGTGATTACTGGGTATGGGACCCCGTGACCCCGAAAGGAAGAAGCGGGTAACAGATAATGGATGGGTGGATGGATATGAAGCAATTTTTTTTTAACTAAATGGATCAAAATGTGTTTTGCCTACAGTTTTTCTTTAAATATCTTGGTTGTATTGATCAATAGATAATTGTTTTGGTCATTTAACAAGCAGAGGATGATGGTAAATGCAAATCTTGAATGTCATCTAGGTAAATTGAGTGTCACAGTAGTTTGTTTGAAATATTCAAAAACTACAGTCTTATTTGCTTTTTTTTTAAGTTTCCTAACGCATTAGATATTGCTTTTCTTTTTGCAAAGTTTGTGCTTAAAAATTGCAGATTAAAAACATTCACCATCACAATTGTAAACTGTAGTAGTTTTCCAATCATGACCTTTCTTTGGGACATGATGCTGTTTTTGACGCTTCAGATCTGAACTCCCAGTCACACAAATGTTCCTTTGAGTCTAATCTTACAGGGAGCTGATGTTCTGTGCAGGAATAGGTCATTCAGGATGACGTTAAAACTAACCACATACAAATGCTGCCCTTTATCTGATGGCCACACACAATTATCGAAGGCCTTTATCACTCTGAAACCTGATAGCCTTCACTTCCACAGCCTGATTTACTTTATGTACATTTGAATTTTGGGTCACCTTTTATTTTATCTCTAGCGATTTTCTTCCTCTTTTTGCTAAAGATAGCTGATGCATACAGAGGGAAAAAGCAGTGCTTTGTAATGAAAAACGCAATTTAAACACCTATTTCTCATTAAACCTACTTAACAACTTAAATTTCAGGGCTGTTTCGAAACAAGTTACCAGATTTAGAAGGGACTTTCTGTGTCGGGTGCATTAGTGGTAAACTTGCATCAGAACGTTGTTTGGTTTTCTGTCAGGACAACTTATGCACTCCGTCAACGCCCAAGTTTGGGCCGGTCTGATTTGTTGATGCTGGTGTATTTCTTGTTGATTCCTTTCTACTGGGATCATCTGTGAGAGCAGGAAGGAGGAATAATCAAGTGAAGCAAGAAAAGCCCTGTTTTTGTGAAGTCATCTGATCTCCAAATCTTGTTTTCTGGAGCATTTGAGGAGCTTTAATTCCAAGCTTGATAAGAGAACAAAATGAACTTATCCATTATTGTTTGCGCCAGAGTTTCTGGTATTTGTTTTGGTTTCTGCCCCTACACCCTTCTTGCTTTCTCCACATATTTACTCAGATATTCAGAATTTCTGATAACGCATATAAAACAACTTACCGTATATCTTTGTTTTCCTGTAACATTTAGGACTAACGTTGCAGGAATGTTGCAAGATTTTAACAGACTGTGATAAAGAAGCACTGCAGCTATGACATTTGCAACATTTTTTTCTTATGAACGACACATTTGGTTTCATTTCAGGGAATGTTTTTCTTTAAAACGATTGTTGGTCTCTAAGCTACTGTGTGGTAATTTTCAGAATCACAAAAATGCTCATGCTTCTTTGAATAAAAATCTGAATGTCAAATTTGACACACAAAATGCATCTTGTCTGAAAACACACAGAAAGATGCTTTTGTGGCTGTAGAGAAATCAAGTTGTTTTTGTGTGACAAATCCTATATTTTTTTCTGCTAATATTTTTCAATAAAATACGACTGACTGAATGTACAATGCTTGTTACTCTGTAATAAATACCAGTATGTGCATTATATTAAAAGCTCAGTTATAGAAGTATCTAATCATTAGGGACTGTCATTGACTTCGTAATCATTTACAACTTGTCTAAATTGTTGTTTTGTCTACTTGTCTTTATTATTGATCAGACTATTGACTTGGTCTGCTATCTCCCACTATCACTGAATAGTAATGAAACATGTTTCTCTCTTCATGAAACAGGAAACAACTATGATGGTGTTTGAAAATGTACCTAATTTTTTTGACTATAAGGTGCGCGTAAAAGTCTTTATTTTATTTTATTTTTTTAATCAGCACTGTGACTTATAATTCGGTGCGCTTTATGGTCCGAACAATACGGTACT
>JAVKLF010000069.1:7331344-7341958 GCA_034783495.1 Millerichthys robustus | reverse complement strand
CATCCCCGGAGCAGGCTGGGGGCGCCCTCCCAGCCCACACCAGGGACAAGCCGAGCCCAGCCGAGGAGCGGAGCCGGCCCAGCAACCGATGAGAGGGGCCGAAGACCCCCACGCTGAGCCCCCAGTATCAGTACCCCAGTAACTTTGGTGTAAAACATCTGTGTGAACTCTGCTCTGATGGGTTTGCACTGCAGCACATGACATTCAAGGAAATGCAGGCATGTCTGGAATCCCCAGGATTTTACCCTGCCTTCTGGAAGCTGAATACACACACTTAAACTTTTTTCCACATTCTTATTGTAAAAGCCCCACACACAGATACTTCCCACAAAAAGCTTGTCTGATATTTACAACTTGCCTTAGTAGAAATTTCCACTTAGCCAGGCCTTAATTTAAGGCTTCTCTTGTTAATTATAAGGCTCATCTTATTCTTATAGTTTTAATTAAATATCTCATGTTCCTTTGGGTCTTGGAACTCAAATGGGAACAATCAAAATCAGGTTAGCTCAAAAAAATTGACATGAATCATCTCAACTCATACTTTATTGAACAGTACATTTTTCTCCAAGATTGGAGATGCGAACAAAAACATCATCTCTGCCTTTCGTCAGCAGGCAATAAATATTATGAGCAAAACACTGGGGTAAAATCAGCAAGTGGACAGGTACTCCTGGGAAGTTAAAATGTTCTCTCTAGAGCTTCGTTAGATCCTGATACCTCTGTGTAAAAACTGTTTACGCAAAGGTTGTGTATCTTATTTGTACAGATTGAATGACCGTGTAAGAGAAATTTTCTGCACTTTTTCAAATGAAGCAAGGTCCTTTGCTATATTTCACATGAAGCCATGTAAAAGTACATTCTGATAAAGGTACTAATTTATTTTTTATTGTGTTACTGTATGCTTTATGAAACAAGTTGTAGCACAGCAGCCAAGATACAAATTTGGTGTATTTTTAGGTCTAAAACCAGGTTCATGAAATCGGGCTTGTTTGGGGCTGCCTCTGGAGAAACGGCCTGTGCTTGCTGGTGTGCTTAGACCTGGATTTTTGGTAGATCCTAGCGTTGATCCTCTCTGGAGTCAAGTGGGAGGGAAGTGCAGGTAGCTCTGTAATTATACTGTCTCACTGACATGTGAATGGGGCTTTGCTTGTGATCCCATTGTCTTTTAGCTTGTTTTAAAGAATGCACATGCTAAAATATGGAGCTCAACTCTGGCCTAATTCTAAAGTAAAGTAATAGCATTAAAATTTTCAAACCTATTCAGGTAATAAAATGATGACATCAACGTAATTGCCAAGCACTGCAGATGTTCAGGTTTGGTAGCTGTGCCTGAATAAGGTGAGATTGTCTTTTTTGTATTACTGTGAGTCGAGTGTCACCTGGGAGGTTTCTGCTTCCCCGTTCCCTGGCTTCTGCACTAAACCAACACTGGTCTCCAAGGTGATGGCTCTCCCAGGACTGGTGGTTTGCTTGATGCGTGGGCACGTTTATCCTGTGTTGTCAGGGATAGACACCAGGTGGGCTGGGGCTTCCCCATCACTGCAGTCCTTCAGTAACTTTGTACGCACAGAGGCCACTGCTGTTCACAATCTGCATGCTGCGGAGCGACTCTGGGCCTCAGCCTGGGCCAAGACTGTCAGACAGAACCAGGGAGAGTGTTGCCTATTTCTAAACAACTTTGTCCTTGGACTTTGAAAACGGCTACAGCAGCAAGACAGACACTTTATAGCAGCCTAAAGTGGAGCAGTTATTTTTCCACGTGGGGTGAGACATTAGGTCAGTGAACTACATGGAGGTGACTTTCTGCTGCTCTTGAAAACCATGTTTCTGATCTTTACGTCGAAACTTTCCATGTTATTCTGAGGATTTGTATAAACTGTGCCTTAAACAGTAAATTGTTGTAATGATTAGGCAGTTTAGTGTTTATTCTACAGTTAGGTCATTTTTAAGTGGTGATTATTGCTACTGCTTTGACCTTTTTAAATAAATATATGTTTTTCTGTGAGTGAATAAGGCAATTAAAGCTATATGGTGATCCTGTTATACTGGGTTAAATGGTCCTTCCATTCTGAGAGTGGACAATACATTTATCAATAAATTTATCAAGATTATATGATTGCTTGCTTTGTTGTTGCTAGAAAATATTCAAACTTTGCAACCCTGCAAGTGGGAAAATTACCTTTAGTGTTTGTAACTATCAATTCACTGATATAACATGGACACTATGGTTGTCCTGATCTGAAGTTTTATATTTCTGTTAAATAGCGTGCATGCGTCTTAGAAAATTTGCACATGACTGATAAATATATTAGAATAAAAGCATATTACCAAAACAAAACAAAAATTAGCAAAGCTACCTACTTCTGCTGGCGGAACCAAGCTGTCAAAATAAAAGGCATAAAATGCAACCATTTAATGCAATGACTTTTGGTTTAGTGGTTTAGTCCCTAGATCACACTTTGGTTTAGTTTGCCTCTTACATCACAGGACCTGCAGTGTGACTATTGTGTATACCATGAAGATGCTCAAACAATATATTGTGCAGCTGTATTAGTAAATAATGTGGTCCTTAAGAGTTTTTGGTAGAATTTCTTTTTTTTTTCATATAGGTAAAAAAAATTTTGTTCTTTTCCTTTGGAAAGTTTCACTCTATCAAATCTGAATTAAAGCAACAATGTTCTCACTGTGATTTTATTTTATTTTTTATTTTTTATGAATTTGAATGTAGTTTACATGGAGGGTATACAAACTAGTCAGTTAATTATTTGTGTACTCAACTGTTAGGCCAGACTAGACTGTAGTCTATAGTTACTATGGTGGTTCCCAGAACCGCAGTTCCAGTCTGGGACTGACAAAAAGAGTTGGCAGGCTGGCTGGCTGGCAGGCAGTGCATACCGGATCCAGCCCATCCAGGAAAGGGCTCTGCATCATAAACAATGGGGCCTCTGGTTTTGTCATGTTTACGGGAACACAAAAAGTGAATGGAATGAGTTCATGCGATGAAGTCAAGAGAAAGGGTGGAGGTAAAGCACCTCCTCTAACGGTTTTTTATCTCCTGCTGTACTCGTTTGTGAATTGTGAGAGCGCCGCTGAGGAATTTCAAAACATAACATCAGCTGAGCAGTGAACACTAAAGCATGTCAGTCTTGACTCACTTCTCAATGAATGTCAGAAGATAGGCATCAGCAGTCACGTATCATCATGTTCACTTTGTTCACTCATCTTCCAGACATCTGTTGCAGACATTTAGATTTTTGCTTCAGTATTGTGTGAGACTCTTTGCTTCATCACTTGAGGACCTCTTTGCTCATTTCCTCTTGCATTGTTTTTTTTCTTTATAATGGAGAGTTGGGGTGTTGTCCTTATGTTTATATTCGAATAGAGCTAAAATTGTCTTAGACTGGTGGTACACCGGTTTTATGAAACCAGAAACTAGAGGTTAGGCTCATACACCTGTACAGTAGGGATATGGGCTGTGAAAAGACATGGGCTTAAGGTTTTCAGCATGTGAGCTGCTTTGAATTTTGTTTGGATTGCAAATCTGCACATTGACTTTGAGCCAAATCTTGTTCTCTTTTTTTTTTTTTTGGGGGGGGGGGGGGGGGGGGGGTGCATGGGTTATTAAAAATATGTTCATGCTTTCCAAGAACCTGTGGCATAAGCTTTTTTATCACATTGTCATGATTTAGTTGCCAAATCAATGATCAGCTCAGTGATTATGGCAACACAAGAGGAGAAAATTGCAAAGAATAAGCTAATACAGCTGTTAAGAATGGAAAAAAATACAAGCCTGACTGGCTGAATACAGGCAAATTCACAGAAAAAATTACGTGTCGTACCAGTTGAGCAAAAATTCACCAACATTCTTAGGAGGGAAGAATGTTTATTTTTATTAATCGTGTCGACTTTTCGAAAGCTCGTCAATGTCAATAACGAAAAAACGTCAAGCAGTGCTGTTGTACCAACAGGTAGTTATAGTTCTGCATGTTAGTTGTTTTAATATAGGTTCCTTTTTTGCCCAAAAAGTTATTTTTTTATTAACAATAATCTTTCCAATCATAATTTTATAGACTTTTATTCTGTGACACAACCAGAAAAAATACACAATTTAAAAATATGCATAAACTGTGTACATGAATGGCCCTGGCCCAAAATACATTGATTCATTTGAATAATGCAAACATTTGGCCTTTTGTGAATAAACCAGTTATTTCTCAGATATATTTTATATTTGGGTAATAACTATTGTTTTTTCATTTTTTTTTATTTTTTTTTTACAAATTCCATATAGCTTTCATCTCCCCTCACTTCCTTCCTTTCAGACCACACCGTAAGCTGTTCAGATTTAACGGAGCACTCAGACTTTTTTTTTGTTCGACTTTTGGCTGTGTTTGTGTTCCTCATAGATCAAAGTCAACCTGGACAGGTGGAAGCAGTGTAGAGAGGACTTAGGCTGTCAGTCACATAGGTTGAAACACACCTTTCTCACTGTGTGGCCTTTCCAGCTCCAGGGATTGAAGGCAAATGAGGACACTCATGACTCAAAGCACACATACACAGGCACATATTTAGGTTCCTTTAAACTGATATAAAAGCATTCTGAATTTGCAAAGTAAGGACGGGCTCACTCAAACGCTGTATTGGGACTTGTGTGAAATGGTTTTAATGAATGTAACACAAACTGCTGTCACAGACATTTCACATTATAGGTGCAAAGTAGTGCTGGTGTGTTTGTAGATATGGTTTTGTTTCATTCTTAGGCTAATACACCTGAGCTTAGAATAACAAAGGGAAAATGAGAAGGATGGCGAGTGGAGGAAGTGCATTGTAGGTTTACAGTTGTGAGTAGGTGGATGGTTGTATTATTGGATGTGTGTGGGTGTTCTGGTGAGGCGAGTGGTAGTGTTTCACTCCTCATTGTATTATGACAACAGGAAATTAAATAATATATACCACTTTTTCTCAGAGAGAAGAGCTATGAGTTTGGTGGTCATTAAGACTTTTTTTTGGTCAGCGTCTAACGCCACTGTCCTCAGTAGTGCAGTGTTCAGAACTCGGTGAACATCCATTGTTTATCTTCTAGTCTTCATTAATAATCCACCGTCACTCCCTTTCTTACAGCTCTCTCCTCTTCACTTCACACCCTCCCTTCATCCTCTTTACATTTCTTATTCATTCTTGCCTTTTGTTATCCATTGCCACTTTTCTCTTTCAACTCTTCATCTATCCCCCCTGAGCCCCCCAGTCCCCTCTCTGTGGTGCCCTTTTGGACAATGGCATGATCCCCTGTCTGGGCTGTGGAGGAGGAGGGGGATGTTGGAGTTGGACTGACTGACTGTCAGCCCTGTGTGGGGCTGGATGCTTAGCCTTTTGTCCTCCTTAACGAGGAAAATGGAGAGCGCTCAGAGGTGGAACTATTGAAAAGAGGAGGTGAATTCACCAGTTAATTCACATTTAAAAGTTTTGGGCTTCAGTGCGCTGCTGTGAGAGAGGTTGCTTCAGTTAAGTATTAGTCCATACGTAGTTTGTAGCCATAAAATTATGTATCTACTGGCATTTGCCTCCCTGGGTATACATAATTTTACACTAAAATATTTGATTGCAGAAGTGCTAAGGTCATTCATGTGCTCAGTTTATTCCACAATTGTCATTTCTGATATCTGTAGACAAGACAACATGTGCTCTAATGAGACTTTTTTTAATGACTGGCCAAGTTTCTCAGTCAACCAAATCCTGTGTTTTATTTCCTCATGCTGAAAGAGTCACTCTCAGTACAAAAGCATGTGCTCTTCCCTCCCCGCTCTTTTCTCCCTTCTCCCCAGCGGTGTGCAGTGTGTGTGCATTGTGAGGGAATGATTGTTCAGAAGAAGTGAAGTATTAAGGCCAAAGTTGCAGATTTGGGACAAGATTTGAAGACGCAGGAATGTGAGAATAGGAATTTATTTTGTGCTATGCCAAATTTTCCTTTCCTGGAAAACTTGGATTCTTTCATTCATGATGTTCATTCATTGAGAACTTTTGTTGGAAAGCTGAGACTTTTGCACTTTTGTTTTACGTCATGTGTTTTAGAGATCTTATTTGCCTCTGCAGAATTGATACCAGCTGTGTATGTTGTTGAGAAAAGCTTTCTCAGTCTATAGTTGGATGGTATAATTGGAGGAAAATTAAAAGCTAATTGGAATCACTTGACTGTAACATGCAGCTCTTTTGAGTATCTAGTTACACTTCAGTGTGAAGTTCCTACTTCTACAGGAACACACTGTTTACTCACATGTGTTGCAAGAATACATACATTTACACTCTGAAACTGTTTACATTCTGCACAAAAATGCATTACAGCTGTCCCCTCATGCATTCAAACTGTTATCCAGTTTATAAAAAATATACATTCATATACAAGTTGTCAATATCTGTAACTAATTTTGATTTATTTTTCTTAAGAAAACATAATTTGCATCACAATGCGATGATGCATCACAATAGTCTAAACCAAAGAAATGCTTGAAAACTGCCATATGTTTTGATTTACAGACCTATAGCATGGGATCTTCTCTGCGAAAGGGTGACAAATGCACAAAGATGAAAACACACACATGCACTATGTGCCGTGGCTCATTTACACACTCAGTCTGATGTGAAATAAACCATATCACACACAGATCACACAAAGCATTTTCTGGTTGCCGAAGCGCATGCAGTGAAGTGCACCCTGTCTTCTGCCCAAGGTTTTCTCAGTCTTGTCACACTTGCTGCCCTACTTCACAGATTGCTCATGGGTGACCAGGCTTCGTTCACCATACAAAAATGAGGGATTTTCTCTAAGAATTACCCAGGCAACAAAACTCATTCAGCACTTGCTCGAGTAGGATTAAGCTCTAAATCTGTGCAGCTGTCTCACTTTTTACAACACCTCGACCACCTTCATTGAAATTTACCCATTTTCTCTACCTATTCTTCATAGTAGTTTCTAAGGGAACATGTAGAAAACAACATGTGCTTTTATTTGATCAAACTACATAATTGGATCCTGTGGAACCCCAAACCGTCAACTTTATCTGGCAGTTTGTTCCATTGCTTCATTTTTTAAAATTCAGTCTGTCCACTGATGAGAACATACTGGCTGATTTTTGATTGACTAGCATTTTCCCGGAAAGAAAATATTTCTCGTTAGTGCTGATCTATATCATTAAACTCTTTTGGGCAGATGCAAAACAATGAAATATTCTATGGGTTGTCTGGCACTGTACAGTGCTGAGTCGTCACACTTCCCACCGCTAACATCATTCACTCACCACAACTCTTATCTGTTTTAGTGATAAATCCTCCTCCTAACAGCTGCACCACTTTACTTATACAAACAACTATTCCAAGTACCTTGTTAGAACTTTGAAACTGTGAAGTTGTAGTTCAGTTTTGATCATGCTATTGTGCTATCTTTCTTTTCAAGGTTAATGCTTGTGCTACTGAGCAGACCTGTATTTAAAAAGGTGATGGTGGTTGTGCACTAAATCTCACTGCTCCTACTTGTTGTTATTCACTCAAACTCATACAACATGGCTGATTTTCCTTTGTTTGGTTTGATGACACAGAAGTTATTTGAAGTTCTGTAAAGAAATTTGCAGTTACGAGCTGCTTTGACAATCAACTTTTAAAGAACATTTGGCTTGTCACTACTTCGGTAACATAACTTATCTCACAGTTATTCATAAACATATTCTAGAGGGAAAGATATTCCGACTTAAATCTTATTGAAGAACTTTAAACTTGGCGATGTATGATCCTTAATCCTCCAGACAACCCTGCATGCAGGACATCATTAGGAAATGAATGGCCGTCTTTGTGAGTGGCTATGATTACTTGTTTTCAGGCATGCCTGCATTACTGATGTAGTTTCCTGCTTATCACTTTGTAAACTCATCAGCAGTGGAGAGAAGTGTGCTGATATAAATGCCTTGGGTGGAAAAATTAAATACCAGCAGGAAAATTAGAAGTTCTGGGGATCTCATACTTGGAAACATTCCTTACCTTAGGAGTTAAAATTACTTGTAGGGATGTCAAATATATTTATGTTCTTGTCTGCTCCACAATGTCACCTAATCCTAATGATCAATGTCCTGTCACCTGTTCTGCTGTTGAGTCAGTTCCCAACTGGGTTTGGCACTGGTCACATGATTGCTCTCAGGTTCTTTTTCCTCTCCCTGCAATCTAATCCTCTCACCTGCTTCTTGTTAAGCAAACACTTGCTTTGTCTCTTTGTGCCTAAAAACAAACTTTTTGAAATCAGATTTTATAAATTATTCCATGGTTTAAAAAGCATGCGGTACTTTTGAAATGTTAAATAGAATTGAATGCAATTCGGAAGAACAACACATGGCCATTTTTTATTTAGAAGAGATAAGTCGAAATGTTGAATCGGTGCGTAAAAGCTAATTTATTTAATAAGGGTACTAAGCAGATGTTAAATTTTAAAGTGTTTGACTTCATATGTATGGTTTGTTTGGACATGGTGCCAGGAGAAAGCTACTTCTATTGAAACAAATCATGTCAGATTAGATATGAAGTGTTGCATCTGAACAAACCACAAGACACCCTGTACAGTTTTCTTTGGACAGACCAGAAGAAAGTGGAGATATTTGTGTTTGTGTTTGTTTTTGTTATAAACATATTTCTGTGCATTCTAGCCAAACATGTCATATCAACTGTCAAGCAGGGAGGTGGAAGGTGGATGATTTCAGCTTTTTTATTTGGTATAGCTCCTGGTCATTGAGTCAACCAATCAATTCTTCTGTATACCAACGTATTTTTAAGGTTAAATGTAGGGCTGTTAATCCAACAGTTGAATATTGCTCCACTTTTGCAGACGACCGAGCAATGGGTCCAAACACAGGAGCAAATTTATAATAAGTAAAATTAAATAAATAAAATGAATTGCAATTTCAAGGAAATTTCATCTAATGATCTTGGTTTTTCAACACTATGGTTCTACATCTTTTTTTAAATATGTTATAATGTGGTGTAAAATAAATTGTTGCTTATCTGGACCTAAATTTAACAGACTAATAAGAAATGAGCAGCAATACAAAACATACAGTCTGTGTTTACCACCTACTTAGCCCCCTTATTAAATAAATTAGCTTTTCTGCACATAGTAAGCATCATTTTGTCTTAACTCTTCTAAGAAATAAGAAATTTTAAATTGCAGTAAATAAAACTATAAATAGAATGGGAATTTGTTTAAAGTAACTAAAATGTTTTAAATGTTGTTTAAAGAGTGACTTTTAGCTGAACTTTCTGTAGGGAAAACGTACCAAACACAGTGCACAGAAGAATGGGAAATGTCAGTCATCGAGGAACAGGGTGGAGCTGAAGTGCAGTCTTTTTATCTTTGGCAGCCTAATTGTGGAGCTGTCTCTCATCATGTTGCATTGACTGTGTTTATGTGTGTTTTTATGTTTTTATATCCATGCAAGTACATCTAAGAAGTTTTAGTATTATCTGATTTATTGCTTGTTTATGCAACAGTTTAGATACATCAATGTGACGGCTGTATTTTTTTTTGTTTACCTAATCCGGATGGAAGAGGTAAAGCTTAGACATTATCTGTATTTTTCAGTTTAGTAAATGAATCCCTGGAAGCGGACACACACTGGGATTGTGTTTCTAGCAGAACGTTTTACTGATTACTATAAGTTTAATGAAAATGAAGGTTTAGGCTCCAAGCTTGCAGACAGACAGAATTCCTAAATAAATTTGATTTTAGTTTCTGTTCCAAAATATTTCCCAAGAGTTTTCCTCCATTATACATTTTGCAAAACTTTGGCCTTGTAAAGTGCAGACAGTAGACCCTCTGTGGACTCTGATTGAAGGGTTAATAACTGCATAGTTTCAGCGTATTACTTCTGCTGCTCTTTGCCACCCTGTCTTGCTCGTCCATTTGGACAGCACAGACGCACATTGCTGCTGGTGGAGGAATGTTGCTGAATGCTGTCCTGTTCAACAACCCTGGTCTTGTGAAAGCACTTGGCAGGGCTGCAGCCACAACGCTCCCCTCAGCTCCCATAACGAAAGCCACTTTGTTTGGCAGCCGTTTCCGTGGTGGGAAGGTTTTTTCTAAGATGAGGGGGAATTTATATATGTGGATTGAAGCTTGCAAAACCACTTCTACAGAAAGTCTTCAACTAAATATACAGAGTGTGTTCACTCCACAGTTATGGGAAAAACTGAATGACCAGAAGATGTAAGGAAACAAAAGCATCATGTGGTTTTTCTTTTATGTTGAACTGCACTGTGGCTGCAAAACATAATGATCTGTTCTATAAATCTGTATCTGCATTTTCCTCTATTTCATTATTAATAGAAAACTAAATGGTATTATTATTTAAAAAATTGCGGTGCCACTTGATACTTGCTCAGTTAAGTGTGTATTTAGAAACAACAAACAGAGCTATATAGTGACATTTTAATTGTATTTGTTTTTGTTTTTTTTGCTTTTATGCAAAATCAGGTGATAGCAATTAAAACTTAAAGAAAATGAGATGTGTTTTTAACAAGGTATTTCATATCTTCACAGCCTTTCTTCAGACTACTGAACTTACGGAAGCTCGGCCTGAGTGA
>JAVKLF010000069.1:7318953-7331244 GCA_034783495.1 Millerichthys robustus | reverse complement strand
GTGTTTTTAACAAGGTATTTCATATCTTCACAGCCTTTCTTCAGACTACTGAACTTACGGAAGCTCGGCCTGAGTGACAATGAAATCCTGAGACTTCCTCCTGAGGTGGCCAACTTCATGCAGCTAGTGGAACTGGACATCTCCAGAAATGGTACACAAATACATGTTCACTTTACACTTCTGTCTTATTTGTCTGCAGTTACTTCATATATTTCTACCTAAACATACTTTTTAAATTTTTAAACGTCTCAAATCTTGAGACATCAAACCTGTTATGTTTGTGAAACAAATTTTAACTATGCAGTGCTAAATATGGTAAGGGAATAAACACTATTGAAGAGAATTAAAGAAACCAAAAATCTGTGCTACTCACAGTCAGAGATAGTTCAGAAATGTAATATGAAACTGATCTGTTTGATATTAGTTGCTGTGACATGCACAAACAACATGCACTTTCTGTGTTCTTGCACAGAAACAGAAAAACTGAGTATCAGGAAAGTTTTCTGTGGTAGATACGAAACGTCTGCTGAGGTCCACACTGCTTCAAGTGCTGCGGGAGTGGTGTGCAATGGCCTGTAAGAGCCTTTCCAATCTGTCTGCTTTCCTGTTCCTGCTGCAGTGCAACTTTGAGTTGGATCAGTGTGGCGGGCTGCTTTGCTCAGTAGGGATTTCTTAACATGCACCTGCAAAATCCAGTGCTGGAAGGTCCTCTGAGCATGCTGCACAGATTGCTTCCTGTGTCTTCATTCATTATTACATGCACAAGACTATTTGAAGTATTTATGAAGATGTTTGTTACTGTACATTATGTTGTACTACTTCCTAATACCAGATCAAAAATGTATAAGCAATCTAAAGCTTAGTTTTCCACCTGAATTGTGACTTTAATCTAAAGGGAGCAATTTCAATGTGGAGGAAAAAGTCAGTAATCTGTAATAAAAAGCCACTTAAATTTTGTCAGTCTGACCAAATGCCTTGAAACTTGTTTATCATGTTTATATTTTTATCTGCCTTTTGCCTGTGTGTGTTTTATCATTGTTGCATTTTACTATGAACAGGACATGACGTGCTTTAAGATACAGAGGCAGGAATTGTCCAGCTTTAACTTTGTTATAAACAGGAAAAAACAATTAATTGTTCAAATGTGGTTATACAACATTGCTTGAAAGTACAAAATATAAATATCATTCTGTGGTTCTTCATGTTTTTACTAAAGCTACCTGTTAAGTAGATTTCTTTTTATTTTCATAACCATTGCAATAGAGTTGCAATAAATTTTTAAAAGTTCTAATTCCACCTTCATTTACTCTACATATATGTGTGTGTGTGACTGTATTGCTGACCCCTCCATAAAAACCCTCTCCTCCCTTCTTGGCAGACATTCCTGAGATCCCCGAGAGCATTAAGTTCTGCCGGGCCTTGGAGATTGCTGATTTCAGTGGAAACCCCCTCACCAGGTAAGTGGATTGTAACAACAGCTTTCTGAAAACTGTCACTTTGTTTGAATGTAAGTATTCTGCCTCACCAGTTTAAAAAGCTGTAGTATTTGCTAAGTCTGTTGTCCTGCATTTTGAAGACCGTTGTTTTGATTGCACTTCTGCAAATAGTGTGTCAGTTGTGTGATGATGAATATAGTTAGAGTTTCAAGAAAAGTTTAGTAAGCATTTGAGTACTTGGAGGAGGCATAGGTTTTAATTGCTCCTTGTTGCTCTGAAACAAACATGTCTAAGTTTCTTAATAATATGACAAGCTAAAGCCTCTTCTACTTCTATTATTAAGACACGTCACTGTCCTGGAGCGTCTCAGTTGGTATTTTACATTTTCTTTGCCAGAGGAATAATTTTAAAATGTTTGAATATCTAAGAATTTTCCAGGTATAAATGATTCCTTGAATTTCACAACAAAAGCCTGAGAATATCTCCTGTCTTCTTGCTTCAGATTGCCAGATGGTTTCACTCAGCTCAGAGCGCTGGCTCACCTTTCCCTCAATGATGTGACGTTACAGACCTTGCCCAGTGACATTGGAAAGTATGTATACATCAGTGGATCGTGGCAGAAAATTTATGAGAAAAATTTTAAGATTCTTGGTATATATTTAAAATGTTATTTATTTTGCAAAATCAAGTGTTAAACTCCTCTAACCAAGCTGTTACTCTGGTCCGTAATACCAGACTCAGGCCATTGATACTCTGAGAGTCTGTACTAGTTTGTGCGCTTGTGTTCTGGTGGGGGGCACTGGCATGTTCAGACAGATGGAAGAGCCCTTTACTATGCCAGACGGGTCAGACCTGCCATCTGACTAACCAACATGCCTCTCCTTTCTTTTCCTCCCCCTTCGTCTTTTGCCAACTCCTTCTCCCCTGCCTCTTTTTCTCTGCCACTCTCATATCAGTCTGGCCAACTTGGTGACGCTGGAGCTCAGGGAGAACCTGTTGAAGTCTTTGCCCACGTAAGTGTCAAATCTGCTCAGTGGACATGAGCAGGATTTGGTTTTCTCATTGTTCACTGTCTTCATCGTCAACAAAATTAATATCCCTAAATTCATCTCTGCTGCGCTTACGGTTAACTTTTAAAACAGTAGTACAAATATTTTGAAATGGGATTTTGTAGAGAATAGTTTTAAAAGCAATCTGTGTTTATGTCATTACAATCAAATAAATGGTATTCTTTTATCATGTGCAAAGATGGCTCTTTGTTCTTTTAGATTAGACACTGGTGTGATAAAAGTATTTACGCTATTTCATGTTCAGGTCACTCTCTTTCCTGGTGAAACTGGAACAGCTGGACCTTGGCAGCAATGAACTGGAAGTTTTGGTTTGTGTACATCTTATCTGCTTTACTCATTCAATACACAGTAAAAACCACATTGTGTCACTAAGTGGGCCAACAGCCCCCTTACATTTCATATTTGTGCAATCAGAGTGGCACACACGAATCATAAGCATCCTACTACTGTAATTACAATCCAAATCACATGTTTACTTCACCAAAGAAAGCAGAGGCAGTTTGTCAGAACTGATTTCTGAGAAATCTGCTTTTACCTCAGGTACGCCCACCTGTCTCCACAGGACAGGGTAAACAAATCTGAGATGAGTTGACACAGGGTGGGCACTGAGCAAACGGTGACATCATGATGAAGGCTTGTCTGCATACTTATCAAAAACTAGCTCTTATATTCTCCTTTCTTTTCTCCAAGTACAAGCCTTTTGTTTAGACTTAGATTTGTCCATTAAGCCCAACGTTCTTCCCGAAAGTTGTGTTGAAACTTCAACAAAACATAGAGGAGTATCCAACTGGAGTCATTCCAGCTTAAAAACAAAAGCAATCTTTGGACACTTCAAAAAGAGTTGACAGTTTTCCCCCTTTCTCAAAATAGTTGATGGAATGACTTGTTATAAAATTCATCTACAGAATGTGTATTTTTTGGCTCATACTTTGTTTTCATCAAACAATCTGTCTTTTAAGTGTGCTATGCTTAAACCTGATTGGCCTAATTTTGCGCCAGATGTAGCTAACCATTTTTTGTGTGCTTTTTTTCTCCCCTTTCTTGTATTTTATCTTGTGTTGTTTAGCCGGACACACTTGGTGCTCTGCCCAACCTGAGGGAGCTGTGGTTAGACCGTAACCAGTTGTCTTCATTACCACCAGTAAGTGTAGCTTCAACTAACATACCCCTTGCAGACAGCCTTCTCTTTACTTTAACTGTAAAGAAAATAATGATTGCGTTGTGTCTTGGTTGCAAACATTAAGTATTAAATTTGTTTTCTGTGTTTAAGGAGTTGGGAAACCTCCGGCGGTTGGTTTGTCTGGATGTCTCAGAGAATCGTCTGGAGGAACTTCCTTCGGAGCTGAGCGGCCTCCTGGCTCTCACCGACCTGCTGCTCACTCATAACCTGCTCGAAGTCATTCCAGACAGTATCGGTGAGAAACATCTGCTGAGAGAGAAGCAGGATGACAAGAACATTGTATATTTAACTGACTGAGTTGGATGGAAGGAATCCAGCCCAATTGAACTCTCCTCTAAGACTTTTGCTTCTGTAAAGATAACATTAGATTTGGTATGTAATGTTGAGTTTCTGTAAAGAGAAGCAGTTTCACTCCTTTATTTTTCAATTGTATATTTTTCTTCCAAAATATGTCTGGAATCTAACTAGTATGAAGTGTTGATTATAAAAACACTAATCCAAGCATCTTCTGTGCCAAAGACAATTTCAGATAAACAGAAGTGATGGTGCCCTCTGCTGGAGGAATAGGATTAATGGCCAATTTGAATCTGACATTGGTTTATTTCAAAAGACATCACTAAAATGTTAACAGTGTTAGACAAAAGTTGTACCCTTAGAAAATAAGGTTTATTTCATTTTCCAAATGTCTGTGGATTTTTTTATTTTTTGTCTTCAGGTTGTCTGAAACAACTATCCATCCTGAAGGTGGACCAGAACCGTCTGACCCACCTGACTGAAGCAATAGGAGAGTGCGAAAACCTCACAGAACTTGTTCTGACAGAGAATCTTTTACAGGTGCAGACCAACACGCTGACCATGTTGAGATTTAAGCTCATGCACTATTATCTAGGTTTCATAAGGAGAAGTCAAATGTTTATTTATGTTACTATTGATTGGCTCCTTCCTTCCTTCCTTCTTTCCTTCCTTCCTCACAGTCACTTCCTCGCTCGCTGGGCAAGCTGAAGAAGCTGACAAACCTGAATGTAGACCGAAACCGCCTGAGCAGCTTGCCCAAAGAGCTGGGTGGCTGCGCCAGCCTCAACGTCCTCTCTCTGAGAGACAACCGCCTGGGCAAGTTGCCCTGTGAGCTTGCAGATGCCACTGAGCTGCATGTTCTGGATGTGGCTGGGAACAGGTACCCTCACTTAACAACACGACCTTTTTTATAACATACAACAACTTTTACTGTTACAATTGTGTTTCCAATAGAGACCAGTATGCAACAGATAATGCACCTCCAGTTTAGATTTTTTATTCTAAGAAATCAACACAGTATGTTAAACTGATTTTAAAACCTTCATGCACATTTATGGAAATTTATATCATGAAAATGATTATAGTTGAATAGTTTTGTGATTCAGGTCACATTTAGTTCCTCAAAAGACAAGGTTCTGGCTCATTTTGTCTATCCCCGCTTTCACCCAGATTACAAAACCTGCCTTTCGCCCTCACAAACCTCAACCTGAAGGCCATGTGGCTTGCAGAGAACCAGTCACAACCTATGCTAAAGTTTCAGACTGAAGATGATGAGCGGACAGGAGAGAAAGTGTTGACATGCTATTTGCTGCCTCAGCAGCCTTCACCAAGCCTGGGTGAGATTTATCTTCAGTAATGTAGCCATTTTAATCTGTTTCTGCTTGTCTAATGAACCATATGTTTCGACTTGTAAGAACGTTGGCTAAAACCAGAGATAAGATTTGAAAAGCATCATAATAAATTCATTTTAATGCTACTGTTTGCCCACTTTACATCCTTCCCTTCTCAACTTTTCTCCACAGAAAACTTGCTGCAGAACAGCAGGGATGACAGTTGGACGGACAGCAATCTGAACAGAGTTTCAGTCATTCAGTTCCAGGAAGAGACCAAGGCCGAAGAGGAAGAGGATGATGAAGACCGCAGAGTGAGGAACCACAACTTTGATGTTGTTGTCTTTAAACAATTCACCCCCATCATCCTTATGTTGAGCTAAATTATAATGCATAAAAGTATTAAGTCCAAGCAATTTTATTTTGTTCAAAGATTAGTGCCTGTGCTTGAGAAGGGTTGTTGTTTTTTGTTCTCAGGGCCTTCAACGCAGAGCCACACCACACCCCAGTGAGCTGAAGGTGATGAAGAAGGTGATAGAGGAGAGAAGGAATGAGGCCTACTCTTCCAGACCTGATGGAGAGGAAGAGTCACACGACTCACAGGTACCAAAATCAACTAGAAACAAAGCTAACATGTTCTTCTTATTTAGCTTCTCATCTGCTGGTTGGTTAGACACAGACATGTTAAAATGCTGCTCTTGTTTTCAGGTGAATCGCCTCAGTGATGTTTCCAATCAAAGCCACGACTCCCAGGCTTCAAACAGCACACTGTCAGCCACGTCCCACGAGGACAGACAAAATGTGGCTGTAGCCACACAGAAAGAAGCTTTTGTAGAAGACCCGTCGCCTCAGGAGGAGGAGCTGGATGAGATGGAGGTGGAGTACATTGAGGTAAAAACAATGACATTAGTCAAATTCAGCTACAGCTGTTCTCCATTAAACAAATCCCTTCCTTTCTCCAGCCAACTGTGCACTTTGCAGAAGAACCCATCATCCGTGGTGGGGATGAGGATGATGATGATGAGGATAGGGAGAATGGCGAGAGGAGTGATGAGGAAGATGAGAGGCCAGCTGTACCAATGGAGAAGCAGCGGCTGATCAGAAAGGACACACCACACTACAAGAAGCACTTCAAAATCACCAAACTACCCAAACCTGAAGCTGTAGCCGCACTGCTGCAGGGCTTCAGTCACGATGGGCTCAACTCTACTACACAGGCTGCTGAGGACGAGGACGAGGAGGAGCAGGAGCTGGGGAGTGTTGGCACCCCTCAACACCATCATAGAATAGAAGAACTGGAAGACATCCAACATCAGGGCAACTCCAGTCAAGTAAAGGTAAAGCAGAGATTCAGACTCCCGACAGGATGTAGTCTGAAATATTTTAGGAAAAACTTCATTCTTTGTAATACTTAAGAAGCTTTGTGGTACAGCAGAGAATAGAGTAAGTTAAAGTTCTTGAATGGTCTGCTGTCATTTAAAATGAGGTGCTGAGTTCAGATAACAGAGGTGTTGTATGCAATAAATGAAAGGGAAAATGTTTTCACACGTTATCCTAAATACAAGTCCGCCTACTTAAACCCATGTAGAAACACAATACTAGCTAAAGATCTTTTTAAGACAATTTGTCCCGCAGGTAACAAAAATTTAGATGAATTCTGACTCCTCCCCCCCCCCCCCCCCCACACACACACACACACAACACGGGTTCAAATAAAAACTAAACTTCCTGCCATTACCAACCAGCTGCTGATTTAATCAAATAATAATGATAATTCCTCACGCTGCTTTTATAACACTGCGAGCAACACGCTGATACGTATGAATGATGTGAATGAAGTCTGCTCATATTCTGATTATGTCAGTTTTAATATTGGGTGGGCCTGAATGAGATATGTTGATTTATATTGTGCCAAAAAAATCTTTTAACACAAAGATTATATCACCAAATCTGTTTTATGTGTGTTTCTCTGAGTGTTGGTCTGTTTGTGTGGCTGTATTCAAACCAGTCACAGCATGTACTGGCAGAGCTGGAATGTGAGATTCAACAAGCCTTTTTTAATATTGTACAATGATAATGACTTTGTGAATGTTTAAGTGAAAGAGGTATGGTCAAGTTAGCCTTTTTGTGAATGTCATCTAGTGCTGGGATTCCCAAACGCTTCAAATTTCAACACACAAAAAAGTGAAAGAGACTTGTGACTCAGCTATTTCTGGTGGAAGTATAAAAACCTCACTAACAATCCATTTAACAGTCTCGTCAGTTTTTTTTTTTATCCATTAAAGCTCAACGTTTTATTGACAATCTTTTGTATACCCTTTTAACTTGAATTTGATTTGTGCAGACCTTCTCATGACTCCACACATGGTGATAACATGACCCACATTATGGTCCCGACACCAACTTTGGGAATCGCTGATCTCGTGGATAAGTTTATATTTAAGTAAGGGTAGGATTTACAGGAAACCTCACATTATATGCAACGTGATACATTACCAGCAGTATAGATATTACGTAATGAATTCTGCAACATTCAATTAAATGTTATTTTAATCGTAAATAAAGCTGTAAAATGTAAATCGTGAAGCTCAAAACTTTTTCACTGCTGTTTGTCATCTCACTATTAAAAGAAACTTTAAGTAGTGATGCTAAGAGTGAGAATAATTAAGTGTGTCTTAATTTATTAATTAAAATGCCTTTACAGTATTCAACACCACTTGCAAATCAGTTACGTGACAAACATAGCAGCATTTTTCACCCTTTGGAACATTTTGTCCCACCTTAGCTCTATGACTAATCGGGCCTGTATCATCCCGACATAACTACTATGGATCTGTTAAGGTTTTCTACTGGAGGAGGTTTCCACTTATGGTTCAGAGTCTGGGCTTGTTTTGGTTTGGGAGCTTTTGCTTTCTTTTGTTTGCTCTCACTGTACACTTGGGTGTTTTTTGCGCTCTGACTTAGCTTATTGATCTCATCTTTCCATCTCTGCCTTTATTTGCTTTTGGTGGCTGGGGAGTGAGTGTGGAGTTACTTCTGCTTCAAGGTGGTCCGTGCACGCAGAAAGTGATGGTGAATGTAGTTGAGTAAATGGAGAGTGTGAAAACCTTTTTTTTTTCATGTGAGTATGTGAGAGTGTTTTTTTTTTATTTTGGCCTGACTAATCCGCATGCTTCTCGCTGGTTCCTGTCCTAACAGGGGGTGTCATTTGATCAAGTCAATAATCTGCTGATTGAACCTGCTCGAATTGAGGAGGAAGAGGTCTGTACCTACGCTTTCCCATTCAGTGTGTCTTTCTGTTGCTCACTCACCCTCTTGGTCTATCACAGGTTTAAGAAATGGAGAAAACACACACAAATCCATAGTTAATCTGAGCCCCTAACGGATCTATGTTACTGGAGTGTCAGTGTGACAGAACCTGGATACAGCCCATCTAGCATCATCAACCATGCAGCGTTCACTTTTCTTCCACATTCCGACGCTCACCTTGAAGTTTATCTGGTTGTTTTGACCGAGCCTCGTGCTTGAGTTGCTGACATGGCTGATTAGCTATTTGTGTTAATAAGCAATTAAATAGGAGTACCTATTAGAGTGGCCTGTGAGTGTATATTTAACATGTTTGGGTTTGTCAATGCCTAAATTTTTCTCAGCTTTGACGGCACATGTAGTGTAAGTCTCAGTCCAATAAATATCAAGTTCTGGCACACTGCAGCTCATTTTTATTTATTTATTTTTTACATCTGCTCTTTCACTCCCTGTTACTCTATTCTTTGTTCTGGAATAAATAGTGTGTGTGTGCTGTGATGAGATGACTCAGTTTCACTAACTTCCTACAGGTTATTATTTATACACTATATGGACAGAAGTATTAAGCCAATCCAATTTGGACAGTATAGATTTGGACCTCCTTTTGTAGCTAGAACATCTTCCACTTTTGTTGGAAGGCTTGCTGCATGATTTTGAAATGGTTTTGTAGAGATTTGTGCCTATTCATTCTATAAATCATTCAACCAGCCAAGTTCTTCCAGACCAAACTCATCAAATCATTGTCTTTATAGTCCCTGCTGTATGCACTAAGGCACGATATAAAATAGCCAAAGCGTTGCGACAATGTTTGGATCATCATATTGTTCACAATCTTTTTGTATGTTGAAGCTGTTGGCCATCATTGGAGTCAGGGACCGAAACACCCAAAATCATCAATTAACAGGTTGACCAAACACTTTTGGCCATATAGTGTATGCTCATAAAGAGGTAGTCTTTAATCCTAAAATGGATAATGTCTCTTTAAAGTTTAAAAATATAAGCTTGTACCTGTATACTAGCAGTTCATTATTTAAAGTGCATAAAAAAGCACAATTGATGTTTGTTCAGCTGTATTTTGTACGAATAATTTTTTTGCATGATTTATTTTCTTATAAACCATTTGAAACATTCAAGATAAGTAAAATTCCCCCAAAACTTTGCTTTTACTTGTCAGGCAAAATAATGTGATGAGCATTACAGTCTCATAAAGTTTGTAGAAGCTCAACTGCATGACAAACTGATCAAGCATGAAACTTCACTCTTTTTTGCTGTTTTACATTTCTCTTTTTTCCCCATCATTGTCTCCATTTATTCTTTTTTTCTGCATGTTTTACACATGCACAGAAGACACAACTAATTTAGCATTTACCTCACATTTCCCAGTTTTTAACATAGATCTTCAAAACATACATTGGATTTTTATTTTCTAACTTTAGTTGAAGAAATTCCAACATTTATTTATATTCTTTTTGTTATTAGTAAGTCACAGGTTGATTATTTGCCCCAACTTTTATTTTATGCTTTGAGCAAGCTTTAAAAATTTCAAGCATTTATATGTTGGCACTTTTATAAGATTCAGCATTGACTGACGCCACCTACAAACAGACAAAGGGAGGTCACTTAGAACCAAAAAGGATAAAGTACAATATCATTTAAGTTTGTAAAGCAAATAAATTTTATTGTAAGCTTATCCCTTCCTGAATCAACCCTAGATCAGTTGTGTTTGCTGCTTGTGTTTTTGACTTCATCTTTTTTGACTTGCAGCACTCATTGATCATCGTGCGACAAACAGGTGGCCTGGGCATCAGCATCGCTGGAGGAAAAGGTTCTACGCCTTACAAAGGAGATGACGAGGTGAGATAGACGCATGGAGTTGGTTCAAATTTTAGAAAGTACAAGGCAAATCTATTTAAATATCCTCTTTGTGTTTTAAGGGAATCTTTATCTCCAGAGTATCTGAAGAAGGTCCTGCAGCGAGAGCAGGGGTGAAAGTTGGAGACAAACTTCTGGAGGTAAAAATCCTTTTAAATAGGCTTGTAAGAGTTGACATGTTTCTGTTTATTCTTTAAAAAAAAGAAGAAGTGAAAGATTTTGAATTTTAAAACGGTAATTTTTCTAAAGATCTCATGAGTTAAACTCTTTGTTTCTCAGGTAAATGGTGTCGATCTCAATGAAGCTGAGCATCACACAGCAGTAGAAGCTCTCCGAAGCTCCGGAGCGACAGTTTCCATGACTGTACTGAGGGAACGCATGGTGGAGCCGGAGAACGCCATCACCACAACACCTCTTAGGCCCGAGGACGACTACTTCCCACGAGAGAGACGGAGCAGCGGCCTTACCTTCAACTTGGAGACCAGTCCCAGTGGACCTCGGCAGCGATTCTCCACCTGCCTCATCCGAAACGACAAGGGCCTGGGATTCAGCATTGCTGGTGGCAAAGGCTCTACACCTTACCGTACAGGAGATACGGTAAAAAAAAAAAAGTCAAGCAACCACTTCTGTGTATGGGGTTGACCAAGACCAAACCTGAAAGACTAAATTTAAATCAATATGTAGGAGGTTGAAAATGTGTCTGAGTGACATAGAATGTGTGAGATACTGAGCTGATCACCTTGATGAAAGTCAGATAGAACATAAACAACTGCAGACTCAACCAGTCATACTATAAATATAATCATTTCTTGTTGGGTCAGTGACAGGAGTGACATCATAAGTTAGGAAGTGAACTCACAACACGTTTGCAGTAACTGTCTCAGTGAAAGATCAGTCTTTTCGTGTCGTGTATTCTTGCCACGGCGTTAACAGTCATCACCAGGACGACAGATATGAATAGCCAGGCTTGAAACCTGATAGGTTCTCTGTAATTGGACATAGTGACAGGATGAGGCGTATGCTTGGACTGGTGCAGTACTGCCCTGTATCTTATGCAGCTCAAGGAGGTTACAAAACGGAAACCACCCATAAACATCAGATTTAGACAGCTTGATTGTAAGTCTTGCTCCTCTTTCAGAAGTTTTTATTTCGGTGGATGCAGTGACTTTTGCCTACTTCTTAGATAATGTGAAGTTCCAGCACCAGCAAGCGTTCACATATTCTGTTTACTTGGAACAGCAAAGGAGCTCAGCATGGTTTTATTTTCGTGACCAAGGTGTTTAAGTTGACTGAGCAAAAAGAGGAAGATTATATCTTAAGGGTGATAGTACTTGATCAAATGATTCTTAGCGACATGGTATTTTAATTTAAATGAGTTGTATCAGGATTTTCTTTTTTATTGCGTACAATTGTGATCAAAATTTGGTGGCATTGAGTCAATGTCTAAGAACCATGCAAAAACATGTAACAGTAACAGTAATGACAATAAATTTTAGATTTTGTTTTGCATGTGATCTCATATTCCACCTTAATCAGATTTTTAGTATTGCAGCCAGTTGCTTCACACATCTTACCACCAACACTCTAATATTGAACAATGGCATATTATGTTAACAAGTTCAATAAATAAGGCATTGTTAGGTACAACACTTTAAGAGAGTCGCTTTATTGTTTTAATGTTTTAAAGCAACCCAATAATCTTCTAAAACAAACTTTTAGCTGAAGTTGTGTAAACGTGTCTCATGTCTGTTTTTAGGGGATCTACATATCTCGGATTGCAGAGGGTGGAGCAGCACACAGAG
>JAVKLF010000069.1:7298987-7314424 GCA_034783495.1 Millerichthys robustus | reverse complement strand
GCAAAATGATGTTCAAAGACTTGAAAATATTCAAGTTTCTGTATTATTGTTTGCACACAAAGTCTGTTTTTAGATAAACAGGACTGGAACCTTTTTTCTGTTACTATTTTCAACACACACTAGAAATTTCCTGTGTGAGTTGCATTTTTCTCTTTGGAGAAAAAGTGATGTTTAAGCAGAACATATGGAAAACAACACAAGTTTCATTGTGTTTAACTTGATCAGGAGAACAGGCTTGACTGATGATACATTATACAGGTATGAAACAGCAGCTGTCGTCTGCTAAAACTTTTTTAACCCTTTATACTATTTGGATTCTCTGCAAATGAAGTCTGAACTATTTAAACCAAACTATTATCATTACTAAATATATGCTTCAAACGGACACATGCTGATTAATTGTAAAGCCTGCAGTTTTCTCACCTTTCTGTCTTTGTATTTCCCATTAGAACATTGGCACTGGACCTTTAAAACTTGACTACAAAACACTGGCAGCTCTGCCCACCACCAGTCTGCAGAAAGTCAACAGGGTAAGTCCTAATTTCTGAACATATATATTATAAATATAGTTTTACATAAATGAATGATGGATTTGACTTTTCAGTGTGTTTGAAAGTCGTGAATTTTTGGTATCTTGTGAGAGCACTTGGTTTGAAATGTCCTTCAGCTCTCAAAATAGACCCTCATGGAATTTGTGGTGTTTGTGCCTCTGAAAACCGAGTGACCCTGAAGTGACCAGTTGTACCTTTTTTAAAAAAGAAGAACATAACATGCTCAAAGTTCATCAGTCTAAGTTGACGCTGTTCAAACGGCTCTGGAGCCAAACCCATCCAGTTTATAAAGCCAACATGATGTTGAGAAGAGCAGCATAAATGTCTTGGTGTGACAGACAGGGTGAGGTGGGGGAAGGGAACAGCTGCCCACTATCAACCGAAAGACCCTCGGCGATATTTTAAACCTGCATCTGGCTCTGAGTTGGATGGAGTCTCTTGGGCGGGTGGGGTGCCCGGCAGGCGGGGAGGAAGTGTCGTCTGAGAGAAACAGATCAGTGTCTCAGTTTGGGTGGAATAGTTAGTGTGGACATACAGCTCTGTTCTCATCCTGCAGTAAGTTACCTGATTCAGCTTTTATTGTCTTTCTTTTTTTCTTGTTTCTTCCTCTACTTCTGTCAAACTTCTATTATTTTGATCCAGCTACAATATTTTTAGTAAATTTAATGTTTAGGCTTTTCAGGAATGAACCTCTAAGCTTTATACTGCTTATTTTATAAGTATGACACAACTCAGAAGATAAGTTGCTTTTTACTCACATTAACAAAAGCACTTCCACATAAACTGTAAATAGACTTGCTTTTGTGCCCTACTTTTAGATCACTGTCCTGTGAGAACAGCAGCACTTAACCTTCATATAACATGCAGCTGTTTATGCTGAAGTGTCAAGGTGGACCCATGTGTTTCTGCTCAGGCTATAATTTAAAAGACTGGCCGTTGTTGATTTTTGCTAAAATCCAAAATTGGAAAACTAAAATTCAAAATCTAAAATCCATTTTATGTTTCAGTGAGGTTCAAACTAATAATTTCTAGTGGAGAATCTAATAAATGTTCAATAAAGGTATGGACTTCATATAGCACTGTTGTGTGGTCTATGTATTGAAGTACAGACATTACATTGATTCCTGTGACAACTGAGTTATACAGCAAAAAATATGTTACAATTTAAGCAAAGTTTATCAGATATAAGTAACTTTGTCTTGGAAAAACTACTGCAAAGTATTCTTGTTGGAAATGATTCAGTATGCACTCTGTTCTTACATTCAGCCATCAGAACCAAATGTTTGACCATGAACGGTTTAGTTCCTGGTTGACGAGCTGCTCTTCCCACGCGACGGAGAAGAGCTTAGTTCATTGGCGAGTCGTCAGCATGACTTTTCTCTCTCACACCTAAAACCCAGCTGTCCCTCACAATCTGTGTTTGGCACCAGTTCACATTCCGCCCCCCACCCCCACCCTCAAACCACCGACTTTTTTAGAGAGCTGCATCACTGCTTTACAATACCTGATATATTATTAGTCAGGCTGCCATGATTATTTTCAGGGATCAGGTTTAAAAAAAAAATCCTCAACAGTTGGAAGCGCAGACTTTAAAAAGTTGTGGAATTTTTGTTTTTTGTTTGTTACTGAGAGAAAGGTAACCTAAAATGTAAGTTCCTCTCTAATAAAGTTTATTTAATAGCTAACTCTAAGAGCTGGTGCTGCAGTAATGTGTCTTTTGTAGCACACACCACGAGTTAAGTCTTAATTGATTGGTGCTTATAAACCTATCTAAAGTCTTTAGAGCAGATTTAGTGATGGAAGTTACTCTTTATGGCAGCAGGAGGCTTCTGCACATTACAAAACTTAAGTGAAATAATCTACTAGTGCAGTAAGACAACTGCATTTGATAAGACTTTTTTAAATAAAGGAAAAAGTTTCGAGGCTAACAAGATTAATAATCTAACACATTATTTAGTATATCATCAGTCTCAAAACAAGATCAAAAAATACTTTTTTGCTGTGAATAAAAGTTGTAAGACTTGGTTAGTTGGACAATATTTGCAGCATATGTCGCATTTCCATGTATAGATCACAAAAACAGGCAGGCATTTCTCATCTTATTCTAACTTTTGTTTTAATTAAATATGTGAATTAATTATTACATTATTATTTTTACATGTCGGCCAGTTTAAAGTCAAAAAAGTTCAATTGTGTGACCGACAGTCATGGCAAGTACTCTTTCTGCTGTTAGTCTTGGTCCATTTCCAACACATTATCTCTCTCTCTCTCTCTCTCTCTCTCTCTCTCTCTGCTCACGTTAAGTTCTCAACCTCTGTTGCTCCCATGGAGGCCCCCATGCAGGCCGAGTACGGATCTCCCTTAGACCCCGTGACCTTCGGTTTGAGTCCGTACACCAAACCTCTCAGCTCCGCTTTGAACACAGACCATGATTATCCTAATGAAACCCAGTTCTCCCCAAATGGGACATCCACGACCACTGACGGTTCTGGTTCAACAACCGCTATTAGTTCAGCGTCATCGTTGACTCCTGAAGATGAAGAGGAGTGCCTGGTGGACTCGCAGCCAATGTGCTTCCAAGAAAACCCTTTCTTAGTGGCTAATCGCAAAGGAAGGGGTCGTCCTCCTGGAGAGCAGATCCTATCGGGGCCTCCAGTGGGCTATGGCAAGCAGGGAAAGCTGCAGCCCTGGTTGTTCAGCAAGGCAAGATGCCTGAGTGGAGTTTGAAGGCAGCATGTTGTTTTGCTGTGCACTTTTTCACTCACTGGGTCAAACATTTTTGAGTGTATACAGAAATGTAATCTTTTTATAGCCACGTGAATGTAAATTAACAAATGTTGGCAGTGAAAATGAAATCCTTGTCAGGATTAAATCAGATAAAAAATGGTTTTAGTTATGTGCATTAATCTGTGTTTAACAACAAGGTGAACTGGTGCATGTTTTTGCTGTGAGCGCAGCGTGTGGCATCTCCTTGAAGTATTCAGGAGTCTCGACAGTCCAGGTTGACTAGATTAGCTGACCCAGCAGCTGCAAGGAAGGTCACAAACCATGAAGGAATGCTGACTGTGGGGTGCACAGAAAAGTGCATGTTTTTCAGCAGATTTTTTTTGCTTCTAGATTTACTAAGAAATAATTCACGACTGTTCTGTATGCTTGTTTTTTATCATGATTTTCAGTTCAGTGTAAAACTTGAAACGGCAGTTTGGATGTAATTGTATTTATTTTTATTTTTTACCTAGACGCCTTCCTCTGATTACACCAGAACGGACAGTCCAATCAGAGAAGCGCCTTACTCTCCAACTATCCAGCCGGTGAGCTGCTCCAACACCCATCCACCCTCCAGTAATCACTACCAGCCATCAAACCATCTTTTGATTTACTTTACCCTTCTCCCATGAGTCACTTTTAGCTCTTTAGAGGAGGTATTTCACAGCTGACCCTCTTGACCTTCCTTCCCACCCTTAGCCCAGCCACCACTCCTCCAACAGCTCCCTGTGTGCAGGCAGGGAGACCCGCTTTGTAAGTGGGTTTGTGGCTCTCTTTGGAGATGAGACTGCTGCCTTGAGCTCTGAGCAGCATGTGAATGCTTCTCAATGGCCAGCTGATTACTGATGCTTTGCTTCATGCAGACTGGATGTGCGTTGATTTGAGAGGAAGTCTGTACCTAAAATCTTTACTGACCAGCTATATCTTTGTTTCTCAAAGAAAAACAGGGATACCGTCAGTTGTTGGGACCATATATGTTCTTGCACACATCAGAATGTCACATAGGGCAATCCGATTAGCTCCAGATGAACCCTGGTGGTGTATTTGTTTGAGCTCTGATTTTAGCTGCTTTTCACCGTAATAAAAATAAACCCTTAACAAAAATTTACATACTGTTTGCACTGTTGATTGAAATTAAAGTAGATGGTGCTGACTCATGCATTTTTACACCAACATCATATGACTTAATTTGGTTTTAATGCTTTTTTTTCCACAGGCAAACATTCATTACACATCCTCTCCCACTGTCAAGGACAGCACATCCTCATCAGTGAGTGTCCATGAAGCCCTGAAGAAAAAAGATGTAGTCAGTGTGATACAAACAAATACATTTAATCTAAAATTATTAATGAATTATTCTTTATTGTCCTTGGAGTCCTAAAGAGGTTGTTATTTCAGAACAGTTGTGTTATGGGGTATGTTATACATAGATTCTGTAAAAACTCCAAATAATTAATTTACGCTCAAACTCATTAACCCATTAACTCCATTTATTTTTAGTTGTCATTCACTTAAAAGTTCACCATTTTTGGAACCTCACCTAAGAAAATAAATTATTTGCTTTCCTTCCAGACGCGACCCGGTGCCATACAACCGATTGGCCGAGTGAGGCCCACCACCTCCCCTGCCACACCTGAGGGCCACAGTCCTAACCCCTTTCAGCATGGCCCCTCCCCATTCAACTCCCAGACCTCTGTAAGACCCCTCACCACCACGTAGGGCTGGTCCTTAAACATGTCTGTGCTGGGTGCTGATACAGCAAGGCTGCAGTTATGAATAAATGTTTAAAGAACAGAGAGGCTTGTATTTGATTAGACCGAGAAGCTGGGTCTGTTCAGGTGTGTCTGTTTACTCTCAGACACACCTACAGGTCATATTTCAGTACTCTGTAAACAATATTGAGTTAGCTCTGAGCTTCTGAATCAAGCTATTCTGACATGGATTTCAGATTTCTGAAATATTACTGATATATTCTTGTGGCAAGCAGTAAAACGAAATCATTAGATAATGAAGAACAAAATTGTTTTTCTTAAACAATCCCCGCCCGATTATTTCACAGAGATGATTAGAGAAAAGGAAAAAAAGAATCTGCTTTGCCTGCCCAAGCCCTACTCTTTGTCTTTCTGTCCATTTCCCCTCCTGTTCCAGATTAAACCAGCTGCCATGCTGCCCACCTGTTCTCCACAGTAGTCTTAAACTCTGCAGGCTTTTTTTTTTTCATTGTCTACCTTCTGCTCCATGTCTCTGTTTGTCCTCCTTTCCCCTGCCTTCTTTACCACATGAACTCACTTTCCATGACTCCTCCCCCTCCCTGCAGCCTCGCGCCCCCTCCCCCTTATCGCCCGACGAGTTTCCATTGAATGTCAAGCAGGCATACAAGGCGTTTGCCGCCGTGCCTCGTTCACTGGCTGTGCTGGAGCCGCCGCAGGTAGGACGTGCTGATTGGACTCGAGCGGGTCACAACACAAGCATGCTGTGTTGACTTGGTTCATCTGGCTCCGCCCCTCCTCCACCTGTCTGAAGCAGGCTGACCTAAACCAAGCCTGCATATTGTCATGGTGGTTCTGTGACGTGCTGTGACATGTGGAATGTGTTCATTCTTGATTTTTGTGTTCCACTTCCATCATCTGTCATACTGGTGTCGATTTTTGATCCATTTGTTTGTTTTTGCGTGGCTCATGCACTAACATTTAATCCCGTATTTACTCTTTATTATATTCCAGTCTGCCTGTTTACTGTCTTATTCTCCTGTATGTTTTTTTTTTTGTCTCTATAAATCAAATTTGCTTTGCCAACAGGACCTACATCCTGGGAAGAACAATATCCATCTAAAACAACATTCTCCAGAGGTGAGTAAAGAAATCAGCCATTTTTTTCTAAACCAGTGGTGGCTAAACCTGGTCCTCACTGGCCACTACCCTGCATGTTTTAGTTGTTTCCCAGCTTCATCATGTCTTCAAGTTTTGCTGAAGACTAATTAGATTAATCACTCACTCATTCAAATCAGGTTAAAACCATCTAAAACATTCAGGATACTCGCCTTCGAGGACAAGGATTAGATACCACTGATCTAAACTAATGCTTATAGTTTTATTTTAAAGGCATTTTACCCTTGGAATTTAAAAAAGGTCTGCTCTGTAATGCGAAATATTTTTTTTTTTAAGGAAACACGTCATTACCAAATTTAACTTGTTTCATTTCTTGTCCATCCAGATAAACCCCTGTATTCTGAAATGTATTAAATTTTTAATGTAAATGTGGTCTATGCCTGGGACCATTTATAAACTAAACACAGATTCTGTTGCTGTCTAAATGCACTCAACATGTGCTGTACTGATGTATTTGACCCTTTTTAGTCTGACATGAACGATGAGGTGTTTGATAATGAAAACACTGGTCAGGAGCTGACCAGTAAGGTCTCCCCCCGGTCCTCCCTCTTGACTGATCGCCGGGACTATATAAATCTGGCAGCAGTGCCTCGCCTCTCCAGGCTTTCCATGGACCTACAGGTATCCATCGCCTTCACCTCGACTAAACCAGCCCTGTTCGTCGTTGAGGCTGTGGGGTGCTTGCCTTGACCGGTGGTGGCTTCTCAGCTCCCAGAAACAGAGCGATAACTGTGATACTCCTGTCAGTAATGGGACTGCCAGTGTTGGCTCAACTGATATCAGTGAAATGGTGCTGGGTATTAATACATTGCTTTCTTCTTGGTCTGATGTTTCTGACCGTTGGCATCTCTGGCTGCAAATGGCTCTACAACAATACGGCTATTTATATCTGTTTTAACAGGAATAGTGCAGGAGTTTGGATCGCGGATCTTTTGTCTGTTTTTACTTCTGTTATTTTAATCAGTCATTCTTGTTACCACGCAGAGTCCTTCTCCCCGTGGTAAGGACAGTCCAGAACAGCGGTCATTCAGGGACAGGCAGAAATACTTTGAGATTGATGTGAAGCAACAGACACCAGAGAAACCAAAATCCCGAGTCTCGCTGGTCGGAGAAGATGACCTAAAGAAAATGAGGGAGGAGGAAGGTTTGTTTTCACCACTGTCCCTGTTTTAAATAATCACTAAAAACATGATGTACTTGACTTTCCCTGGGAATTTACGACCTTGTCTGGTCATATATTTTTTCCCAGAGAGGAGGTTTGAGCAGCGGGCACGGGAGTACCTAATGGATGAAGATGAAGAGGATGAGGAAGAAGACCTGGCTAAGCAGGTGGCCCAAATGAAGGCTACAGGAAAGGTCTTGTTGGATGGAGTGGAGTACAAGGTGGAGCCGGTGTCCACACCATCTCCTCACAGCTCTACACCACCAAACTACAACATCACACCATCAAGTTTTGGAGGAAGCTCAGGGTAAGAAGAGCTGTGTTTTTGAAATATTTCCATTTAGAATTACCTCTGCAACTTGAATTTATTATTTCCTGTGTGTAGACCTTCCTCGGTGGACGGTAAAGACTCCCAAAGGAATTCACTGGAGGACAGTTACAGGCAGGAGCAGAGGCCTAACTCTATGACAGGGTAATTATAATTTACAGAATCGGTTTCACAGATCTGTGAATGTCAACATGCTGTTAGTCACAGTATCATTGATTTTTCTGTCTCATTAGTTTGAGCTCAGTTTACCCCGGTGAGTCATCAGCTCCCATCCGCACAGCCAAAGCAGAACGAAGACATCAAGAGAGACTTCGCATGCAGAGTCCAGAGCTGGCTGTGGCCCCTGACAAGGACTTGTCCCCAGCAGAGAAACGAGCCCTGGAAGCTGAAAAGAGGGCCATGTGGAGGGCAGCACGGTAACTACACCCGTTTACAACAAACACAATAGAATGCTGTCGAATGTGATATGTTAATGCAGTTCTTGTAGTTTCATTATAATTTTATATTTAGGTTAACATCATATGAATATATGCTTAGCACAAAAGTAATGAAATTTGATTCGTGTTTGGTGGATTATTTCTTTCTTCTAACAATGCTTCTTGGCAATAAATCTCATACCGGGCACCTGAAGGTATCAGAAGCTCAAAATAGGTGTCAGTAGCACCAGCAAAATAGGTTGTTTGGCAGAGAAGATTTAGCAACTTTTCATGTGCACAACCCACATACTCAGCTCTACTACTTATCACACAAATGCATGTTCCTTATAAATGTGGCACCATTTGAAAGGGAATTTAACAGGTTCTCTAACTGCATAAGATTTATTGCCAAGAATCATTGTTACAACAAAGAAATAATTTACTAAACACAAATTTCCTTGCTTTTTGTGCTAATTTTACAAATGTTCATCATGACAAACGAATCCACAAATGATAAAAACCACTGACAGTCACGGCAGCACAGTTTAACAGAATCGGAGTCCAAGCTGTTTTGTAAAATAAAATAAATCATTTATTAACAGACAATAAAACATTTAGACTTAAAATTCGTTAGCTCAGCTAAAATCATTTGACTGCTTTACCTTCAAAGAGCAACTTTTTGTTTGTTGCTGCAGTAAAGTTTAAAAAACTGTTTTGTATTTATATTGACTCACAACTAAAATTATATAAATCACAAAACGAAGGTTTGAGAATCTTGAGTTTCAACTTTCTTAATCATACAGTAAACATTTTCAGACAATTTAGACATATAGATTTGTAAACTTGAGCCCTGTGTTGTGTGTTTCCTTCACTCCAATGTCCTGTCTTAAACATATTCCTGGTTCTCCTAATTTTGTCAGTGTTTTACTTTCCATTCTTGGGTTTTCTTCTCTTTTTCTGTTTGTGCCTTTTCCCCCTCCTCCTCATATCTATCGTTCATCCTGGAATACCTTTCATTCCTCTTCCGCTCCCTTTCATCCTCTCTCTCCTTTCTCTGTGGCCTCGTGGGGCCCAGGCCTTATGGCCTCGAGGAGGATGTTAGACAGTATGAGCAGGACCTGGCAAAGAGGCTCTACCAGGCCAGAGTGAGGGCCTCTCAGGGCGCAGCTGCACCCCCCCAGCCCCATTCTACCTCCTCTACCTCCTCCTCTGCAGCCTCCCAGCTCAGGTCTGCTCCTTGGCCCCAGCCACTAGGGCCAGACGCACGGCATTATGGGGGTGTGCTGGGGTGCTTTGGTTTTGGGGTATTTTGTTAGAGGCTAAATTTAGAAAGGTCCAAGCAAGCACTCGCAGCAACACTAACAGTGCTTTCATTGCCTTTCTATTTCTGGTTTGCTTCTGCACGACTGTAGATATTTTTTATTTCTAGCTGCCTTTGGCTTCAGCCTTTCTCTTCTCTGTCTTGTCCTTCCCGTTCCCCTGCAGCCTTTTTCCTTTTGTGTTTGTGCTATGCTATTCTCTCTTATAGTGTTTTTTTTTACCAACACTACTCCCACAATAAGTTTGCAACCTGTTGTGAGTTAAGGGTAAACCAATTAGCAGCCCTTTTCCTGGAATGCCCCCTTTTCTTTTTCTTTAAACCTTTCAATGAAATCAGATTGTAGCAGCAATCCAGGACAAGGAGCACCTGTAATTAGCAGTGATTCTGTGAAAGTGATCCTGTTTTATGTGTTTGAGTTATTTTTCTGACTGTTCCTGCTTTCCCTGTGCAGAATGAAGTCTCTGGAGCAAGATGCACTGAAAGCCCAGATGGTCATTGCCAAGTCTCGGGATGGGAAGAAGCGTGGGACATTAGACCAGCTGACGGAGTCACCTTCGCCTGCTCCAACTCCTTCTCCCACTCCAATGGAAGGTAAGGCACCAATATTCATACATTGGAGGTAAATATATGGTCTTATTTCTGGATGATAACATTTTTCTTTTCTTTCTTATGCTTGAACAAATTATTATTTTTTTGTCAGATCTCAGTCCTCGGGCGTTAACCTCTCCAGGCAGGCTGGTAAGCATTTTATCTTTTTACAGTTTTCTTGTTAAATTGTGTCCTAATAAATTATTTTTCTTCCTCCCAATCCAATTTCTCAGGATGAACTTGCTTGACTCAAAAGATATCCAAACATAAATTTAATATTGACATTTTGATTTAAGGAGCTTTATTTCAAAACGAAAATGAATATGGGTCCTTGTATACAAGGTGGCAAAGGGAACATCTGCTAAAAAGGGCATTGTCATGAATCCACCATCTTGCTTTAAAACAATAAGATAACAACACACATTGCTCTCATTATGTGCCTAAGCTAGCTCACCCATTAGCCTCTCTGCCTTCCACCCTTTATTTTTCTTCTGAATTTACTCCTCTCTCTACACTGCCCCACCCTCCTGATTCCTCCATTTTTGTTTTCATCCTCTCCCTCACCCTCTGTTCATTCCCGTTTGCTATCCTTCTAGTCCCTGTCATCAAAGAAGTTTGACTACCGACAGTTTGCCGCCATTCCTTCTTCCAAACCCGTATACGACATCCAGGTATTGGCTGCATGCTGAGCTCTGAAGGGCCCTGACCGCCTCCCCCTGGCTTTCCCTGCTGCCTCTCCCCTCTAGTTTCTGTCAATCGAGGCATCAGTGACACTGGGGTCTGGGTTATGGCTCAGTGGTTGATCTGAGCTGCCTGGAATCAGTGTGGCACACTAACTTGAACTTGCACTATGAAGATTTTTAGTTGAAATAATGACAGAATTCCTTCTTCTGCCTCCAATGACTCAAATATAAGAGCATCTTTATCAGTAACCACTCAGCTGTTTCAACTAACTAACCGATCTCAATCGATACCTGCTGCAAAAAATAGATTTTTTTTTAAATTCACTAACATGAATCAGTCATGGTCACAAATTCTGGCTTACTCTCATGTTCACTTCCATCTTGTCTTGTGCATGAGTCAATATCAAACAGAAAACTTCCATTTTATTTCTTCTCATCTTCTGACTCTCAGAACATTGGTTTCCTTTGCCTTCGTTGGGGCAACAGCTTTTTTCAACATGTTTTGTAAAGCTTCGCTCCTCTGCAGAGGAAGAGATCTGAGGGAAAGCAGGGGAATCCTGGAGCTGTTAGAACTACAGTCTTTAATGTTTTGGGTCGTGCACTGTATGTGTGAGTTTGTGTGGGGTCACACAACTCAGATGTTTTGTGGTGTTGCACAGTGGGGAGGACCATGTATTTGTTGCCTTCTTAAGTCAATTTGTTGCTTATGGTGTTTTAAATAAGGGGGTAAACAAGATTTTACCAGCCTGGATAAAAGTAAGTGCAGCAGACGACGCCTGGACTCACTGCCTTTTTTTCCCTGTTGTCTGATAGCGATGGTGATGTTTCTGTTTCTCTGTGAATGTCTTTATTCTATGCATCAAGTCCCTTTCCTGTTTAACAAGTAAAGCTCTTTGGTGGGAGAGTAGTAGAGTAGATGTTTTGTGGCTCTGACAGCCTGGGAGCTTCAGTGCTGCCTGTTAAACCTGCAGTAAGTGACTGACACGGCAACAGGCTGTCGGTTCCGCTGCTCACACAGTGAAGGGTTTCACTGGGATACAGTTACTGAAACATATTATCATCCCTCTCTGCTGCTCACCTCATCATCTTCTTCTCCCCAGTCTCCTGACACCACCGATGACGTGCAATACATCGACGCTTCCAGCAACCCAGGTAGCTTTTTTGTTGTTATTATTAAGTTCAGTTTCACTAATGTGCGCAGATTGGTGTGTATTTTACCCCCAATTTTATTTTTTATTCCTTTTAATTCAGGTGACTACCAGGGATAATAAGCATCTTCTATTGGTAGGATTCTGTGTTCATGTGTTTGTTGTAGGGCTGAATGTGTGACGGGGGTTTATCTGTGTTGATCTGCACCTTTTCACTCTAACCCAGTGTGCCTCAGCTGTTGATTCAGGTTGTAAGATGTGGGTTTGCTTCACAATCTGCTTTCTAATTGATCTGAAGCAGCTGCAGCTCTTATTAATGGAATAAAAGATATGTTTGAGGGTCTTGTTTAGGGAGCTAAAAACTTATTTTAACACTTGGTAAGCATGGATTGTGTTTTATGTTGCAACTAGTAATGACTAGGAGTGCTAAGAGGTGTCAGTAAATACATAAACATGTACTTGGCCTTCACTGTAAAATAAAAACATTCCAGTGTTGTAGAATTTAATGTACAGAGTGAGTCAAAAGACTCAGGACACACTTTTTTTCATTCATAACCAAAAGGGGAAAATAAAATATCTGAATACCCCAGCAAGTTTTGGGGTAATGGGACCTATTTTTAGGCTATGTCCAGAACATCGCTGCCACCTTGAAAGCCACCATATTGGATCAAAGTTGCATTTTTCCAATGAGAATGAGGTCATGTGACACATCAAAGAACACAAGAAATGTCTCATATTCCTGCAATCAGATGTGCAATATCTCTTGTTTTTCTGAAGTTGTCTAAGTCATCCCCTGCCATCTAATTATTTGTCTTTTTTTAATTTGCTAAATGCCCACCTTCCCATAGAAAAATCTTGCCCTTGATCCAATATGGCAGCTTTCAAGATGGCGACCATGTTTCAGACGTAGCCTAAAAGATACACCTTCTCACCTGTTACTTGCTGGGCTATTCAGAGATGTCATTTTCCCTTTTTGTTTCTAAAATAAAAGGGTGTCATGAGACTTTTGATACAAACTGCAGTTACTCCCGAGGGCCCCACTCAAACATTGCCGGTACAAAAAAAAAATAGACCAAGAAATTATGGAGGTGATGTTTGAATGAAAGTGAAAACAAGAAGCACAGTTATAGTTACATGCATTCAAAAATAAAATGGTTGTGCAAGCTGTGATTTCTGTTTACAGTATCACCCTTATTTACCACTTAGGAGAAGTAGAAAAAAGTGACAAAATATGGACAATTTTTACGTAGAGCTATAGAGACCCCATGGTTCTTCAGCTAACTTCATTTGCTTCCTGCTGTCAGTCGGCACAGATTTCACCGGACGCTTCTGTTTCCTCTCACCACTTTCGTTCCTGCTCCCCACTCAGCTGCTGCTCTGAATGTTGGACATCTCTTGCAGGTTCACAGGAGCCGCCTACCTTCTATTTAAAAGCCGCACAGACGTTTTCTCTTACTGCCCCGATCTTTTTCTCCACGCAGTTGATATTGTGACGAAAAGACACCGCCCCAGCTCAGACATTTTACTCACCCTTTTTCCCTCGTGTTTTCTTTAGGGCGCGCTGCGAGCCCTGACGTAGAGATCCCCGCGCCGCTGCCCGCCACGTCAGCCTTGGAGGAAATGGCCCTGTACAGCAACAAACGCAAACTGAGGCAGGGCCGCCGCAGCCTGGAAACCGCCGTGCCCACATAACACCACCGACAAGAGAACACCAAAACAAAAAACACCATGCAACTATAGACTGTGGAGTCTACAGGTTCTTCACTCACTGCAGAGTGTCAGAGTTACTCGCAAATACATAATCGCCGACTATAAAGACTATGAAGCCAATAGTTGCCACACGTAGACATTCACTCTTATCTTGCGTGCCAGTCTTGCCTTTATAGTTTGTGAGGAAATTGGCAAACTATCGAACACCCGCTGAAGGGTAAGAAAGAGCTAATGTGATTAGCTAGGATTGAAACCTAACAGATATTAGATTTTTTTTTTTCTGGTAGAGTCAGATCTATTTTAACTTGAGAGTGTTCAATGTTTTTAGTTTTTGATTTTCTCTTTTCTATCAGCGATCTTGTTGAAAAAGAAAGTAAAGAAGGAAAAAAGAAATGGGTTCTTGTTATACTAATTTCTTAGAGATTGGAGTGTAAATATTAACGTGCTACCTTCATAGTCACTTAGTGTGGAAAGGTTTTTTTCCCCTCCTTAAAAAGCACATTTCCTTTTTTTTTTCCATTTCCACTGATTCACTTTTTGAAACCCTTTTTTTTATTTAAATTATTGTTTTTAGTATTTTATTCTGATTGAAGGCTGTCATTTTTGTAGTTTTAACCAATTCTGTTTCTTTGGACACGAGGACAACTGAGGTGTATTGTACTTCATCCTAAACCTAATTTTCCATATATACTACAATTTCAAAGATTTTTACTGAATATTTGCATATCACTACTTAAATCAACTTTATATACAACTTTGATTCACCAGGTGGATGGTTGTGACTAGCATTGTTGGATGATTTGGACATAATTGTTGCACACACAAGTAACCGGCCAAGAAAACAAACAAAAAAAAAATGCTGGTTTCTTTCATCTCAATCAACTGATTTTTTTCAGATTTCTAACCTGCATTACATTCTGTACTACACTGGAGACAGCTGCACTGAGCAAGCAACAATTGGGAATTAAAATTTTTTGGGAACATGAATTTTTAGCCTCTTTAATTAACGGTACTGACTTTGCTAAGGGTCTTTTTTTTTATTAATGTGAATCCTTACAGTTATTATCTGCAGGAGGTATACCACAGTGATGTAAAGGTAGCAGGGTTTTTTTGTTTTTTACTGTTTATGGTTAATTTAAATCTGATGCCACTGAAAAATCATATATTGTGTGAATAATGTACATTTTACTGAAAGGAGATGGAAATCTGGGTTAGAAACTGAGCCTGTCTGGACGGTTGGAGCGTCTCCGTTTTGCTCGGTGTTGGGATGCTCTCTTCTTGTATATTGATTTGTTTATTTGGAGAGCCCTGAGAGGCAGAACCAATCAGAAATCCCTCTGAAGACATGGCTCCCACTCAGACGGTTTGTTAACGCATCTCATGGGTGTTTCTGCAGAATCACAGCTACGTAGCATTTTATGTTGATTTAACATCGGCTCGTCTTCTAACTTCTCATGTTGCTGTCACTGACTGAAATTCAGTTTCATTACATTTGCTGTTTTTTGTTTGTTTTTACACGTTCTGTAGTAAAATATATTTTCTTCAGATGGAATTCACTACATTAGATGCTGTTTTTTTGTCTTGAGTTTTCTTTGGGGCTTTTACTTGCAAATAGGCCAGAGGGTTAAGGGTCAGAAGTCCTAAGGTCAAAGGTTATAGCTCATACCAGACTGTAACTAGTGAATTTGTACAACCAAAGAAGTCTATTTTGTGGTTCAGGAATAATAAATTTTACTTTTCTTTTAAGGAGCTATTTCTTTGTGTCGCGTCTTTTGTTTTTGATTAACACTCAGCCAGTCCTGATGCCTCCTAATAATCCAGGTAGAAAAATCTAAATAAGTTGAGTAGGTCCTCTGGTTGGGTTCTTCTTTGTTCA
>JAVKLF010000069.1:7260288-7279930 GCA_034783495.1 Millerichthys robustus | reverse complement strand
TACAACATAGGAACAAGAAAAGGCATTAGAGCCTACATTTATTCATTAAGGATGTTCAAAGATTACGCAATAAAAAAAATTCTAACCTGGAACGTCTTGAAACCAAAATAATTTTGACAAAACTTTTGAGTTTTCACTTACAAATAGAGGACACAGGCACACCGACAGCCAGCACCATCCACACGATGTCCATCTTTTTCAAGCAGATGTCTCCTTCGGTTGGCACGCAGTTGACGGTGGAACACGAGGTGTTCCCAGCTGGCCGGGGGTCACTGGTTGTTGCTGGAACCTGCACGTTGGGCAAGTTGCCGCTGGCTGTGAAGAGGGTCTCTGAGCTGTTCCCCTGAGCAGACGTGTCCTCGACTGAGCTGCTGTTAGGCAGCAGTCCCGTAGGAGTCGTGATGTTGCCCTCTTGGTGTCCCATTGGTGGGCTGTCTGTGGCGTTACCTGGAACAACCTGACCGTCCTGGGTGGTGGCAGCTGTGTTGTTGATTGTTGAATTCTCTGTTTGGAGGCCTGGCTCAGTGGACAGGACTGTGCTGGGCTCAGTGGAAGTTACATTTTGTGATGGGCTCGCAATTGGTGTGACAGGTCCTTCCTTTGACTCTAAATGCAGCGGATCAGTGGGGGTTTCGTTCCCAGGATGTGCCTCCCGCAAAGTGATGGTGTGGTGCACATGCAGTACCGGGGATCCCACACCTTGCTCCCTGAGTTTCAGGCCTCGTGCAGGAACATCTAGAGAGGAGCGGGCGGCCAGAGAAGAGTGCTGCAGCTGTGGAAGATTTTGCTGCCTGGGGTCGGTGGGTTCCCCCACACTCAGTTTCGGAGGCTTTCTGTGGTCTGTGGTGAACGTATCTTTTCCGTCTGATTCCAGGGGTCTTGGAGCCCCTCTAGCAGCAGACTCTGCAGTGACATTTGACAAAACTGTGCTGGAAATTTTAGGTTTGCTGCTGGTTTGGTTAATGCTAGCCACTGGGTTTTGGACTTGCGGTACCCTGACATATTTTTGAATGGGGGGCCCTTGATTTACAGTACCAGATCTGGGCTCCTGGGGTTGAGTCACATCAGCGCTCACAGTGTTTGGGGTGATGGTTGTTGTGTCATGACTGGGACTTGTGTAAAGTAGGAGACCAATATTAGGAAGAATTCTGTTTGATGTTTGTGGGCCTTTGGACGACCATTCCCCACTGCTAGATCCTTCTGGATGTGAGCTATCTGAAGGAGGTTCGGGGAAAGAGAGGAAGCTGCTGTGGGTAGCTTTCATGGAGACAGAGTCCTGGGATGTCTGGCTGTGGTACAGCTCCTGTGCTGACAACACCAATCCTGGAAGTGCTATAAATGCCAGAACACCTGCAGAAAAAAAGAAGAAGGTACATCAAGGGTTTGTTTTGGGTCCAGTTGTATTCACATTGTATATACTTCCCTTGGACAATATCTCTTGCAAATACATCACTTCATTTCACTGATTTGCGGACGACACACAAAGCTACTGAATCCAGAAAATCTATCAAATTTAACGATTAGATCAACTCTGTGGTTCAACTCTTTATGGTAAAGAGTTGAACCGCTTCAAAAACAGTTTTTTCAGTTTGACTACTAAGGTCAAGGAAATAGCGTATTTTTTATTATGAAATGCACATTTTCATCATGACTTTCAGACAAACGTTCATTTATCTCAAGCATCGCGTTCAGCAGAGGAGCGCAGCACATCAGTTGATGCTGACCCCTCAGGTGTTCAAAAGGGTCATAAAGCCTTGTCTTGAATTCATTATGACTCTCAGCATTTCATCAGCTACACTGCAGTTTCACTCCCCTGCTTTAATTAAATTCCAATATTAACAACATTTTTCACTGGACAAGCTTCTTTGTGTGAACCTGTACATGGATGAGGTGACTGAGAGAAAAGTCTTTGGATGGAGATATTGAACAATTTCTTTGAACTATGCAGACAACAAAGCAACAGAAATCACGTCAAGCTGTTCAAAAATAACAGTTATTAGATTTATACTCTCTTAGGAAACAGTGTGTCATATATAAAAAAAAAATCTTTCAGTGTCTATGAATGATTGAACACATTTTCTTATTTAAGTTTTACTAGAGCCTCTTCTTCAGAAATTGCTACTTAACCAGATAAAATTAGCTTTTAAAGACTGACTGACTACTGACTTTTTCTTACACCAATCTTTTGTGCCAATGTGGCCTACTTAACATGCTAAAACTATCAGACAGATTTGCTTTCTCAAGATCAAGCCCATAAAGAGGCTGTGTAGTGACAAGCTATTAGCAGCTGCCTATGGGGATTATCGGTTCTCCCGTGTTATCCAGACAGAATAAAAGCTGTAGGAGGGAGAAGCGTAGGAGATTTTAATAATTTTGCCTCTGCTCTGATCATTTATTGACATTTTCAAACAGAGCTCATGTGACACATTCGCACGGCTCCCACTGTGAGGGTTTATTTGAATTCAGCTCAAAATAAAACGCAAAAAAACACACAGCTGCCATTTTCTACAACTGAAGACAGTAAAGACTGTGCATCTTTGTCACAAGATGCTGAAAGGTTGAGGGGTCACACCTCAAATCGACGTTCTGCTGGGGAAAAACTCCAACCTATAATGCTCATAGATGGCACTTTGTCTTTTTTTCACCCACCAAAGTCTGTGTGTTTTGGTTTGTTTACTTCAGTGGTCCTTTGAGTTTAGTGGTTTTGTTCAGTTTCATGAGAGTTTAGAGTCTTATCCTCTGGTGTTTCTGTAGGTGGATCTCTTTGTAGCCACTGTGTTTATGCCTCCAGTGTCATTTCCTTTTCTGCCCTCAGCTCTCAGTACTTCTCCAGTCCTCCTTAACACCCTCTCCTGCTAGCAATTAACTTCAGTAATTAGTCTCAGGTGTTGTCCATCCCCACTCTACCTTTGTGTGTGTTTAACTGGTCTCTTGCCACATTTCATTGGCAGATTTCAATTGAACAAAAGTATTTTATTTTTTCAGTCCTTTAAGTCAACCTGGCTGCTTTTCTGGGTTCTACCTCCATGGACCATGACACCTGTTTGAAATGTAATCAGCAACACTTCCTTACACCTGCAGCGTGTCCCTCAGAAGGAGAGCAGTGAACCCACAAATATCACTTAAGAACATCAGAAAGTGTGTAAGGTGTGGATCTGGTAAACTAACAGAATTTTGGGGTCTTGACTGGTCAGAGCTATTTTGATGCAGAGGATAATTACTAGTGGGTGGTTGTAATGTTATGGCAGATTTTCATATAACCCCATTTCTAACACAGTCTATTAATTGTAAAAATAACGGAGTGCTGCCCGAAAATCTGAAGTTTATGACCGTTCAGTGCCTTTTTTCTTTTAGGTTGAATTGACAATTGTCCTTTATATAGGGGTTAACATACGCTTGTTTAGTTTGAGTTAAATTTATTATGTCATAAACTGCTATTGGCTTACTTGAAAGTGAAGGCTGATGTTGAAATAATAAAATTAAGCAGTGCATTAGATTGTCTGTATGACTCCTCAGATCCACCCGTGGTTCTCCAAATTTGAATCTCTTCACAAGCAGACAAGTTTAAAATTGAAAAGAGCATCATCAGCGAAAACCATCCATTTAAAAAGCTGAAGATAGAAGGAATATTGAATTTGTTTGGAAGTATTTCTTTTATAGCAGCAGGATGTTGATGTGTTGCAGTGATGTTTATATTATTGGCAGTAATAAAGACCGACGCCTTACAGTAACGACACTGTAGTTCACTGAAGCATTTTTGTTATTTTTTTTAGACAACAGAGTGCTGTAGTGCAGAATATGCTTTTCAGATAAGCTCATTGTTGGTTTTGATATTTCCACAGTCCAGCCTGATCTTCTAAAATAATTCATAAATAATTATTTTAGAAGTTTGTTGTGACTCAGAATAATTTATATGACACAGCCATGTTTGATAAAAAAAATTATTTTAGAATATAGGCTACCACAGCGTCTCAAGCCACTGACCTGAAGGGCTTCGTTTCACTATTTCAGTAACTATGGAAACCAAGTTTCTATTTTTTAAAACAAGTAGGAAAAATAGAGAAGAGGAGAAAGGATTCATTTGTTTGAAATGTGGAACCAGAATTTTATTTGCCACAGGAAACCTTCATCCTTCCTCTGTGTTCTTTAAACTCTCACAGTAGAAACTCCAAACTCTGCCTTTGAATCGTTATTTATATTCCTCAAACACACAAAGTTGTGGATGGAGGGTCAGGGAGCTGTCTTCTGTTTACTGAGTCTTTTCACACGTCGGATTGACAGAGCAAATGACCGACCCATTCCTGCAGAAGCAAAACCACACAACCACTGATGCTTTATGATTTCTTACTTGTTCCTGACAGGATCCTTCAGGCAGTGGGAATAAAACTGTAAAACCAGACTTTACATATTTCTGTTGATGTTGGATTCACTAAAACAAAAATCCAGAAAATACCCAAAGGATTGCTGAGAGTTCACAAAGATTGTATTATGAACAATATGCTATGTAAAGAAAATGATAAAATGAGGATCTATAAGAGTAAGAGGCACACTATATATGAAAAATCTAAGATATCACAGATAACAAACTGTGCCTTCACATTAACAAGATGGCTTACCTAGAAAAATAGATGTTACAGGATATTTGTTTGTCATTCAATCAGAGGCCAAAAACTGAAAGAAAACTTAAATCATCTCCTTTTACTTACGAAGTCATGTTAGATCTAATCTGTCTAAATGCTTTCAATATTCTGATTTGTCCAGGTGATCAAAAGCTCCCTCATAAATCAGGAGATTTCACTTTGATCTTCAGTCTGAATGCAGATTAATATTCATTTAGTGGAATCATATTTTATTAAAGATCATATCTAAAATGTTAAAAGGAAGAAGCTGATTTTAAAGTTAGCCAGTCCTGACAACAGACTGCTCAAAATATTCACAAGACCTGAATGCAAAGTGAGACATTTCCTGGCCTATTAATATTTTATAGCAGGCTGTGTTAGTTTGGATTAGAGGTTTTCAGACGAATGCTACTATCTTAGAAAGAAAAAATATCAGACAATATTATGATTTCAACTATCATTCACATATGAAAAATGTAGATAAATGACTGAAAGCTCATAAAGATATTAATAAGTAATCATTTTGGCTCCTTGAACCAGACATTCCCAAACTTTTCAGTGATCCCAAATAGTGCTTGATTATTTTTATAAACTTTGGTAATAACCCTATTAAACAGAGGGCATAATGACAAAACTGTTTAAAATATTTAGATAATTGTATTTATTCTTTGTGTTAGAAATACATTCTATTAGTAATTTGTTTAAATTGATTTTCAGAGATCATATCGTTTGATACTTTATGGCCCACTTTGGGGTCCTGCACCCACAGCTCTAAACCGATAAAAGCACTGAGAACAAAATATTGTGACAAATTACCTAAAAGCACGTTAGTCCAGTCAGACCTGGATGGTACAGCTAAATGAACAATGGTGAATAGTTCCTCATAGAAACCCTTATTTCAGTCTGATAAATGAGATGAAATAAGTTTCAAAAGACCAGGCCACTCTTCATTTATTTAAGTTTTGCTTGATGGGCAATACATTTTTGTACATATTTGTAAAAAGGCCAATATATTTTAAAAATATCAATATCAAAGTTTTTTTAGGACATGAGCTGCTTTTTCAAACATGTTCAGTCTAGTACATCAAGACTATTTTCAGGTTATTTAAGTTTTCAGCTTAGCTATAAAGGATAAATCAATAAAGCCTAAAATGGCAGATAACTTAAGAAAGGAACCAGTGTTGTGCATACACAGAGCCAACTCCCTAAGATGAACACACTGTATTTGTTATATTCCTTGCATTCAGCTGATGTGTGAGAGCCGGAGCTGTGCTCACTCTTGCAGCAAAGATTCAGATGTTGTGTTCCTGTCGGTGCCGATCACAGGCTGAATGCAAACCAAACTACTAAACATAGTACTCAGAACCTTTCTTGGGTCAGTGTAAACAACCTTAGTACGCTACATTTTCTTTTCCTTTTTGACTTGCAGTTAATACAGAATAATAGCAACTGACATACATATCGCTCTACAGAGGCTGCATTTTGAGCACATTTGTAAGTATTTTGGGTTGATGCACATGTTAACAGGTGCTGCCATAGATGACAAGTTTATTCACCTGTTTTAGGTACAAGTCTTTGCATTGAAAACAGAAAGACACTTAAGCAGATTTAACAATAAACCACAACACTGAAACTATCTCAGAATAATTAAATGAAAAGTAAATGCAAAACCTTAAAACTCTACGTAGCTACCATTTCTAGTATAAGAAACTATCTGGTTTTAAGCCCTATGCTCCATCAGTTATCACAGCATACTGTTTATAAGAAAATATGTGTGTGAGCATATAAACTGATGATTAAATAAAAGGTCATACTGTAATTTGTTAAAAGAGGCATTTATCTGGTTGATGGAGAGAGACGAAAAACAGGCTTAAAGGAGACAGAAAGCCAGTTATGGCCTCCAAAATGAATTACTGTCACACAAGGAGCGAATTAATAAGAGAGGTGACTGAAAAGAGCCAAGTAACCTGAGCGTTATGAACATTCATTATTAAACTAAAGTGCTGGGACAAATAATATGAGGAAAAAATGGACAAGAAAAGGAGATGAACAGTGAGGTTGCATGGTGGGAAAATGTGGCCAGCGGTGAAGCTGCGGTAAGATGGGCGTAGGTGTTTCATTCAGCGTGGACAAAAACAGAAACAGGCTGGATCAGACAGAGGACCACAAACAGACATTTGAGTGTGGAGTGTGGAGAGGAGAATAGGAGCCACACTTTAAAACATTTAACAAAACTTATTAATTGTAAATGGACAAATGAGCACATTTCAACGGTGACACTGAGCTGAAGCTCCCTCTTTGTCCTTAACACACATGCTTTATAGGCAGGAACCTGTTATCATTCCCCAATCAACATGTTTCTCCCCTATTTCTGTTACCCAGCTGATCATTTAAAAATAGCATACACTAATGAAAAAAAACCAAAAACAATGTCCAAGATAAATTACTGTGTTATTATGTCCTCATTTGTGTGACTTTTGGATTCAGCTCGTTTTGCATTATGCACTTGCAAAATACATGGAGTAAAGGGGGCGATTTATGCAAGAAACCTGCTAAATTAGATTATTTCAAATGCACTGAAAGCCATTGACATTCATCTGAGTCCTCCGTCGATGCTTTCTGGGACACTAATAAATAATGGTGTAAAGCAGGATCCTGTGCGCTGATCCAAAGAAAAGTCTTTGTCCCACCAATCATTCACTCAATGTCACAGGCCAGGATGGTGGTTGCTCTATCTTAAACTTACGCTGCTGGAATGCTAGCGATCATGTTTACCATTTACAGCCATCAATTTCGTCCCTACCATTTTGTTTCTACTCTAAAAATGTTCTGAGCAACAGAATAGTTCGAGTGCAGTGAATCACGAATCTCCCAGCTTCATCAATCACCCTTAAGCTCTTTGTGTGGGGTATGCAGGCTATCAGTGCTTATGTACTTTCCTGGCAGCATGTTCAATCCTGAGGGGCGGCTACTTGCCGAGGAGGCTGGGATATTTATCTCCTTTTCCAAGGGTCACCCCATGCTACATGCAGCTCTGTCGTGTCCACCAAAAATCTGCCTATGAGGCGAGTTTTGGAGCTGGTTGTGCTGCGTCATCAATGAGCCAACCAGCAGTGGCTCCATTCAAACGGACGGCTCTGTAAGAAGCCAAAAATAGGAGCTGGAAGCTCATCCATCAGTGTGATTCTTCATCTTTGATTCTGCACTGCTACTGCTCTGTCATCCCTACTTAGCAGCGTGGTAGAAAATAACATTATTGTAGGTGGAGGAAGCAAAATATAGCTCCAGAGAGAACATGGCCAAGCTGGCATATCAGAGAGGAGAAACTCCTAAACTGAGATTGAATACTGGACCGATTAGCTTTAATCTTCATGATGTTTAAACAATTATTATTAGGAGCACTAAATAAATGGAATGCAAGATTTTACTAAAGAGGTTTTAAAGATTTTTTTTACAGTCAAATAATAGCATAAAAAAAGAGGTTTTACATGAGTTTATTTAATTCCTCATGTAATGAGGAATTTAAAAAGTAGTAGGTAAATAAATAGTAAATTAAAGACTCTACAAATTAAATAAATGGTAGTAGAAATACATATTTTTGCAGTACTTATGTGTATTTTAAAATACAACATAAGACATATTTATGAATGACCATTGTTACTTTGTGCATACATAGTAGTTTTAATCGGATGGAAAATATAACAGGATCATATTGAACTGCATACTTATTTATCTATTATTTATTAAAAGAAACGACTAGATGAACTTTTTATTTCATAAATATTGATGCGATTACTGCTGAATAAGCTCGAACAGCATTGTTAACGTGCAGGAAAGTAGAAGACACACAAACGTCTGTGCAGCTAAGTAGGCTTAAAGCTAATGTTGGAATAAAAAAGGTTGCCTTTTTCACTCAACTAACTTTTTTTGGCTCATTAGATAAGCTACATGATTACACTATTAGCTGAACATAATTGTTTATGCTCAACACGTAGCTCAAAACATTTGTTTTCCACTGACACATTTTAGATGATGATCTTCGTCAGCATAATTTTATGAAGACAAACAACGAAATGATTGCTTTTGATTCCCCCCACCCCCCCAAAAAACAAAAAAAAACTTAAAAGAACAAAAAAAAAAAAATCAATAACACTTGTTCTTTTAACATGCTAAAAAAGTCTTTTTTTTACATGGTGCAGTTTGTTGACAAAACCTTAAATTAGATCACAACGCACTGTCATCTAGGTCAAATTCCTCTTGAGGAAGATGTTAATGTAATATACACCTATCGGTACTTAAGCTGCTGTTTTCTAAAAATAATCTTAATAACTACATGATTAAATGCAAATGTGAAACAACTACATTTTTATATGCCAGTAATACTTTAAAACCTCATGAAAAATGCATGCTGATCTGCTGGTTTAGAAGCGCAGGGCACTGAACTACAGGCGGTAATTAAAGATGTCCTTGTCAGCGCTCAGCCGACTCTCCACGGACCACATTTTGCCTCATTTATGCTGATCATAACCACTCCTCAATATCAAAGAAACCTCTGGGGGGACCCTACAAACCCTCTGGGGCCAAAGGAGAAGACTTTATCTACAGAGCTCATCGGAATATCAATGAATCGATGTCAAACCATACTAGCATATGTGCGCGCAGCTTTAATACAAAAAAAAAATATAGATTCATGTCATTTTTGAAGAATAAAGGCTGACGGATCTAAATCAAAGTAGTCATAGAGGTTAAATGTGGATCTTTGCTAAAGGTAACCTTTTATGTAAAGCTTTGACGAGCAGAAACAAATCAGACCCACCAGCTTCAAGCAGATAAAACCTTTTGTCAGTGGGGTGAATGGAGACATGTCAGCATAGTGCTCTAAAGATAAAATTATTAGATCTGGACAGCAGACTTGTGGCCTTGACTCACTTCCCTTCACAATCTGAATCACTTTTTTAACACCAGGCTGCTACAATAGAGATGAAAGCACCTTTATGAGCCGTGTCACGTTTTACTTCCTTTTCCTGCTACGTTTGCTCCTCATCTTTGAACGTGCCCAAATAAATGCCTTGTTGTTAGTCTAGATATTAATTTTACAGCCTCTTCAGCCAGCCTGTTCAACCACTTTGGTTCTTTATGAAATTAAGCGTCTTGAAGAAATAATGCTAGGTACTCAGCAATGACTCACTACAATTCACCCATCTTTTTCAAAAATTTGTTTATTTACCTTTTATTTAACAAGGCAAATCCAAAAAGAGATCTAGGCCTGAAGGTAGCTTAAGCAGTGTTTCTGGACTGTGGGAGAAAACCAGAGGACCAGGAGAAAACTCATGCAAACATGAGAACATGTAAACTCCATGCAGAAAGACTCCATGTCCAGACCTTCTCGCTTTGAGGCATCACTGTCCATACAGGCATTTCACTTTACATGATTATTCTTGCATATATATTAGTATTATGTCCCTACAGGAAGTGTCCCAGTCTACACTGGAAGTGCAGCGGCTAACAGCTGATGCCTTTATGAATAATGTGAGACTGGAGTTATTTTAAGATGGCACCAATTTGGTCTTTGCCCAGCTTGGACAAGTTGTAAGTTTATCAGTCAGAACTAAACTGTTTCTCCAAACTGATGTCATTCAAAGAGCTATCCACAGCAGGTAAGATACTAACTATTTATACTCTCTCTACAAAACCCTATATCAAAAGATCTGAACTGTCACTTTAAGTCTTAAACTTTAGTGACACACAAAAATACAACCTGATCAGACTTTTTACCTCCAGTTAATATGGAAACAACAAGAAATGACGTGCAGCGTGTTTGTTCGACACGCCACGATACATTTCAATAAGACATTCGGCGATATGAAAGTTTGATTGCAAAGAGGTCAGTTATGTTTCAGTGGAGCTCAAGAACAAAAGTGGAAATTTCTTGCGCTCATCTTCATAGAAAACCTGACACTTTGTCATCTTAACAGAGGCACAAACAAATTCCTTTGCTTGACTTTTGGGTGTGTACCATTCTGGGCAGATTGTGTGTCCCGTGGGTGGACACAGTAAGATAGGGGGTACATCCTGTGGACGTCTGGGACTGCTGGACAGGGCCGGGATGGGCGTGGCGACCGAAAGGCGGAGCGGGAGAGGCGGAGGACTCCACAGATGCAAGTCCAGAGATAAGAGGCAACGTTTCTGGAACGGGATGATTGGCTTCCTGTTAGAATGCTTTAGGAACTGTTTGTCAGGTTGCTGCAGCTTTGAACGTGTTTATCTGGGAATCAGCATGCAAAAACAAGAACAACAAAGAGTCCTGGCGGTGTTTACTTGAGTAGTGATTTCGCTGCCGTCACAGCGGCTCCAACAGGAAGGAGAAACATTAAACAGGAAGTTGTCTGGAATCTGGGCTGCACTGGGATATGATTCCCTGCTTATACAGACTTTGGTTATGAAAACTTTAAAGAGACCACAAACTCTCACAATTTCTTAAACCTGTTTATCTTACTGACACAATTCAAGATATTTTTAATAGTTACAGAGCTGAAGTAAAAACATGCTTTAAACAGGAGACATTTGGACATTTGACATCTGTTGGAAGACAAGCGGACAAACCACAGAAATATCTCACACTGACACAACATTATACAAAATCGTGTCACGGTTCTTCTATGAGCAGGCTGAAGTTGTGCAGTCATATTGTACTCCACAGGTGAGTCACCAATAGGAGCAAAATGAGAAATGTCTATTCTGTCTCTACAGAAACTGAGGTCTCAGCTGGAACTTTCAGCTGCAGGTAATCTGAAAAGGAAACCTTAATGAAAAGGCAACGGGACTGAAGATACCTGGGACTTAGATGGACTTTCAGCTGAAAGAAAGTAAGAAATATGGTTTCAAAGCGAGGATTTAGTTGAGAAAACGGTGGTGATATTTAACTTCATATGAAGTTAACCCACAGTTTTAAGTCTTTTCTTTTCAGATGGAACTTCTGCAGCGTCTTCACTTCACCCCTGCAGCAGCTTTAAGCTCCCAGCTCCCAGCTGTCCGGGTTTATTGTCTCGGAGGGATTGAGACAGATTTGTCAAAGACAGCCTGTGGCTCTTTTGCCCCGAGGTGATGTTCGGCGGTGAATACCAGATAGCATCCGCCTGTCCAGCTCACCGTCCCGGAGCGTGGAGGCTCTCGGTCTGACCTCCATGTTCCATATTCATATGACATTCTTGGCTGGTAGGCTGCCAGAGATTTGTAATTCTGGTCCTCGACGCTCGTGAATTTTAAAACAGCGCGGACCTGACAAGCAGTGAGAGGATGTAGGAGTGAACCTTTCATATGTAAAGTCTTCGAACTGCAGGAGTGTTTTTATGACTCATCAAAAACACAAAATATACTCGCTCTTGTCCACACACAAAGCCTGACTACTATGCCTTGTTTTTATTAAATAAAAGGGTAAAATTTTTGAAACTATCACATATCACCTGGTGCCTTCCATAAATCCTCTTCTGTTCAGAAATGACAAATTTGTAGCTGTTTTGGTCAAACCTTGTATGTGTTCAAGATGACTCAGCTTCTTCCCCATCACATTGTAACCCAGTATCAGTACAACTGACTGAGATATCATCATGTTTTTGTTTGTTTTTCATGTCAGTAGACTGTGGTGGCCACCTGGAATCCATTTGGTTCATGAGACACAAACACATGCACATACACACACATATCATGTTATTCTATTGTCACTGGGATTTTGATTCATTTTTTTATTAATCTCTATAACCTAACTCTGACCCTTACCCTAAAACCCAACCCCTCCCCTCTCAATTCACGCCTTATAGTTCTAAACCCCCCCCCCCCCCCCCCCCCCCCCCCTTAACATTTTGGAAAAATGGGTCTTACAAGGTAACACATTCTAGAACACACCGACACACACACACAGGCATAACCATCATAGCTCCACCTTTGCCTTCAGTGGCAGGCCATAATAAGTGTTCATATAGTTTTTATGTTCTGAAGTTCAAGAGAACTGCTTTAATTTAGCTCATGTTTAGATGTCCAAATTATTTTCAACCGCAATCAATAAACTAAAGGCAGCCTGATTCTCAAAATCACAATGACAAGAAAACCCTTTTATGAGAAAAAAAAAACACATTCATACCTTTTAGAATTCTATATTTCAGTGTTCAAGAAGGTTTTCGTCATGCTTAATATCCACTTGGAGTAGTTCATCTGTCTGGTTCACTCAATTCAATCATCTGCTTCTTACGTTTGAACCAGTTGGTTGGTTCTTTGTAATAAATCATATCGACACATCAGGTCGCTCTTGAAAGCAACAGCATGAAGCAAAAACTTTTTAACAAGGAGAACTTGTTTTTTAGTCACAATTTAGGAAGGTGAAGAGAAAAAGTTAAGAAATAAACCTTAAATTGAAAAAGCACAACTGCTTCTCTTTAAATTCATAAGTCTGTGACCTTTTTCCAAAAGGCAGCGGTGTCATCCCCGGCTGCAGCTTGACATGTAATTCTGGTAAATGGCAAAATAGGATTTTTTTTGCTTTTTGCTTTCTATAGAACTCTATATAATGGCATTTGTTGGGGTTTCTTTCTGTTTGGAGTATTCTGTCATCCTACACTCTAACAAGCTTTTTTTTCCTCTTAATTTTGAAATTGTTTTTCTTTTGTTCCTCCTGCTTGTTTTGCTTTCTGCCCTTTAGCTGTTTTTTTTTTTTCTTCCTCAGATTTTCGTCATTGCAGCCTTTTGTTACTACCACTGTGTATTATGTTCATTATTTCCTTTGGACTTTGTTTCTTTGTATGAGTCTTTGCAGACATCCTGCCTGCTGCGTTCTTCTTAAGGTAACTATTTCAGCAGGTCATGACTGAATTATGAGATTATCTTAAATTTAATAAAATACCACGTAAAGAGGTTCACAGCTATGAGAAAACTAGTTCCTAAAGTCAATTGTTGTGTTACTAACAAATTTTACTAATAGGATATTTAAACTTTTTTCTCTTTAAATAAAAACGTTTACTATAATGATGTGCTGCTATATTGGTATTTGGATTGTGGTATAATAGAAACTGAATTATGGATGTTAAGTACTAACAGTTTTATCTTGGTTATGAACAAGTACACCACCTGGCCATCTCTATAATTACCAAAGGAGCCCGATCAGTGTTTCGCCTCACTCCGAACCAATCCCCAACCCCTGGCTTCTACTCACTCAGCAGCTGGCAGCGCAGGACCTGCAGACTTGTCTTCATGGTATCATGTGATCCGGCTCCTCCTCCACAGTGCTCATGGTTCTCTGCAGAAAAAATAAATAAAAATGTGAGATATAAGATGGAACTTTTAGGTCATGATGCTCTGTGATCATGTCTGGACAGGTTTTATCAGAACAGACACAGAAAAGCCTCCCAACAAATAAGATGAATTGTGCAAAGTTTAATTAAAAAATATAGAACAAATGGCTTCAAATCAGAACCAGCCTCCTGACGAATCAAACGTCGAGCGGTAGATGTTTTGAGACAGCTTATGAATATTTGTCTGCAAGTATTGATGGCTGCTTTCAGAAAATGACTCAGTTTTGGCCTTCTGCTAAATAAAGACCCCAAAACCTTTGTTTACACCAGAAAAGTATATAAAGTGCATAATAGGAAATTGACCTCTTCTTTTGTGAAAAAGCATCCGGGCAACACGCTTTTCTGTTTGACTTTAAAGAAATATGTACACATGCACTAACCTGAGCATCACTTATGCTTCCTGTGTGAATAATCTGCTGAGAATGTTACTGAATCAGATTTACTCCTTCCGTCCAAGATAAGGACTTCAGCTGCAGAGAGGCCCATCTTTTTAGAGTGAGATGTGTGAGGATGGACAACAAAAGCTCAAAGTAAAGATCTTTTCAATAAGCTTTCCATCTCATAAATGCATTAATAAATGCAATTTTTAACTGCTCCTATTAAAGTTGCTGCTTTGGAATTCCATTAAAAATTTTTTTTAAAACAGATCAAAGACTAAACAATTATACATCCGCTATTTGAAAGCAGTTGAGAAACAACATTTTTCTAATAGACAAAAACACAATATAAAACATTACAAATGGTGACTTTTAATAGGCGAACTGAGTCAAATTATAAATATATATCAACCAGAAACATAACAAGGCAGCTTTTAATTAAACCGGTTAAAATTGTGAAACATAACAAACTCTTACATTTCCACCACAAAGATCAGACGCGTATCATTCAGCATAACGGTCTGTTCAGACCTGTAACCTTATTCTGTCTTGAGCGATTGGATTGTTTTTAGGTAGCACTAACAACAGTAACACACAAAACGTCTTTGGGCTTGCAAATAACTACAAAGTTTTGTGTAAACAACTCTGCAACGCAAAAATAACAGAGGTGCCAAGGTTTATAAAATATGGTTCACACATTCATTTTGAAATGAAAGAAAATGAACTTCATGTGCATTTTTGACTTTTGCAAAAGCTCCATGCAAAAAGTGAAAAAGAAGGTATGTATGGATGTTCAAGTCCTTCCTCAGGCCACAGGTAAAATATAAATGTAACAAAAACTGTATGTAATTAGGTAGATTTCAGGGCAAACTATTTATCTCAACACTTTAACAAATGAGAATGGTAATACTCTAAACCAACAACAGAACAAATTGAAGATTCACTTTCCAAATGTTGCCTTATTTTTCAAGTAGACAGGGGAAAAAAAGTTGCATGGCAACTGGCATGCACACAGACGACAGCAATCACCATGGCAACCCAAATGGTACATTACAGTAAATTCATTCACAAGGACATTTTGGGGCTCAAACAGAACTGGGGCGAAAAAAGGCAAGAAATCATAGATGACTGAATAAGAAATGAAATCACAATCTGTCTGTTAGATGGAATCACGCATTTTGGGTTGGTGGTTCTGATAGGTCCAGGTCCTTTTGGCATGGACCACTGTTCTGAGTAGTGAGTCTGGAGTGGGGTGAGGGGGGTGGCAGGCTGGAGGCCACAGCCAAGGTCACTCTAGAGGATGAAATAAACAAATGAAATAAGCCAGTCACTGGATTTGCTCTGTGGCAACCAGCGACAACAATGCTTTTAATTTTGGACTTCCCTCAATTCTGCTGCCATGTATTGGAGGGAGGGGTGGTGGGGGTCGTTGGGGGCTGGCTGTGTGCCCATAGTGGCTGCAGCCCGAGAGCCTTTCCATAACTGGAGAGGAGGAGGAGGAGTGTGGGAGTTGTTGATGACGGTGTGAACCACAGCGTTGTGCTCTCACAATCAACTGATAACTGGAGCTCCAATAACAACAACTAAAATGATGCTTCACCTTCCCCTCCTCCGGTTTGGATGCTGCGCTCTCAGGCTTTGGTTTATCTTTTGTGTTACAAACTGTGGGGAGCCTTCAGGCTGCTTCTGCCTGAGGAGCAAAACAAAGGAGTGTGTGAAAGCTGCGCCTTGGAGGTAACTGGACGAACACAAGCAGCAAAAACACAGAAATTATTCAAAAACCAGCAAATGAAACTGCATGTTCTTCTTTAATTAAATGCCTCCACTTAGATTTAAACGAAGATCACCTTTATGTTAAAAAAATCATAGGCAGTTTTGATGTGGCAGCCATTTTGAATTGGAATATCTCCAAAACGTAACCAGTCATACATTTAAAACAGGCGAAATCATTATAGCTTGCCTTTTGTCTGTTAACAATAAGTGATAAAATGTTCTTTTATTTTGTGCATCTGGTGCAGAACTCATTAATGCCTCGCTTGTTGTAATCTTACAGAGTTTAGCTCCATTTCTCACCCTTCACACATGGACACAGGGGACGTGCACTCTCAGAGGGTGTCCGCGTCTCCTTTGATGATGTTTTATCCTACGATGCACGTTCCCTGATAGAGCGTGGCCTGAGGTCTGAGGTCTCTCTCAGTCTGTTTGTCTCCTGAGGTACAGGCAAAATGACGCCTTGACCCCATGCAGATTGTGGCTCTGAAGGGAAACTTTACATCTACAAACGTTGGTGAACTTACACAGAAGCTCGGGTCCAAGTGCGTGAGACTGTACCTCACTGTGCACCAAGAATATTTATTCAAGCACAGAGCCTGTGGCTGTGCTGACCTGAGCGGCTCGGGTAACTTAATTATTCAGCTAGGAAACACAACAAATGAATGATTGCAAGTATTGATTGGATGCAACAACAGACTCAAATTAAAGCTAGCAGCTCGAGCTACAGCCATTTTTCCAGGTATCTTTCTAACCTTTTTGTCCCCAAGGGAAGCCTTACAGCCAAGTCTCCGTGCGGCACTGCATATCTGAGTGAGCTGAGGCTCAGGTTGGTAAACCTGAGAGGAAGAAAGGCTACTGCTGTGTCACGGAGGCTGACAGAGACTGTGCAGGCAATCAATCAGCACACTCACCTCCCATTCAGGTCCTCCTTGGAACACAGCAACACACCGCCCATTAAAAGAACATTAGGCTCCCAGTTTACCCTTACTCTGATGGCAGAGACACCCTCCTTCTCTCAATCACAGGAGTAAATACCAAAACACCATCTCACCATGACTGTTAAATTTAAAGTTTAATGTTCTTTTCTTTATCAAAATGCAAAATAACACAACTTGTAGATAACTAACCCATTGGAAAAAACAACAACTGGAATCTGCAATCGTGACATCTGAAAAACTTTGTTCTTTGTTGAAACGTTTCATTTCTTCTCCACAAGACTTGTTCAGTCTGAGGAGTTGCAGGTAAGCTCAGCCTTATAAGCAGTACCTCTGCATAGTGGATCAACAAGTTCAAAATCACGATTGCTAGGTCATTAATTATAAAGAGACATCAGATAACTGACACCCAGCTCAACCTTTTTAATGTAAGCAGGAGAAATAAACAACTTCGACTGTAGAAATAGGTGCAGAGTCAAATATCTCAGATTCCAGCACCATTCAGTTCGATTGTTGTGCTCAGTGAGCAAACTGTCAGCTCAAATCCACATCTTAGCTTTATTCCCTTCAGGTTAACATATTGTAAACGTCATTGAAAGCTCAGGGCAGTGCAGCATTAAAGATGATGCATTTGTCAATAGTTATTGACAGAACCGGCACAACACATCTGCACATTATGTTAGCTCGGAAGTTAGAAATGCACATAAAAACAGAATATTACTGAATATCATCATCCTTTCTTAACAACCTGACTTTATAACACTAATATTCTTAAAAGAAACAAGTCTGAAACCTTCAAACAGAATCAAGTACCTGAAATAGGTCCAGTAAAAGAAGAAAAAATCATCAGTACTAACCATTTTATTCACTCAGTAACACAGAAACAAAACCACCGACTGAAGCAGTTCATCTCAGGACTCGTAGGTGTTTGAGCATGTGAGAAATAAATGTAAAGATAAATTGTATTCAGTTGGATTTTCTGTCGCTTTGTCTCAGCAGCTCGAGTCCATTTACAAGCAGAACTTTTACCATCATGAGCTTCCTGCGTACATCAGGACTGTGTTAAATCTACCGCAACGGAATTATGCCACATATCAACTCCATCAGGACGAATCTAACGTCAGCAGTCGGGTCCTTCAGGATCAGTACAAGTTGACTACAGGCAGTCAAGTGAAAAGGAAATCAGGTCTCACATCAGAAGGAATGACGTTAATCCCTCCCCCCCACGTTTTTTTGTAAAGTTTAGTATGAATCAGGTCCAAGACTGGTTCCTTATTTTAGTGACTTTGTCCCAATTCAAACACAAATCCCAAACATACAAGCATCTGCACACATCTGGGGCAGATTCAGAAAAACCTGCAGTCCAATCAGCACAGCTTGCACCAAACAACACACATTCAGGTGAAAACCAGAGGAGTCTAAATGTTTCTACCACAAACAATTTCCCTTCAGTCAAGTCAAAGTCAAATCATTTCCATTTATGTTCTCTTTAAGTTTTCTTTAAAGCAAATTTAAGTCTAGAGCTGCCATTTTGTTCATGTTCATACAAACTGAGTAGTTTTCTTTAGACAGTAGGAGTGAGACTACGGGTGTTCTGCATCGCTGCATTGGAGCATTAAAACCAACTGAAAGAGTCAGGTGTGTTGTGTAAAACACACCCCAGGTCTGGTACACTGACAGGAAACAGAGCTCCTGGGAATAACCTGTGACAGCCTCGTTATGTCACCAGAACCAGGACACAGAATAAAGATGAAGCTGTGGGAAGGACTGATAGAGACGTTGTGATCAAGTGCTGAAGTTAGAGCAAACAGATGGGTAGCACGACACCAAAGGAAAACTTTTTGTTTTCTTTCTTGTTACTGATCTGCAGTGTTTTTGTTGTTTTTATTGAGTTTTGTCATTCTATTTCTTTTAGTTTGCTGTTGTGTTTTTAGATACAGGCTATTCTTGTATTTTCTGGCGTTTTCCTGCACCTCAGGACTGTTGTACACCATGCAACCCTCCAGACTGGATTAGATTTCAGAGGGAGAGTCACGTAACTGGTGACTCTCACCTGCAAATCCTTCCATAGCCTTTTATTTCTTTTCTCCTGAGAGTTTATGACAGTGACAGAGGCGACATTAGGATGCAGCTCACCCTCGCTGCTGTCTGACTCGTAAATATCTCGCCCTCCTTCCCTCATCTACTGCTCCCTTCTCCACCTCTTCCTTCTCTTCCTTTTGATGTGACCCTCTAACTGAGTAAATGTCTGTTATTGCAGAGAGAAAGAGCCTCGCTGGTGATGTGGAGTAACATGAAACTATGTGTCACTTCTCACAATAAAATAGAAAACCGTCAAATATATTTTATTTTATTTATTTAAAATTGCTACAACGTAGACAAAAGGTGGCTCGAGAACACAAGACCAATTTGTGAGGAAGGGTTTGATGCAATTTTGACGTTCACTAACAAGAAAATGACTGGAAATATACAGAAAATGAATTTTTCATTCTAACATGTCCTGAATATAAATATATTTTATCACAAGACAAGGCAACTGAATAAATTTTAAATATCTCTTTATATTAGAACATTTAGCCTTCGATGCTTTACAAGAG
>JAVKLF010000069.1:7227282-7240232 GCA_034783495.1 Millerichthys robustus | reverse complement strand
TCCATCCATCCATCCATCCATCCATCCATCCATCCATCCATCCATCCATCCATCCATCATCTTAACATGCTTCTCCATTTCAGTGTCACAGGGATCACTGGTGCTTAAATCCAGCATTCACTACAAAGGGCAGGGTACACCCTGGACAGGTCGCAGGTAGGTCCATCAAAATCCTGTTGGTGTGATTATTCAAAAACGGAAGAAAAAAAATGATCATCGGTCACCCTTGCAGCAACTTGCCTCATCAGGAAGAACATAAGAAAGGTGAAGACAATAGAAACCCTACACTGTGAAGGATTGAAATCTTGCAACAGCTGGAAGGTCACATCCAGCCTAAATCAATGTTCAATGGCAAACCTGAGACAGGTCTGTACCATCTTGAGCAGAGGGTCCTTGTGGGTGATGCAAGAGTTTAATCCATAAGCATAACCAATTGTGTTCTTTGGTGACAGTGGTCCTAATTGCATTAAGACCATCAAGAAGCACCATCCCTTTTGCTTCACTGTTGTTGGTCAACTTTTAGTATTCTGAGATGTGATCCTAAATTTTGGTATGGTCTAGACTATTTTTATTGTAAAACACTGCGTGTTTGTTTTAAAATCTTTTGATATACCAAACGGAATTAATTTAAAATATCTGGTCACAGTTCAGGATGTGAAAAGGGACTCTGAGTAATAGTAAAAGGCAAAATTACATTTGTGATTGAGTACTTTAACTTTGGGTTACGTTGGGTTTTGAGCAAATAATTTTAACCCACTTTAATATTAATTTGAGGTCCTATAGGCGACAGAAAGTCTCTTATCCATCCACTTGTGTCACAACAGCTCTTCCTGTAATCACCTCTCATACAGACAAACCCTGGGTCTGAGGGCAGCTGGTCCTTCTATTAGGAGGTTAAACCACTTATCTGGCCATATGCGGGGTGAGCTAACTCAGCTAGCACCCTGACATGAAATGGCACTTTGTTAAACCACAGAACTTCACCAGCAGGGTAAACAGCATCTGGTGTTTACCGCACGGACAGATCAACAGACAACATAAGTGGGTTATAATCACTGAAACAGAAGCAACATTCCTGTTCAAATGAGGTCATAGTGTAAATGAATTTTATCAGTGACCAAATCACTCTGTCAAGAAAATTTGATTTAACAGGAAAAATGACTTAACGTGCATTTTTACATTACTTTTTAATATCAGTGAAAAAGCGAGCAATTCTGTTAAGGTTTACAGAAGAAAGAAAGCATTTCAGGTTTAGTTTGAAATAGTGTCTAATATAAAGATTAAGAAATGTTTAAAGTAACGGTTAACAGTAGACTGAAACATTTTGATGCTGAGAAAACGTTTCTTTGAGACTGCACTGCCCACTACAGGTCACAGCGTCTCACTGCAGACAAATTACAAACCATGACTCGACATTTTCCACTACATCGCAAAGCATCTCAAAGCAGCTACAGTGGTTTGAATAAAAAACAGAATTACAATATAGATACTACTTTTATATTTTATTTTACTTTATTTTATTTTACAATACATGAAAAAAAAATCTTCTTTTCAGAACTGGTTTCAATACATTGAAGATTGTACAGACGTGTTAGTGCTTCAGTTCACCCGGCTCTTTTTCAGCCTAGAGGTGTCTGCCAATGCTTTACGTTTACGTGACGGCGTGCCCGGATCTTCTTCTGCTGCAGTCAGATGGTACAGTTCGATAGGTGGGGTCGGCTCCTTTAGGGAGGGAAGATAAAATAAATCTGCTTCAAATTTAATGCAGTCATTAACATGGTCATTCAAGATTTAAATTAACAAAATGTACTGATTTAGAAAGTGAAATAATTGGACTTTCAATAAATACGTTCATTAAACAAACTGAAGAGTTGTGTTTTAACCTGCATGAGGTAATCTGCGATGTACTCCGGCTTTAAGCACGTCACTCCATGTGTGCTTGCCTCGGTGACGTTCACTCTGAAGTCTCCAGGTTTTAATCGACTGAAGTCTGCAAACAGATGTGTGGCATCTTTGTATAGCGATGGAGAGGGGCTGGGCAGCACCTGCAGAGAAACTACAGGTTAAAAATTGCAACCATTACACTTTTTACGTTCACAAAATAAATAAATTAATTACCAATTGCTTAAAATGCAATTCAGTTCATCACTGCAGCTGTCCCTAGTTTCATAGGTGCTCCTTATTTAAAGTAAAGTATGTTGTGCAGCAAAGAACATGTATATATATATATATATATATATATATATATATATATATATATATGTCATTTTTTCTTCAGAGTAGTTTTAACATAAACTGTTTTGTGACAGAATCTTTTAAACTTATCTTATCTTATCTTTTAAACTGTCACTTCAGACTGTTATGACACTAATGGTGCTTCATTTAGCAATGAAAAAAAGAGCTAAATAGAGTTAGAAGTAAGAGCTACAGTACTTACTGAACTTGATTTTATTAGGAGACTAGACTTGTGCTAACTCAAACATCCCTACTCTGGTGTTTATTAAATTGCTAATAAATGGTTGTGAAATCCGACTAAGAGCGTTCCAACCTGCAGACCAAATAAAAATATGAACAAAAACAAACACAAAGTTTTGTTAGATGCTAGTCATAGTAAAAGACTTAGCCTACCTGTGTGCCAACTACAGGAGAAGACGACACTGCTGGTATTGATTTTATTTCAAAAACAACTGTAGCTGGTTTTGGCTCATTAACTAAAAACAAACCTTGGCTCCACCAGACTGCAGTAACCGCCTGAAGCCTGATTCTCTGCTCTGGTCGATGTTCAGCATCACAGTCCACCCACTGAAAGCTCCCTGAACATACATAATCAGGGTTAGAGTTAACATTTAGGCCTTTTTCTTACTGGAATATTCAGATGTAAAGTTAAAACTAAAACCAACATTGAACAAACTGTCATACAACATATAAAGGGAAACATGATCTGAAATAATATGAATCCAAGCTCCATATTTGTACCTATGAATAAGTCAGTATATAAACATCTGTATATTCAGCGTATAAAGAAATATAAACCACATCTGTATGTACCTTCTGTTCAGAGCATCCCTGCAGAGCTTTTCTCCAGCGCATGGCAGCTAACGCCAATCTCCTTTGTTGGGAGGTGATGGAAGGTAAGGCATCTAGGATGGAGCTGCTGCCCCATTCATACTCATTCTCCTGATAACAGAAAGAGATGAAAGCAAAGAGAAAATTACAGTTCAGCATAAAAAGTACAATTTTGTAATTATGCTTACGCAATGGCACTGCAACCTGCTGCTCTAAACATGGCTTTATTAGCAATGACACTGAATTATGAGTTGCTTTTTCCAAATTTAGTACTTCAGAATTATGAACAATTTTATCAAGTTGCTGCAGAGTATTGCCAAAGTTACTGAGAAAAAGCAGCATTTTGTGCAACATGAGGTGGCTGCTAATAATAAATATAAAAACTCTTTTTGAAACATTCCCTTGACACGTGGAGCAACCAATCACAGAGGAACAGTATCTCACCTGAATGAAATGGCCCACTGAGCGACAGGCCTCCAGGTAGGAGCGGTGCAGGATCCATTTACCAGCTGCCATCGCTGCCAGATACTTCTCGTTCCGTAGCGGACTCCCTACAATGATGTGTGAGCAGCTGGGGTCAAAGGATTGCTTGTCCAGGACGACACCACCTACGGTTCCACACAGGGAAACAGAAACTAGATAAGACTTGTGTGTTTTAATAAAGGTTTAACCAGTAATACACAAACGTAAATAATGTGCTGATAAACCAATGATATTGTTGTGAGAAGGAACATCCTGCTTTGAGCTCCTATTTGCAAAAGCACAAGGAAACAGACTCCGATCTAATTTCAGATCCTCTGTTAGATGAGGGACTCACCTAGTTCCTCTATGAGTTGACTGTAATCAATGCGCTCCTGAGGGCTGAGTGAGGACAGCTGAAATCTGGGTGGCTGTTTTTCTTCCTTTTTGTCCACCTTAGAAAAATGAAAGAACTCTTTATTTGCAGCAGCAGATCGTTTAAAAGAATGATCAGGAACATGCAGTGGACAGATCAAACCCTGGCTCTACATGGACCCTGGACATGTAAGAAACAGCCTGATTTGTATCAACGCCATGTTTTCTTCATCTTTATGTTGTTAAATATCAACATTCACCTGTGGTTCTGGCGCTACTGGAGGTTTGGTGAGAGGAAAGGCGATGCTGGGAGCTCTAGGAGTGAGGATGTCATCTTCTGGCTCCTCTGGTGGAGGCGTCATGACCCTCTGAGCTATCTGCTGGTTAAAAACCTCACAAGCCGCTACGATAAAACAAAGCCATTGATGAGTTGCATTATATTGCGGTTATTACAGTTTGTGCATTATCTGGAAGTTTCAAATACAAAGAAACTTAAGTAAACTGAACGGTCGGTTAAAAACGTAAACGGTATGTTAAAATGCTTTGCAAACTGTAAACATTACTAAAACAACACACTCAACAAAATTCTAGTAGCACCAGACATTTTGCATTGTTTGTATGCAGAGACTAGCCTCTGACTCTTACCTAACTCCGCCAATTCTGAATCAGTCATAGAGTCCTTATGCGGTGAACTGGTCTCTGCAGTAGGAGGGGGTGCAGGTGCGAGAGGTTCTGAGTGCTGAGATGGACTGCCGGGCCACTGTAAATTATCAGCCAGCTTGGCCCTCTCCTCTCTGGCTGTTGGGTCATCCCAGACTATCTGTTCACTCTGAGACGGTTCTGTGTTAATGTCCAAAGCTGCTTCTCTGGACACCCTGGAACCCAACACAAGGGAGGTGCAAAAAGAAATTCTTTAGTACAGTTAGTTTGGGTGCTACTCGATGGGAAAAAAAATCTTCATTTTACGCATTTCTCTACAGGTGAAGCTCATTTTGATTTTAAGGTAAATGAAGTTCCACATAGAGTATAATCCTTTCTACCTCAGAGCTTCTAGAGTGCGTCTGCTCCCACTGCGTCCAGCTCGGCTCCCATCAGGTGTGTTTGGGCCTGAGTTGGCCCCCACTGATCCCATTCTTGCAAGTCTGACAGAAGTGCGCCTGCCTGCTGTCATTTTGGTGGCTGACATGATCTCCTGCAATTGTTTTTGCAGGTTCTCTCTCAATTCCAGAGAATCTGAAACAGCAAATGCTTTTTTAATCACTGTGCTCTTGAAAAAGCCATATTGTAAAGTATGTTCACATGTTTGATGTAGCTAAAACACCAAAGGAAAACCAAATATCTTAACCTGTTTTCTCTGTAGTATCATTAGTCTCATCTGGATCGACACCTCTTTTGCTGACAGCTGCAGTTTCCTCTGCAGCAGTGAGGTCAGACTGACAGAAAAATAAAGATTCAATGCAGAGAAACAAAACATGACAAATAAAATGCTGGATTTATTTATTTTATATAAAACACAAAAAAGACCTCCATCCAACTTCTTACTTAACCAAAATCAATAATAAACAAGATGTAAAAGATGGGTAATTGCAAAATAAGAGCGACATTACTTTATCGTGCTTCGATTCAGTGATGTCATCGAGTTGTGTTTGAGTTAAAGTTGGAGGCCTCTGGGAGCTACTGGGCATCTGGCTCAGCTTTAGGCTCATCTTGGGGTTGTAGGTGAATGGATACAGGGACTCTGGGACACGTCTCTGCTCCTCAGCACACTGCACAGAAAGGTTTTTGGATAAAATACAAACCTGTACATAAAAAAAGCCCTTGTTTCTACTATTTGCTATCACGTTCCAGTTGATAAAATCTAAACTGCCTATGAGATGTTCAGACACAATCCCTCTGGACAATTGGCTTCGATTAACTTATTTTATTTTGTGTGGAAAATAAAAAAGAAGAAAATTTTTTGAGTCATTAGGAAATTATGTTAAAAGTGAAAAAAAAAGTTATACTCATATTGTTAAAACCCATGTTCCATGCTTAAGCTAAAGTTTTACTTTGTGAGCTACGTACAGCTTGCAGCCAGTACTGAGAGACTACGTGCAGCCCCCTTTCCTTCACTCCTCTGTACTCGCGAGAGCTGTCCCCCACTCGACCCTGGTAGATGTAGTGGGTCACTCTATCATCACAAACCCACCTAAAACAAAACAGATTATTAATAAGGTTTCAGTTTACATTTAATAATATAATCAAACTTTATTTTATTATTGCTTTGGATATAAGAATAAGAAGTGGTTTAGCAGCTTTTAAGATTAAAATGATACATTCACATATTTACTTGATTATTTTTTAGGCAATCTTGAATGACAATCCAATCCAATTATTCATTTTGAAAAAAAAGTGCACAATTTTCAACAAAACAGGAACCCTTCAGATGGTATCCGTCATATCATTATGACCACATACTCCTGATGCTGAAAATGACCTTTCCCCCCCCTAAAACAACAGACCACTCAGGGTGCATTATAGAGATCAAATCTTCCCATAAGAACGTTGTGCAGTGTTTCTCTGAGGTCATGATGTTATGGCTACATGTCAAACTAAATATTGGCACTGAAGTTTCTAGCTCTTTTCTTGCTCTTAAAATAGTCACATGACATCAAGAGTTCACAGTAAATTAAACAACGCCACACATTCATTATCAAATACTGATTATTTTCCTTTTCTAAATAATAGTTACTGCAATGTTTACATTTTAAAACAAATGTATTTTTATTGAGGGACACCTGCAAAATTATATGTAACTATAATCCAAAACTCATTATTTTGTGCAAAACGGATTTAGGAATTTCCTGTAGATTTTCCAACAAGATGGTTCAGAAAAAACCTTGGAGGTGGTGAACAATTATTTGAAGACACGTTTATATAAAAAAAGAGTGTTGAGCACCTGAAGTCACCTCCAAGTGAGGCAGCAACAGCATTTAGTTCACTCTGCATTTTACTGAGTTTCTTCCCCACACAGACCACAACACCACTCAGAGGGCCGGCTTCCTTCTGTGGAACCTTGAACAACAAAATGATTATTACTTTGATTAAGTAACACAGTGGATATGCTGTATGCGTTCAAAGAAAAGTCCTGACATAAAACTAAACATCAATAACATCCTGAATGTGATGTAGCTTTTTGTACACAGTTGACACGTGTTCTACCTCTTTTTCACTTGTCTTCTTGAGCTGGGGGCTTGCTGAGGCGGATTCCATTTCTAAGACTCTACTGCGCGAGCTGTTGGCCAGGGCTACTTTCAGGTTCCTGTTAATGACATCAGTAAGAGGCGTCTCCACCTTCTCTCCAGGCTTTGATCTCCCACCTGGAGTTTCCAAAGCTCCTAGTGCATCCTTCAACAAAAAAGTATAATTATCTACCAAATATTATAGAAAGACTGTTTGTATAAATGCCTTGATTCTATTGCTTCTTTTCAAATTCTGACCTTGACGTTAAAAGAGGGCCTGAAGAGCTGATCTCTGCTCAGAAAACGAGAAGGAGTGTCCAGTTGCAGAGAAGGCTCCTTCTGAAGTGGCTTTCTTCTGCTGTCCTCTTGGTTTAGTTTGGGGGTGCTGAGGTTATCTTTGAGCTTCATATCATCCAACACAGAGCGAAACACTTTGCTCTGAAAGCGACCTAAATCCAGTGGAGTGACAGCTTTACCACTCTGTGGACCCAGCAAAGGGACTTCAGGTGAAAGAAGTACAGGTGGAGGCAGAAATGGTTTCTGGGAGCCACCGACGAAGCTCTCTTCATCCCTCTCTGAAGATGATGAAAGTGTGACATGTTGGTATTGGACAATGAGAGACTTGACAACGTTTTCCTAAACAAAGATCTAACAGAGATTGGTTTCTAACCTGGTGAAGCTGGGAGGTCAACCAGATATTTCTCCTCCAACGCTTTCTTGCCTGTTCGAGCAGACTCCAGTATCCAGTGCATAGTGACAGCAGGAAACCCCCACTTCTTGGCTGCCTCATACTTTGTGCCTTCAGGAGTTCGCAACACCAAATGAGTGCTGGCCAGCATGCCTTTTTTCTGGTTCGCCAGACGCACAAAGTAATCCTGGACACTGCAGCATGAAGTGGTAAAAGAAAAAGATTAGGCAAAGGGAATTCAGAATATGTAGCATGACAGTTTGTAAAATAGCATTAGCAAATTAGTAAACTTGAAAACACAGCTACAGTATTTTTTGTTTAAAATAAGTAAATAATGTCTGTTTTGAAGGCATTTAGATGGCATACTTAGCTCCGAGGTGCTTAGCCAGATCCACCAAAGACTCCCTTTCTGCTCCAGTGAATTGACTGACTGAAAGGATGCAACCTTTGAGAGGAAAATGTCCCTCCCTCACAGGAACTGGGGTAAACAGAGGGTTATGGGACAGCTCCAAAATGCATTCTTTCTCCACACACATGGCCTGAAATCAAACAGAAAATTCCAAGTATGGTGCCTCAAAATCACACCAACCTTTTTCAAACACATCAGAAGAAAAAAAGAAAGTTTGTGGTCCTACCAGCCAGGTATCAGTGACAACCTCATCCACCGTGGCCTCCACCGGGCAGCCCAGCAGAGGAACCACAGCGTAGTCAGCCACAACTCGAGTACTGCCCATCAACACTTTTCCTCCTTGTTCTATCACCAGCATCGAGAGTTGTGTCTCGGCTTCAGTACCGAAACCCACAAGAAGGAAAGTCTTGCTAGAAAACAGGCTTTCCTGCAGGGTTGAGTCTTGTTCTGGCCCTCTAGTATGGTTGGGTGCCCAGGACTCAGGTTGTGGCTCTGCAGCTGCACTGATAGACTTCCTGCTGTGGTTTTCAGTTGCTGGTGGTGGCATATCAACTTAAAGATAACAATACAAGACATTTTGATAAACTCAACTGAATCTGAATTATTTATCAGTTTGGGTATTAAATAGTCAAGGGCAACAGACTCTTACCCACTGTAGGATCCTCATCCATGTACTGTGAGAGAAGATCTTCCTCTGCTATATTTTCTCTGGGAGTTTTGGGGCTGGAAACAGGTGGACCGGCTGAGGGTCGGGACTTTGGAGGCATGGATACAGTAGCTCCAGCGGGAGGAAGGCAGTCAGGGTGGAGATATCGTTCTTCTGGGAGCAGGCAGCCTTTGGAGAAACTGTCCAGCAGCCACTGCACAGTCACTACATGGGGCCTGAGAAGTCAAATGCACAAATATCATCAGTGACATGTGATTCCCAGTCATCTGAAGATATGGAAAATTGATTAAAGAAATGCATTTATTTTTTAATGACTTTCAACAGGTCATTCATGCTTTTATTCCATCCCAACTGGATTACTGTAACTCCCTGTATGTTGGTGTTAGCCAGGCAGTTCGTTCAAAATGCTGCAGCTCATCTTTTAACACAAACAAAGAAGGGTGAATTTATCTCCTTGGTGCTGCATTTCCTTCATTGGCTCACTGTTTGTCATAGAATTCATTATAAAATTTTATTGATGACCCTTAATGCTCTGAATAGACTCCTACATATCTATTTGATATCCTGCATTCTTTGTCCCCTCCAAATCCCTTAGATTCAACGATCATTTGCTTTTGGTTGCTAATGCAAACACTGACTAATTTTAATTTAACATAAACTAATTTGTGGTAAAAACGTGGAATCCAGAAATTTAAATGGTGTGATGATTCAAAAGGTCAAAATATAGCCCATCTTCAACCAAACATACAAGTCCAGCGAACACACACAAACATAAAAACATTTATATTCTCTTTAAGTCCGACCTATGAGACGCTTTGGAAAGAAATTGTTGAAGCTCCTGGTCCAGCTCTCCCATCACCACATGCGTGAGTTCCTCACTGGGATGGTTGAAGCGCAGACCTCCTGCAGCGTTTACAAGTCGCCGCAGCTTCTCCAGCTTCTTCACCGAGAGACCACATAAATACAGCTGTGCAAAAAAATAATGTTCATTTACAACAATGTGGACAGTACAAAGACAAACTTTTAAAACTGTAAACTCTATTTATCAATTTACCTTACAACTGTCTAAAACATCATCAGCTGGGCAAACGGTGAGATCCAGATTGTCAATGGTGTCTGGGGTCTCCACACGGGTCATGGTGGCATTGGTGAGGGCGGTGTCATTTATCCCCATGCTAATACTGGGAGAAATGTTGCTAAGGCCCAACAGAGATGGACCATCTACAGAGAAAATATAAAAATTCTCATATTTTAAATACTAAATACCTTACAAAACGTGCTCAGCATTGTAATAAAAGTATGGAACACTGTGAAAAAAGATGAACACCAAGGTTTCTGCTTACCTTCCCGCTTTCTTGTGTTGGTAGGGGTGGAAGTGTGCTGCCTAGTGTTTTTTGATGCATTGCGCGCCACGGTGTACCTGCTTTCATCCTGACAGAAGCCCTTCTCTATGCTGTCAAAAAGCCAGTGTAGAGACACACAATATACATTCCACTTCATGGCGCACTCGTACTTTTGGCCTGCAACACAATAAATCCACTCAGAGTAAGCTATTACAGAACATAACGTGTCCTATTATTGACTGAAACTATAAGATTTTATTTTTTACTGGAACAAAAAAACAACATAGCATAAACAACAACACATTTCAACTTAGTTAGAGACTTACCTGTTGGTTCACTGGCTATAAGATGTGTGCACTCATTCATTTTGAGCTGGCCAGTGTATCTGGCTCCATGCTGCTCACAGAGCCTTTGCACCTCTTTGCGTTCTGTGCTGGAGAGGCCCGTCACACAAACAGTACAGCCCAGCAACACAGGGCACAGATAGTCCTCCACTGGCAAGTCTGTATACCTGAAAAAACTGAAAAAAGGTGGAAAGAGTTGTAGAATAAAAATCCTTGCATGTTCTTTTGGTTGAAAGCCAGAATCATACACAGAAAACCAGTTCTGTCTTCTTTTAGAACTTTATTGCATCTAAAGACACCATTCCTCTCCTGGAGCTGGTCTTGCTCCAGCAGCAACAATCTAATCACTCCCTCAATATCATTTTCACATGCTCTTTGTAAACTAAAGTCTTTATCACGTCAGCATTAATGACACTATAACAAGGAAGTACGTTTTCTTTAAGTGTCTATCTGAAGCTCAGTTAAAATATCTAACAGTCTTTTTCAAAAGCATACCAAATACCCATGCCCTTACTATTCATTTGCTGTAATAACTTTGGTTTAGATTGGTTAAGCTCTGCAAAACATCTTAGGTTTAAAGTAATTTACAAGGTAAAGAGTAGCATGTAGGTATTTAATATTTAGTCTCAAGAACAATATTTCCCAAACAAATGACAACACTTTCAGTAGTGGCCCAAACACTCCTCCAGTGAAGCACCAAGGTTAATTGAAATGCATACCTGTCTTGAGATTTCTCCCAGCAAGCTTTGACCCAGGTGGGCAGCAAGATGGGTTTACCCAGGTTGGCAGCTACTAAGTATTTTTTGCTTCCTACTTCTCCTGCAATCAGGTGTGTGACAGACACATTAAGATCAAGATAGACCCGTCCACCCATGAGCTGCACCAGATTCATCATCTCTGCCTGCAGAAACAAACAGACATAAAGTAAACATACTTGCTGCCTCATGCTTTATCATTGAGTCATTTTTTAGTTCTTATTTTTACTTGATTGGTAAGAATCAGGTCACCAGGACTTACCCGTGTTGCTTTATCCAGGCTAGTGCAGGAAATAGTTATATCAGCCATTGCCATATTATACACAGGTTTCTCTGCTTTGGGGACACAACGCTGATGCTGGAGGCAGTACAACACCACCAGTGGACTCACTATTCTGCAGCCAAGCTGAGAGAGAAACAAACAAACAAACAAAACAGGAAGTGTTCATCTAAAACACTTTCAACAATTCCAATGAAGTAAGCAAGTTTTTGCGTGACAAAACTGACTCTGACCTTCTTGCAGTGCAGGAAAGCCGAAGAGGTGAAGCTGCTGAACACAAACAGAGACTTGTCCTTCTGCTCCATCTTTAACACATCTTCTTCTTTGATATTTTTTATATACTTTTCAGACTGCAGCTCCAAAATGGCCTTTAAGAATGAGACACAAATGTAACTCCTGAATGTAAACAATGATGTAAACATTTCAACATGAAAAGAGGTTTAGCTAGTCAGTGAAATTTACCTCATATGCTTTAATAGCATATTCTGTTTGTGAGCCTCCGCTTTCCACAAATTTCACAATAAAGGCTTCCTTGTCTTCTTTACACATGTTGGAACTAGAAGAATGACCAGAGGAAGGACAATATGTTTTACAATATATCTTACCGGCAGTAATAGTAACATATATAATAATAATTAGTTTACAGATAGAACACTGAGTGAGAGGAGGCCCCAAGTTATCACCACCAAACTGATTAACTTGCCGTACATCATCAGCAGTAGCCTAAAAGAGTGACTTGTCTTAAACAGCAATACGATATATTTACTTACATCCTATTGATTGACTCAAACTGGTAGTGCAGATAAAAACATTCTGTTCTCTGACAAAATTCGTTATAAAACTAACTTTTCATAACAACTGGCGTATAGTTTAGTTCAGAGTTTCAGACAGACACCGCGAACTAAATCAGCAACAATTATTGGTTAGGAGTTTAACATGTTTTCAAAACAACTCAAATTATCAAAACCCAAAGGTCACTACCGTCAACGACGTTAAATAAATTAATAAACCTATTCCTATCTCAAGCAGTTCATAATAGGATCTTAGTATTGTTTACACGGTTCGCGCCTTCGGCGCAACTTCCGGTGCTACCTGCTAATCTGTTCGGCTGGAATCAAGCAGCTACAGACACTTAAGTATGGCAGACCGTTTTAACATTTATTCAAAGCGCATGCCATCCAGATCGCATTGTACAATAATGGATTTTCTCATATATTCACGAATAAAAAGTTGTGTGAAAGTCTAATGTACATTAATATATCAAAATACTTTAGAGGAAGTGCTGCTAATAGGTATCTACACTCCAAAATAATTTCATCCTCTCATTTATTATTGGATTTTTC